>VZTJ01003864.1:235938-269374 GCA_013397795.1 Orthonyx spaldingii
CATCCCTCCCTCCCTCCTTTCACCATTCTTCATTTTCTGGTTTCAGAAGGTTTCAGGTCCAGCAGAAGGCAAAAGCAGACCTTTGCCCAAATTTGGCACATTGCTTCCTGGAAGATTTTATTTGAGAAAATAAGGCCAGGGTGGGACCAGTGATGCACTTTCCCATTTCCAGTCTCATGTTCACTGCAGTGCACCTGAAGCAGGGGGGTGGGTCAGGTATGACAGGGTGTGTGTCATGACATGATCTGTGACTTTTAGGGCCACCCACTACTGAGTGCTTCTAAGAAGAGGGTGTGAGACATGACAGACTCTTCAGACAGTTCAGCAATTTTTTACAGTGCATACAATGAATCTTCTTCATATTATTCACTGTGTCAAATGTTATTCTGTTGCACACTATTGTGTGCTCTAGAGTGCACTTCTCTAATAACCTTGAAAAAGAAACTCACTAATTCTTTGTGAGTCCTTAGAACAATATCTTATCATATAAATAACAATTTTGCTCATTTTATAATCTTTCTACTCAAATGTGACTTAGTATTAAAGGTTTTTCTTTTTGGATTTTGGTTTGTTTATCTGATTTCTTGGTTTCTTCATTTAAAAATTATTGCTTGCTTAGGAGACTTTTGTCTGAACCAGCACAAACAGTCAGACCCTATTTTGACTCTGTCAGTAGTGAAGGGATGGAAGAAAAAAAATGGGAGAGTATTCTTCATTTTACTTGGGCCACAGGCTGCAACAGTTTGCAATACCTGTTGACAGGCAGAAGTGACCAGTTTGTGGGCACATGTGAGTCACTGGAGTCAGAGCAGGCTCCATTCACAGCTGTTAACCAGTGCTTTACTCTGGCAGAGGCCAGAAGGTACAGGAGTTGGAAAGTCTTGTGGGGATAAACCTGAGGAGAAGCAAAAGTATGACAAAACTCAGTGAGAGTTGTCTATAACTCACCAAGTAGCCCAACACAAAATACAAGGGCTTGGGCTGGAGCTACAGTGGGCTGGAAGGGGCACTTGCTCCAACTTCTTCTCTCAAATGGAGGCACATTGACCCTTGTGTAACTGTGGGCTTGCTGTTGGTACCCAAACGGGGATGGTGCAGGTACAGTCTGGCAGTGTAGGAGGGGGCTGGGCTAGCAGAGAAAACAACTAAATCACTAGTCATCCCTATCAAAAGAAGATGAAATTAGTCCAAAGACTCAGCAAAAGATACTTGAAAACTAGTTTTCTTCGACTCTGTTTGGTTCTCTGAACTGGGTAGGGGATTTCTATCTGTGGAAGTCATTTTGTTTAAAGAATTGCTGGACAGAACAGTCAGGGAGGTTTCTTTTACAAGATTTTTTTAAAGCATTCCTTAATGACAGAAGTTGGAATGAAGAGGGTGAAAGAGAACTTGGTCTGGGTTACAAACAGATTGTGATGGAAGAAGAACCAATTTTGGTCCATGTCAGCACACAGAGATGTGGGTTTGTGCAGGCATCTTGCTCAAGCACCCCACCATGGGCAGCCCTGGTTTGCTGTTCTGGCACAGATGTCTGTTGTTGAACAGATGTTGTCTTGTAAGCTCCCCTAAGCAGCTCCATTTTCCAATCAGAATTGTAACTGGAATTATGTACAGAAGATAATTGCAGCATTTATAAAAGGGGAGTCCAAAAACTGGCCTTGCAGCTCAGCGAATTGAGGTCACCCATCAAGCTGCTGCCCTCCCCTCCAGTTTGTTTCGAAAAGGCAGATGATTTTATTAGAGTCAGCTGCTGAATAGAGACTGTTGGCATTACAGTCCAGGAAAGACAGCTAGGATACTCTTGTCACTAACTTATTTCTTGGCCAGAGAACAAACCAATGCTTGCTGTATCGTCAAACAGGTAATGGTCTCTTGTGTAATTAGATCAAATTATTATAACAGTGATTATAATAATTTATAGCTATTCGTCCCTTAAACCAGCTCCTTCATCATGTTGTTCACTGTCTGCTCTGTGCCTGTCTTGTTGAGATCATGAGCATTTTGGGCAGGGACTGTCTGTGTCATGCAGGGCTGGTTGCCCTCCTCATGCCTAAAGAGTGAGGTTTTGGTAATTATATTGTATCACTGAAATCAGCTGGTAGTAACAGGAGGAAAGGTGTAGCATCTGGATCAGTATTTAATAACTGCAAGGAATCACAATATTGTTTTTTATTGTGGAGAATCACAATATTATTTTCCCTGCCTTTGCTTTCAAGACCTGTGCAAACATGAAAATCCACCAGGACTGGATTGTCTGTGCAGTTGGCTCATGAGATTACAGTTGGCAATTAGTTTAGGCCTCAGCTTGTTAGATGCAATCACCCTGCTACTCAGCAGGTGTAAATAGGTACAAAATAGCTGTTGAAAGCCTGACCTGTAGATTAAAGAGAGCTATATGTGAGGCCAAGGAACGATCTTTGGATATAGCACTGCCTGAATTTAAAAAAAAAAAAAAAAGAAAAAAAAAAGAAAAAGTGGTTTGGTGGTTTGGATTTGTGCCTAAGTCTGCAATGCTAATATAATTATAATGTCAAAAAAAGAAGAAAGCATCAATTATGTTAAATAAACATCTCTGTGGCAGAAAGAAGAGAACTTTCTAAATAGACAATATATATTTGTGAGCCAACAAAAAGCTCTTAAGAGGCTCTCCAGAATATTTTTCTTCAAGCAACCTAAAAGTTTCTCCATAGCTCCCTTTTTCTTCCATGTTCTAATCACAATGAGTCGATTTGCTAATACCAGTCTCAGAGCATGGCAGATAGATGAAATATTCCACTGTAGGTTTGACTAAGGTCCACTGCTTTTGTAAGAACTTCGGCTTGGTGCATGGACTTGACTGCAAGATGTCTGTAGATGCAGAAGTGTGTACATAAAATCCGATGTTAAGACCTAAATGGGGCACTGTAGACTCTTGGATAATGGGCCACGAAACTACAATGTGCAAGTGGAGACTTTGCTTCAGTCTCAGCTATTCAAAGGCCGTGAGTGGCAGAAGTTATGTCCACTGGAAGTTCACTGCAATGACCAGCTCAGATTCTGCCAAGGCAGAGTGACAGCAATACTTCTCTTTCAAGAAATAGATTTTATTGTTGCACTCTGCACAGTGCCAAGCACACATGGATATATTTATGTGTACTAAATTACATGCCTATGCAATATGCACACATGCACACCCAGAATAGATATGCATATACTTACAACTGAAAGGAACAAATATGAATATTTTGAAAAATTATGTCTTCATTGTCTTCATAAGTTTTCAATTTCTCTCAACTATAATTTTAACATAAATAGCTTTCACACTTTTGACCTCATAAGCAGTCAGACCAATGGAGTTAACCAGATTATTTTTCTTGCTCACTTAATAGAAACTCTTAAAGGACAATGTTGGTTAAAGGATAAGTGGTATTCCAAAACAGAGGAAGCCACTGGGATGGTGGATGAGTTGTGAAAATCCAACACTCCCAGCAGAAGCAGGTGGGCTGGCAGATGAACAAAGGTCTGTCATACAAGTCTCTGCAGCTTTTTGTGTGTCCATGGAGTGCTTGGATTGATGCTATGCCACTCCCATTGTGAGACAGGTATAAGGGACAAAAATTCCTAAAATTCTTGTGAAATCCTCTAAGATCTACCAATCACATGAGGGTTATTTTTCTCCTAGGATCAGAGTGAGCTGGGAGATGGAATTTCACCCATGCCTGTTGCTGTCATTATGGACAGCAAGTGGTTAAAGAAGTCAAAAACAGAGTCAAAAATATGAAGTAACAGAAATCACAACAGAAGCAGTCACAAAAGAAGGCTGTGTTTGTGATGTGCAGCAATTTTAGAACCACTGGGTATTTCAGTTTTGTGTTGATCCCAGCAGTTTCAGAGCTGTAAGGTTCCCCTGGGTCAGCACTGTAGTTGTGTTCCAGCTTGACAGAGGAGCCACAGCAAGAACCAGCCCTCCTGTGTCTGCCCCAGGGTGGGTTCTGGGGCAGGCTGGCTGCCCTTGGCAGGGCTGGTTTCCTTCCCCTGCAGTCTCCTGGGGAACAAATTGACTTTAGGGAATGGAGAAGGGAGTTCAGACCTCCTGCTTGAAACACAAAAGAAACTGTCCCTGCCTGTGCACATGGTTTAACCAAGCCATTGTCTAGAAGTGACAGCCAACTTCTATCCTCTGTATTGGTGAGGTTGTTGAGGTGGCCATCACTGAACCCCTACCCTGTGCTTCACTGCAATTCCCTCCCCAGGAGGGCACTTTAGGGTCATAAGGTCTTGTGTGCAAACCCCTTGAGGAGCTCATGGCTCTGTGGGATGGCTCTGTAAGATGAGGGGCTCAACAGCAGGTGACAGTGAAGAAAGCAGGCTGACCATCCATGGTCAAGAGAAAACTCTGGTCTCATGTGACAGCTTAAAAATAAGTCAAAGCTTCTTTTTGCCAGCCTAAAGCTGCCTGGGAATTATAGCCTGATGGCCAGGAGATTTGTTGTCCTCCACAAGAAGTCACAATAAAAGCAGCCTCCTCGCCAGAGCAGCCAAGGAGCTTGAGAAGGGCAGAGGAAGCACTTATATATTTGCTTTCTGGAGTTTGACTGCCAGATCTCTCAGGAGAGGTTGGATTCTTCACAAAAATGCTTGATGGGCAGAAACTCCCTGGGAAGGGATTGTTCTGTTTTGTTTTGAACTTAAAGGCCTCCAGTTGACTTGGGACACTGCCACCAGCCACGTAAGGAAAGCTTGAAGTCTTCCTGCTCAGGGTGGGGTAAAATCCTACTGTGGGTGTACAAAAGGCCTTCAGAGGCACGACTTTCCCTGGGACACAACCTTCTTGCCACAATATATTTTGTGGTTGAATATAAACTGTGTGGTTTGGTGCTTTTAATGACAAAATTCTACTGAGGTTTCTCCTTTCCCTCCCATCCCCCCGTGACTTTTACTCCAGGTTTTCCCTGGAAATAATTTTTTTATGGGTCTTACGTGCCTGCTATCACTTTTTCCCCCCAATGACCTTTTAAAAGAAAAATGCATAAACAATCCAAGATGCAAATGGAAAACTAGTTTGTCTGCTCAGGGTTAGGAAACTTCTTTACTGGCTTGAGCATCTTTCTCTAGCACTCTCTGTCGCTCCCTGGATCTTTCATTTTAGGCAGTACATCCACAAGGGGAGGGCAGAGACTGTTTTAATCCCATTCTTTGTCTCCCTTGGTCCCAGCTTCAACACCTCCTCCCATGATCCTGCCCTCCCCACCCAGGACAGTAGAGTTCCCTTGGGCTAGAGGAGCAGGGATGCTCATGGGTCCTTCTGCACACTCTGACACTGAGTGATTGGGTAAAACGTGGACTTGTACATGTCCAGCTTGGTGCTGAGGGCTCTTGGCTGTCACAGCAGGGGCTCAGTTGGTGTAGGAACAGTAAGTTGTGATGGCTTGGGTGCCTACTGCCTGCTGTAGACACCCTCAGAGCTGCAGTCCACAGGTTTGAAGGTAATGTCATGGAAATTCTGGGCTCCTAAGTATCAGAGTTACCTAGTGGTTATTTTGTGGATATCTCCTTGGGTTTAACACCCAATTTCTGTCTAAGTTCTCTTTCGGGGAGCTAAGTGCTTTTTTGGAATATTGCTGATAGACTGTTCTTGCCTCAGTTTCTTTAAGTATATAATTTACAATATTTTCTGGCCTTGCAAGTTTATTGTGATTATGGATCTGTTTAAGACAGTTTGAAATGAGGTGAAATGAATTTTCTACATGTCTATAATAAACAACCAGAACCTGGTCATTTTGATTTTGCAAAAAGACACTTCTGATCAAAACCCTACACCCTGAGCAGCATCTGTATGAATCTGCAGACACATTTTGTAGGAAGTGCAGTAAAACCAAACAGGTACAGTTTTATGACTGCTAAAACTTTGGTCTAACTACCAGTTTCTTTAAAGACATCTTCATTAAAGATCAAATCTATGACAATGTGAGAGATTGCAATATATGATGAAAATGTTCCGCCTCTACGGAAGGAATACCTTTAACCCAGAAATACAAAATAAAAACATACTCTATTGTTGACTGTAACTTCCACAACTTCCAAAGCCACAGAATGAAGTGTCCTTAAATTTGACTAGCACTACAAAGTGCAAACACAAATATAGGCAGAGAAGTATAGGCAGAGCCTCCTATTTTTTGCTTAGTGAGGTGACAATGGAAAATCGCCTGCAAGATGCACCACAGCAGTTCAGCTTCAGCGTAGGGCTGGCAGCTTGACCTCTCCAGGTCACAGTGTACAAACTGTGCCCATGTCCTATTTAATTGATGTTCTGCTTACCACTCTGTTAAGCACCAGATTTGGAAAGTCTCCAGCTGGTGTGGATGAAAGAATGGCATCTATTTGCCCCTATTCATTCCTCCACTGCTGTGCAGAAGAAGGTAGGATTTGCATCTCTGTTGGGATTTTAATCATTACTCTTCAAAACGAGTACAGAGCATTTATGATTCTCTTTCTGCCTGTTAGGACAGAACTGTGAGCTGAGCAAAGTGGTGGTGAACCACTCTACTTGTGGCCCTGGAGTTAGAAATTGTTTCTTATTCAGCAACACTAATCCATTGCAGACATGCCAGTGACATATTTTTAAATAAGATGTCAATGAAAGGATTTGGTTTGCTTCATGTTAGGCACATCTTCCTTTAAATTATAAATATCTTCCCTCCCCCACCCCATCCCCAGTGTGCCTAAGAGGGATTAGTAGTATATTCTTGAACTACAGAAGAAATGGGACTAGTGAGCCAAAATAGTTGTCATTATCAGTGTTTTTAGATAGGAAACACTCTGCTTGTAACCGGCACATATAAAGAAATTTATTGACCAGAGGTGATTCACATACAGAACCAGGCTGCTCATGGACAGCTTGTGAATGGAAGGAAAAGCTAAGTTTGTTTAATATATTAGTGTGGAGATGTTATCTCTGTTTACAGATAGACAAACTGAAACTCATAAGGACTGAATTGCTTGCCAAGAAAAGACAGAAAAAGGCAACAGCAGGTCTGGGGAAAGACTTTGAGTCTGCTGTCTCCAAATCATCACCTCTACCAAGCAACAATACCTCCCTTTCATTAATAATTCTTTTTTAAGTGTTCGGAAACAGCTGAGCAACAAGCACATTAATAAAAGATGTCTTGTTGGCATCTTTTTGGCCATGAAGGATGTGATTTAATATTCCTTCTTTTTGGCATTGAGAAAGCCTGTATATGGCAAAGAGCAGCTGTGCTTGGCCTTCATGAGTGATTAAAGGTGAACAATTGATTTACTATTTTTGCTGCAGATCTTGTTGGCAACCATACAAAACGTGAATTGCCTAATTGTTTTTCTCTCAGTAAATGTAGTGTTTTTAGCATGATAAATATTTTTACTCAAATATTTATCTCTCTGATGACCTCTTCTGTTGCCTTGGCTCTGTTATGCTAAATCATCACCTCTCTTTTCAACCTTATCTTTCACAGGGAAAATTTCAGACCCTCTTTTCACTCATAAGAAAGAAATGGGGGGCAGGGGAATCCCTTGACTGTTTTTGATATACAGAGATCCTCACATCACTGAAAAACCCAGCAGCTGGAGTATGTCATGAAGCAAATCCTTTCTGCTGGTTAAAACTGCCTCCTGATATTTGACTTTAGTATTGTGTGTTTGAACCTTCCCAGGTCAGGTCCTACGAGTTATCAGCTGTTTGTGTCCAGCTGAGTTTGGCTGCTTCTCAGGGTGTGCCACGTGCCTTCAACAGGGATGCTCTGCAGACTTCCAGTGTGTAAATGCAGAAGCACTTCCCCAGAAGGAGTTAGAGAGGATTAGGTTTAGCGCCTAACCTAATCTTCACTGGGGTCCTTAAACCCATCCAACTCATGGGGTTATTTACCCTGGAGAAAAGGAGGCTCAGGGGGACCTTCTGACTATCTACAACTCCCTGAACGGAGGCTGTAGCCAGGTGAGAGTCAGTTTCTTCTCCCACATAACAAGTGATAGAACAAGAGGAAATGGCCTCAAGTTGTACCAGGGAAGATTTAGGCAGCATATTAGGAAAAAATTCTTCACTGAAAGGGATGTCAAGCTTTGGAACAGACTGACCAGGGAAGCAGTAGAGTCACCATCCCTGGACATGTTTAGAAGACAGGTGGATGTGACACTTACGGACGTGGTTTAGCAATGGACTTGGCAATGCTGGGTTAATGGATGGACTCAATGATCTTGCAGGTCTTTTTCAGTTGAAACGATTTTATGATTTTGGAAGACTTAATATGGCTTGAGGCAGCCTCGATGCTGTTCACTTTGCTGAGGCACAGGCTCTGCTCACAGTCAGTGTGATGGCCAAGTGCTTGTGAGGCCTCCACATGGATTGAGGTTCCTTGTGCCCATGCTCACCGTGAAGTAGCTCTCCACGGGCACAAATAGTTCATATCTTAAAACTCCTGCATTCATGTCTAATTTATTCATGTCTGTCTCACACACACAAACACTGAACAGACTGCACATGCCCACCAGATCATATTACTTAGTCCCTTTGACTTCATAGCAGTGTCACTGCTGTGCAAATATTTTGAGTTTTTATTCAGTCTAAGTGTTCTTTGTGTGCCACATTCACATCTGTACTGAAATCACTGTCCATGAGTCCACTTTTGCTCAGCCCTTCCAAAGTTGAAATATTAACCCTCTTACTGCCAGGACAGAAAACATGTCCCTGTGTTGCCCACCAGTGTCAGCTACCCAGATTCCCAAACATGTGAAGTATCTCCAGTGGTGCACTCCTAAGTAAACAGAGAAATGATACACATCCTCATATAATGCCAGTGGACAAAGTACAAAGGATTCCTTCTTTTCCACCATCCTCCTGTCCATGTGCTCAAAGCTCTTGATCTGGTTAAGTTCATTGACCTTTACAAAGTATTTCCTGCATTTCCACTCTTGTTTAGCTCATGCTTACCTTCTTTTTCTCCCTGTCCCACCCTTTACCTCCTGACACTTGAGTCATACAATCACTGAATCATAGAATCATTAAGGTTGGGAAAAACCTGAATGATCGTTGAGTCCAACCGTTACCCAGCACTGCTATGATCACCTTTACACCATGTCCCCAAGTGCCACATCTGCACATCTTTTAAATACCTTCAGGGATGGAAATAGACTATCATCATAAATCGCTCCAAGAGAGACGGTGAGTCAATCCCTTCTGTGGGCAGCCTGTTTCAAGGCTTGACAACCTGTTAATTGAAGAAACCATTCTTAATATTCAATGTATACCTCCACTGGTGCAAACTGAGGCCATCTTGTCCTATTGTTTGATACTTGGAAGAAGAGGCCAACTCCCACCTCAGCACAACCTCCTTTCAAGGAGTTGTAGACAGTGATAAGGTCCCCCTCGAGCCTCCTTTTCTCCAGAATGAAAACCCCCAGCTCCCTGCAGTGCTCCTCATAAGACTTACTCTCCAGACCCTTCCCCAGCTCTGTTGCCCTTCCCTGGATACACTCCAATGCCTCAACATCTTTCTTGTAGTAAGAGGCCGAGAACTGAACACAGGATTTGAGATGTGACTTCACCAGTGTCAAGCACAGGGGGTCGATCACTGCCCTGGTCCTGATACCTGGTCCTGGTTCTGTTTCTGATACAAGACACTGCTTTTGGGCCCTTCTGGGAAGCTCTTTCTTGTAGGACACAGACCAGTACCATGTCCTGTCAGCACTGCTTTCAGGTTGCCACCAAACCTCCACTGTTTTCCTTCTTTACCAGGTCTTCTTTGTCTAGCTGAGATTTTCACTCAGGTTTCATCCTTGGCAACTGCAGACAGCATTTTATGCTATCAACGAGCAGTGGCAAAGAGGGTGAAGGTCCTCTCACTGGAGTAAACCAAGTAACTAAATCTGGCATGTTGCTGTCCAAGTGGAAAAAAACAGGTCTATGCACATAATACTGCAGAGCATGGAAGTTCAGTGTGCTGTGCCATTGTGAAAGCCGTGACCTGTGCACCTCATGTGATAGCATTGCTAACTGAGCTCTGAAAAGAGATCATTTTTCTAGCAGCCTCTTAAAGAATGTGGGTGGCAAAACAGTGACAGTAATCAGCAATGCTAATTGCAGTCACACATCAGTTTTCATTGGCGTTTTCCAACTTTTCATATAAAAGACATTGTTCCACTAGAAAGCGGAGGTCAAGTTAGCTAATCATTCACAGCGTGTTTGCTTACTCCCAGGATTGTTTAGGAGGAATTGGACCTTGTGCTCTAAAGCTATTTCAAGCAAAAAGCCTAGAGAGAAATTGTTTAATGTGATTTAAAGATGTTTGTAGTTGACCTGCCAATCAAAAGGATTCAAGTAGCTAGCTGGTCTTACTGTCTGGTGAGTGAGACTCGACTCTGCTGCACTGGTAATGTGTGGAATATCTCTGAGGAATTGATCTGCTTTTTTCTAAAACATTGATGCCAGTGAAATGGTGCTACTAGATGTATTTAAAACCATCCACTATGTTGCTAAAAATCATAGGACTGTGAGTCAGTCATCCTGGATGACTTATGGTTCTCTCACTGATTCACTGAAAATGAATGTCTACACTGCACCCAGCATTAACCAAATGAAAGCCCAGATGCAAAGAGCAATCTAACCACAGGCCAGAGGGTTTGTCACTGGCAAATTAAGGTAAATTATAAGGCTATATTTTCATAAGTCTGTTTTATTAGGTTAAGGTGTTTCCAGGTAGGATACTCACTACTTCAGAATGGACTAGTTCCTTTGCAATCATGTGCCCTCGGTTATCTAACCATACCATGGGTGAATAATGTATTTTCCCAGATGAGAAATGTGCAGACTTGGTAAAGTGTTTTGAAAGGAGTGTTTTAGTCATTGCATTGCAGTGAGGTTTTTTTTCTCCAAGTTATGGAATAGGACTTTAATAGATAAATGGGGGAGATTAGGCTTTCAACCACAACATATCTATTTATAGTCTAAATATAGAATGGATTGAAAAACAATCAAGCAAACAAACAACTATAATTTGTATTCAGTTGTATGACCTGGTACAACACTCTGCAGTGACGACAGTTGGTGACTCAGCTTTGCCAGCAAACCGTACATTTTCCAGCCTCATTAATGACCTGGACCTTCTAATGCCACCTTCTGCAGACAAAGGTACTTGTCCCAAAGTTATCAGCTATTCATTAGCAGTCACTGAAGACTGGAGAACTCCTGCCTCCAGGACACTTCCAGGAGCCCGGCACCAAACCTGGGTGCTGCCCCTGTGAAGGGAAAAGCTTTAGGTCAGATCATTGCTGCGGCTTGGCCTCCCTTCAGGGTCTGCTCCAGCTCCCGCTTGCCACCCTTTTCCCACATGCCTGGTGTTGTCTCCCAGCAGACCACAGCTCCACGTGAGAGGGGCTGTGCCCTGGAGAATCTGCCCAGGGCAGTCGGGGAGCTGTGGGCAGCTGTAGCAGCCACAGTGCTGAGGCAGCACTGCAAAGCAGTGGGCAGTGAGTCAGCACCAAGGAGGTCCTGCTGCTGCCCTGGCACCTCCTCCATGTCTGGGGCACTTGCTGCTGTCTTTCTGCAACCAAGTCATGAATATTTTATTTTTTAGATGAACTGGCACAGAGCCCAGCCTTGTGTGTCCCGCAAAAATTAAACCCTTAAGCTCTGCCTTACTTTAACCTCCATATAATTAGTCCCTAGGGAAAGGATGGGTTAGCCCCCCAAGCTGCACATTTCATCGTGCAACAGCACAGATACAGGCATACACTCACAGAGAACAGGGACAGAATTTACACATTTTGTAAACTGACATCTTGTCAGGACACAAACAAGGGAAACATTTCTCATCCCTTGACACGTTCATGTCACATACTGTGTCTTTGCTTGCTGCCTTGGTGATGAGCAACTACCTGTGACTGTGCTGTTGTCTTTCATGGACCACCATGATCAGTGGAACATGTCCTCCCATGCCACAGAGGAGCAGGAGGCCCTTTGCTAGAGGTTTTCTGTACTGAAAATCCCCGGTGCAAAGGGAACCACCTCTTGGTTTGGCTGGGATCCAGGGCAGAGTGGAAGGACTGGCTTCAAGATAAGGTGCCAGGCAACCAAGTGGGCACAACTGGAACTTCACATGCTTTCTTACTCAATACTGTGATAAGAGCTTTCCTTGCTTGTTCGTGTCCAACCTCCATGGGCTGCCAGTGCTGCCCTCAGGTTTCCGTAGGACGGGGTGAGTGTTGCTGTTGATACCATGTAGTGCTGATAGGGGACTGGTTCTTTGCAGCCTCTGTGCTTGCCTTTCACAAGGATCTGTCACCAAACTAGTTCTGTGGTCAGGCTGACTCAGAAAGCAAAACATTGCTACTACAGGAATCTGTTTGTGTCTGTGTTTGGCACAATCTTGAGGTAACTGCACCTCTCTGATCTTTTATTTCCCTACACCTTATTTTTAATGCATTTTTCTCCTCCTGTCCTGCGCTCTCCCTTAGCAAACCTCTGTTATTTCAGAGAAATGCTATAAATCACATCTTGAATTCAAAAGGTACTTTTATAATTTCAGTATATTCATCTAACTCATTGCCAAGAGTAATTCTGAAAATCATGAAGAAGTTGGAGATTCAGAGGGTCAACCAACACACAGTGCTGATGTTACAGGAATCCTTTATCATGGGAAGGGGAAAGAAACCTACTCTTCTACCAGCTCTGGAGACTGGCAGAAGAACTGGCACGAACATTCACCTCTGCTCTCAGATATTCCCTTCTGGAATGCTCTAAAAGCAAATTATGCAGGACAGTTCCATATGATTGTCCCTTGTGTTCACATTGGGCTGGGAAATGGACTCCAAATTGCAATGGGAGAGGAGTTGGGTGCCTTTAATGCCTTGTGGTTCCCCTTCTCGAACCATATCGGCCTTGAAAACACAAAAGGCTTTGTTTTGCTCAAAAGAGCCTGGGCAGATCTCTGAAAAAGGCAAGTTTAAGCCAACTGTGCTGGTTTTAGTACCCAGTGCAGCCCACAATGCAGGGCTTTGTGCAGACTCCGAGGAGAACATATGTGCGTGTTTAAATGGGAACTGAAAGAAATGCCCCGTCAACCGACCAGGAGCTGGAATGTCTAGGGATCAGTTTCCTAAGTGAGTGCAATGGCATAAGAGCAGTTAGGAGATGATTCAAATCACCATGCAGAGCAAAGCTCTCTGAAAGACAGTCTTGCCCTGGACTGATGATCTGTAGAATATATTTCAGCTGAAATAGATTTCTTTCTGAAGTGTGTTTGAGTAACGAATGCATAGGCAGGAAAGGATGTCTTTTAGGTTTTGCTTCTCTTGGAAACACTCCCATTTAGGCAGAGGACAGGCTGATAGAGACCCAAGCAGACATGTCCATCTAGTTAGTCATGCTTCTGGGATGCACTTGTATCCTGGTGGTTATGCCTTCTAGATGTTTGCCACTGCCAATCTACTGGATGAGCCACTTGTGGGACCGCTGTTTCTTTTCCTCATGGAAAGTCAGTTGAATTACTTTAATCCTTCAGCTTGTTGGTCTGAGCTGGTTTCCATGAGCAGCTCACTGAGGAGCGCTGCCATATACTGCTCTGCCTGTAGGGTGCTTGGCAGTCATTGACAGCCAGGATACCAGGGGAAGGAAGGTGGAGACAGCAGAGTCCAGCAAGAAGACCCCAAAAATATGTAAAGCTACCAGCAAAAGCCTAGAAACCCTTTATTCCCTCACTTTGCTCAACCACTGTGGCTCCCTAGAGCCTTGTGCACCACGCTGTGAATGGTGAGCCTTGATAATTGATGCAGCAAAGGGAGACTGATTCCCGTGATCTGGAGATCAGATGAGTAAAAGGACACCCCGAGTTCTGTTTGGGCCACAGTGGAAAGACAGGACATGCAGGCAGAATCTCTCTCAGGCTGTTTCTTAGCTCTTCTGCACAACCCTGGCTTGCCCCAGCAACACTGTTACATTATATGAATACAACACATTACATGAATAATGACAAATATCTTTCGTACAGAACATCTTGCATATAGTACATCCTCTGATTGTCTGTAAAGTACCCTGAAATAAGTGACAGGCATTTTTGAATGGGACAGTCCTCCAGTACTTCTCTGGAGTGTGGGTTAGGGTACAGCCAAGAGCAGAAGGTGCCTGTGTCCAAATGACAGCCCATACATAGGAGTCACAGCAGTCATCTGCTCTCAGAAGAAGGGTCTTTATCCTCAGCAGACAGTGATAACTCCATTTCTCTTCTGCTTCAGGCATATAAATTCAGAATAGGATAGCAATGCAGCAAACCCATGCACTCCATGCTCCTGTCAGGTAGGCAGTGCTTATTCTGCATATTTAGACCATTTTTATGCACTGTTTATAGAACCTTATCTCTGTATTTCATTGTGAGGGCTGTGCATGTAAAGGCTGGGCCTGGGCATTCCTGAGGTCTGGCCAATGCATGGCCACAGGTCCCCTGAGGGGTTTTTTTGTTGCAGGGTCACCTCTCACTGCATAATGAAATGTGCTTTTGCTGCCTTGTGTTAAATACCAGAGTTAACTACAGAATCCTACCATGGAGCATCACGTTTTAGATAGGGAAAACACTGGGATTCAAGTAAAAGTAGAGCATATCTCAGTGTGTGATTAGTCAGTTACCTTCCACAATATTTCTGCATAGAACAGTTCTTGTACCTGTGCAGCTGAAATATTAAAGAGACCAACAAGCTGTTCCTGGCCTTTCCTTAAATATAGGCATCCTTGCCCACTATCTCAGGGTGTGTGCATATCAAAAAGAGACAAGCTAAGCTGGCAGAAACCATCTTTCACAATTTCATAACTCTCCTGAGCAATTTGTCTTGCTTGCAACCATCACCATATCAGTCACGCTGTCACTGTGGCATGAACAACACCTCCTTCCATTTGCTGCCCACCAGAGGAATGGGCTTGGTTCCCTTGATTGCATGGAACAGTGACAGTCCTGGTAGAAGAAACCAACTGATGAGACCAATCCACGTGATTGCCAGGGGTGTCCCCAACCTTGACTCTACATCAACAAATATTGAGATCTCTGGGCCACAGTGCCATGGCACTGCTTTCCTGCTCATGGCAACACCATGAGCCAAGGTATCCATGGGAAAGGGTATTTCTAAACCCTCTGCAAGCTGTTCTTCTTTCCCAGGCTAACATGTTGTCAATTAAATGGTCTTGAAGCAAAGCTGAGAAAAACATGTGGTCTGCACATGTACCTAGCAAATAGGCAACCCCCCCTCAAACTAGCCTGTTCCTTCTTCTTCCCCATGCCTGTGGAAATCTGTTTCTGATTTCCATTAATTTTTTTTTTTTTCCACAAACATTTGAAAATCAGAAGTTCAATCCTCTGAGGTTTTTCAGTCACCTGGTTTTAGTAACCCGGGGAGCTAACCCCAGATCTGCAGACCTTGTTAACCTAGCTCATAAGAATGAGGTTATGAGGTTGGGTTCCAAATTTGTGCTTACATGCCTTCCAGAATTCTGGATTTATGTTTGAACAGAAATGTTAGGCTGTTCTTACAAGGCTGTGCACCTCAAAGGTGTATACATGCAAAGCCCACACTACCTGGGTGCCTTTGTTTGACATTTAGACAGTCTTCTGTCTTGCATCCCTCCTAGACAACCTGCTGTGGCTGACAGCAGATGGACAGCTAGAATTTGTGCCCCCAAAATGCCACAGTTTCACTGAAAAGTAGCCCATGCATCAGGCAATCAGCTGTGCTGCCCAGTGTGGCACTAGAAACTTATTCCCTCTCAGAACTGATCCTTTTCTCCTGTCACAAGGTACACCAGGGGGGTGATTTTATTATATGAGACTGATCGTGCACTCCTAGGGGAAAGCACAAGAGCCTGGAGATTCAAAGACAGAAGGGATGATGATAAAGGCAACATAAGGCATCTGGTTTAGTCTCACCCTCACTGCCAGTGGGGAAGGCTTCCTCGGGGAGGTGTCATCTGCACCATGCCAAGCTTTGTTCTTGGGCAGAGCTGCTTGGGCTGGTCTCTAACAGATCCTGGGAGAGAATAAATTGTTTTGCAGTGTGGGCAGACAGAGTCTGAGTTGTCTCAGTTTCTTCCCTGGGTAATTTTTATTACCAGGGTAGATATAATCCCAGAGCACAGGTGGGAGATCAAATTGTTCAGAACCCATGCTACAGTCCTCTCTCTCAGGGACAGAGAACACAGTCTCTGGTTTTTGAAGGAGGCTCTCCTGTTTAAAGCAATCACCCCTCACAGTTTTTAGATGCAGAAACCAAACATCAAGCATGGGCCTTTTTGGCTATAAAAAAAGCCCACCCTGCATGTTGAAGATGCCCTTCCCTAAAAGATTTTCCTTTCCTCCCTCCTCTGCAGCTGGTTGACAGAAGGCCTTAGAGATTAGCTGCGTTCCTGTGAGCTATTTATACTGAAATATTTTGTGTTGAAAGATGTAAGCCCTTTGTTTCCTCTGTATATACACAGCGATCCCTGCGGGCAAGCAAATCCTGCTTTGTTTTGGATCAGATACGTTGTGAATTGCTGTTGTAAAACAGCCCCGAGTGCACTTTTATGAGTCAGTCTCACCTTTACGCTTCCACATGTCACCAGGCACTCTTGGATGTCTGTGCAGCTCTCCAATTCCAGATTAGCCTAGTGAAAACAAGTCTAATCCCCACTTGGGATGATGCTTCCAAAACATCTTCTCTGAAACAATATTTCTTGATAATTTTTCCACGCAGAGAAAGCATTTAGCTCCCTGGTTGAGCAAAATAAGAAAGCCCCCCAGTAAAACACTTGGCCAATTTGGCTGGCTGATGTGTTGGATTAGGCAATCCTCAAATGTAATGCAACCTTCTAATCCTAAAATAAAATTCATGGGGTCATACTGTATTCTCTGCTCTTGTGAATGGAGAAGGACTGTGCTTCCACACACCCCAGGTGAGAGGATCTAAAAGGAAACAGAGATGATAATGGCGCAAAAAAGCAGACGACAAACATAGGGATACATTTCACCTCAGACATCCCTCCTCTTCCTCCCTGCCCATAGCAGAATAGCTTATCTGCTGGAACATACTGTCAGGCTCTTGTGGTAAGAGCAAATTCAGGAACGAGACCCTGGCAGAACTTCCTACATGGAGATTATTCTGTCTCTTCATTGTGGAGAGCACCAGCAAAGATGGGAATCTGAAAAAACAGTGAGCTCCATACTGGAGCCAACTTGATGGGTCTTGAGACCCTCTAATCAAAACTCCCACGGGCTTTCCAGCTCCATAAGCAAGGACTCTGTCATAGGGAAAAATCCAGAAGTATGAAGACTGAACACTGGTTTTGGAGGAGAAGTCAGCTGGCAATACAACATAGCCTTTCTAATCTCCAAGGCTTCTTCTTCTCACTTCTCCTCCCCTCAGCTCTGACAGGAGCAGAGGCAACCGGCACAAACTGAAAGGCAGGAGAATTCAACTGGGCATCAGAAAACACTTTCTTACCATGCAGGTGACCCAGCACAGGCACGGGCTGCCCAGGGCAGTGGTGGAGACTCTCTCCTTACAGGTAACAAAAAGCCAACCAGATACAATCCTGGGCAACCAGCTCTGGGTGCTCCTGCTTGAACAGGGGGTTGGACCAGGTGACATCTGGAAATTCCTTCCTGCCTCCACCACTATCTGTGATTCTGTGAATTCACAGGAAAGGTCCCTTCCCCTGAAGCTTCTCACACTCTGTGTGGTAGCAGGAAAGCTCAGCATTAGCAGGAGCCCTCTGTTACAGCCTCTAACTGAGAAAGAGTTTTACGTGATCCAGTATGAGTCACTGGACTTGCAGGTCAATGGCCAAATACTTCTTTTTGTTACACCCATTTAGTCCTGTGGGCTTCAGAGAGTGGGAGGGTAATGGAACTGGCCCAGCTACATTTTATTAGAGCAAAACTGCATTTTGGTCCAAGCTGTTCCAAAAACACTCAATAAACAAAGCACACTTTAATATGATGTCCTGAAAAGGTCACCAAATCTTATTCCTTTGGGAAAAGAATTAATTTAAATAAGATTTGGTTGAGCAATAATAGCATTCTAAAGGGAATTTTGATTTTTCTTGGACAGTATAGGTTGCCATCAGTTGCTGAATCCTTCCTCAGTAGCACAGTTTAGTGATACAAACATAAACTGCTGCTATTTACTGGGCACTATTTACAGTTCTAATTTCTCTGATATGAGGTTTTATGCTAAGGTCTTCCACACTTCACTGGCACTTGGGTTGTAGTAATTTAAGTTTGAAGACTTTTATCTTCATTTTAGTTTTGATTCAAGTATTTTATTTTCCATGACTTACAAGTTATCTGTACCGCACTTACTAGGCATGCTGCAGCCTTTAAGGGCTCCTTCAGATCAACTCAAACCACCCTGAACACTTTTCCACATTTTTATGATATCTTTGGAAAGTTAATGATCATTATTTTCCAGATTGAGACAGCAATATGTTCCAAATGTCCCCATCCCTTCCAAATAAATATCCCAACCAAAAAAAAAACATGTCTATAAATCAAGTTTCCTTATATGGTCTTTATGAAACTTTTCTAAGGCCAGCACAGATGAAGAAGAATAGCAGATGACTCTGGTCTGCAGTGGAATTTTATTTTCCTCTGCAAAGCAGAAGTGCTGTAGGAAAAAATGTCACTGTTGTTTCCAATGTTGCCGCCCAATAACAAAAGTTAAATTTTAACCAGTAGGTTTGTTATAATTGATTCTTTTTACATGGAACTATTCTAGGGTATGGCTGATTTTTTTGAATCAAGAATATTTATGGAGAGTAAAATAAGAGATATTTGTGATTTGCAACTTTTATTTTACTAAGTGGAATATTCATACTCATTAAATTTCTGATTTCTATTACGAAGGGAAAATCCTCCACTTTTAAAGATAATAAAATATCCAGCTATATTTATACAGAACCCAGACAACAACTCCACGTTTTGTCTCTTGAGTTTTTTTCCTCTGGCTTCTTCCTACCTCATATATTGCATAGTCTCCTAAGTCTACCAGCCCTGATTGCTGGGATTGTGACTGGCATTAAACATTTAACAGAGACCTTTTGTTGCTCACTGCATGGTTATGACAAATGGCAGATTGTTACAACAGGAGCTGTGTTATCAAAAATCAATCAAGAGTGTGCCAAAAACTCTGGCTCCTTTTGCAGAATTCCAGTGTGGAACAGGCATTGTCTAGATTGGAGAAAGAGACAACTCATAAACTCCAGCCAAATAAAAACCTTAGGAAATGAGGAACACAGAGATGTCCAGCTGGAGCCAGCAAGTGTGTCACTAAGTGTGCTCTTTTTTACTTGTTTTTGCTACAAAATCCCTAAAAGAGGGAACCTTTAAAGGTCAACTGCAGTGAGGACTAGCGAGGGTAAGTGTCCTATCTGCATTTAAGGAGGTGGAAGTAAGGAAGAGGAACAAATCCAAGGAATTTAGCTGAATGTGGAAAGCTATTGGAACAAATTATGAAATGGCCTGTGAGCACTTGGAAGAAAATACGGCGCTCAGAAATGGCCAGCCCAGTTTTGTCAAGAGTAAAGCATATTAATGGAATTTAGTTCCTTCTCTGACACGGTAACTCACTGTGCAGGGCTCACATGGTCAGGTTTTGGAAGCAGGGGGTTTACAAAGGAGGCTTCTGTGAGGAGGTGCCGGGATCTTTCCACATGTCCAACAGAGCCAATGCCAGCCAGCTCCAAGCCAGACCCACCACTGGCCAGGCCAAGCCCATCAGCAACTGTGGTAACACCGCTGGCATAATGAACTTAAAAAGGAGAAGAAAACTTTTATGCAACAGCAGCCAGAGGAAAGAGGAGTGAGAATATGTGAAAAAACAGTCCTGCAGAAATCCAGGTTGATGAAGAAGGATGGGGAGGAGGTTCTCCAGTCACTGGAGCAGAGAGTCACCAGAAGCTCGGACTTGGTGAGGCAGCTGTGCCCCTGCAGCTCACGGAGGTCCATGGGGCAGCAGAGATCCCCCTGCAGCCTCTGGAGGTCCGTGATGGAGCACAGATCCACCTGCAGCTCGTGGAGGTCCATGATGGAGCACAGATCCACCTGCAACCCGTGGAGGTCCATGGGGCAGAAGAAATCCACCTGCAGCCCATGGAGATCTGTGATGGACCACAGATCCACCTGCAGCCCATGGAGATCTGTGATGGAGCACAGATCTACCTGCAGCTCATGGAGGTCCATGATGGAGCAGAAATCCACCTGCAGCCCGTGGAGGTCCATGATGGAGCACAGATCCATCTGCAGCCTGTAGAGTACCCCCACACCACAGCAAGGGGATGTGTCCTGAAGGAAGCTGAAGCCCATAAGGAGCCCAGGCTGGAGCAGTCTGACCCTGAAGGACTGCAGGCTGTAGAAAGGAGCCATGCTGGAACAGTTCATGAAGGATTGTGTAACTGGGACTCCACGCTGAAGCTGGAGAAGGGCATAAGGAGGAACGTGTGATGAATTGACCACAACCTCCATTCCCTGTCCCCCTGTCCTTCTGGAAGAGGATGAGGTAGAGTCAACAGTGAAGCTGAGCTTGGGAAGAAGGAGGGAAAATGTCTTTAGGTTTTTTTTTCATTTCTCACTGTTACTAATTGACAATAAACTAAATTAAGCTTCCCCAAGTCAGGTCTGTTTTACCCTTGGTAACTGGTGAGTAATCTCCCTGTTCTTATTCCAACCCATAAGATTTTCACCTCATTTTTCCCCCTTGTCCTGTTAAGAAAGAGTGAAAGAGCAGCTTGATGGGCACTTGTTGGCCAGCCAAGGTCAATCCACCACACTCAGTCAGCTGATGACAGGGAAGCATCTGATGTAATTCATTGCATTAGTAATAAAGCTTTGGGATAGATGGTCTACAAAAAAATATTATAAAGTAACCACAAAATTCAGTGCTGTGACTCAGAGCAGGGTGAAATAATTGCTACCCAACAGAGATGGCACATAAAATAGCCCCTCTCAGATTGTGATTTATATCACTGTAAAACAGAAATCCAGTTTACATGAGCAACTGGCATCAACATGTGCAGGCAGGTTCAACACTCAAAGTGATCTCCTTAAGCAGAAGAAATGGCTTAAATTTGTGAATTTATTAAAAACACAGAAATGAGAGATCATGGACTAATTAGGAAAAAAAGAGAACCTCTCAAGGCAGCAGAGAATAGGCTCTATGCACCGAATATGAAAGAGAATGATACTTGGGAAACTAAAGAAACATCACTGTGGGCTGTATTAGCAGGCCTACTGTAAGTCAGACATAGGAGGTGAACTTTGCCTTTCATTTATTCCCTTTGAGTAACAAATCCAGAGACCCTTCAGCACCTCTGACTTCCAGATTTCAGTGCCAGCTTTGGATACTGCAAGTTGAAAAAGATGTAAAGAAAACAGAGAGTGAAGAGCTATGATGCTGGCAAGTCCTTTAGGCAACAAGATTTATGAGGAAATGTTTTAAAAATAAAGTTTGTTGTGTTTTTCAATACTGAAAGGGGAAAAGAACCACTAGAAACATCACACAAACACACAGAGAAGGAAAGCCTGAAAACTGCTGGCCTTCCTGTACTTGGAAATGTTATCAAAAGTGTTACATATTAAAAGGAAAACTTGTTCTCCAAGTGCCCTCAGTCTGTGATAAGACAGAACTAACAGGAAGAAAAAATGAAAAATAATTTCTTAAAATAACATATTTTGCAAGAACCTAGAGAACCCCCAAACTCTGTTCTTGGAGGATTTTAAGAGAAGTTGAGAAAGTGTTGATAAGCAGTGGTTACATTTACTTGACCCTTTTTCCAAAAAGGCACAGATTTCTGTCCTGAGTCCTCTTCAACCCTAGTTTTCTGTAATATGGTATGAAAACACATGTTCTGTTCTTTCCACTAAGAGCTGCTTGGCAGCATTCTCACTTAAGGGGGAAAAAAGTAACTTTTGGAGCTGCTGTGAATTTCTTTCCAACTCTGGTTTCCTGTCAATAGACTAAAGCCTTGATTTTTACTCAAAACCTTGAGGCTAGTAGCCTGTTTTTTCAACTGTTTACAGTAAGTCAGTGCTTCCAGTAGTGTTTCCATCTAGTATCTTTTTTTAATCCCTTTTATGCAGCACAACACTGCTTTTGGTACTTTTTTTTTTTTTTCTGAAGTCTTTTGCTGTTTGAATGGTTACAAATATGAGAAACCACTTGAGCTTCCCTAATCCTCTTTCTATAGGGAGCTGGATGAAAACCTTCTTTCAGCCGTTTGTGGGGTCACATCCCATTTTCCAGGACATCTGAGCCTCCCTTCTCCACATGTTCTGGTGATATTTATGCTGTTTTCCTTCTTGAAATATTTACACCACTAGTAAACTGGGCACAATACAATAATTAAATATTTGCACTGTGAGGAGGTTGAGCATAAAGCAATAAATAGAAAAAATCATACTCAGCTTCCAGAGTTACTTGTTTTTTGTCTACTTAGTACAGTGATGTTTGCCCATGTTGCCCAAAGCCCTTGCCAGCTGGGCTACTCACTTCCTCAGTGGAGCTTCCTAGGCTTAAAATCATAAATGCAGTTCAAGTTTCTAAAACCCAGCAGCTATGCCATGTGTTTATCCTTTAAGTGAGAAACAGCCTACAGAAGATGAAGTTGACTTTTATATCAGCTACCAGATCCCTCCCACCCCTTTTTATTCATGCTTTTTGTTACTACATCCCTCCCTCTCATGACCAGGAAAACAGGAATGTGTTCCCATTCAAAAAAAAATTAAAAAAAAAAAAAAAAAAGAAAGGATTGAACAAAGAATGTGCTGCAAAGTTCAGGTTTTCCTCTTAACTGAGAGCACCTCAAATCTTTAGTCAATCAGTCAGACTGGGATAGATATGCTGTTCCTTTTCCACTTTTATAAACAAACCTCCTATATTAAGGAACTGATTTAAGTATTTAAACAGAAACATACATCAATGGCAACAATGAATCATTATTGTTATTTAACTGCAGGAAGGACTTGGGGTGTCATAACATAAGTGAATGTTTATGAGAAAGAGGTGTTTTAAAATAGTGGTTAATCCTAACCTTAAATATTTACCAGATCTGCAGACTCAGTATCACACTCCGTGCCCTGGCTCAGCCTTTCTGATGTACCAGGGAACACACGAACTGAGGCCCCTTCAGATTATTCCAGAGGGGTTTGGTACTTGGCCAGGAAAAGTCTGGAGTACATAACATAACTGCTGGATGTTGGCAATGGGCACACAGATGATGTGGCTCTAAAAACATCTAGTTCAGTACACTGCAGCTGCTGGGGGGAAAAAAGGGCAGTTCCCCTTTTGGTGGAGAAAGTTCTGCTTTGACAAACTTCTAACAAGAGGCACTGGCATCTGCAGAACCCAGGGCTTTTTTGATACCAGCAGTTATCATGACAAATTGTTTGGGCTTTTTTTCCTCCTTGGGCTTTTAGCGTGCTGCTGGTTCTGTGTGATCACACAGGCAGAGAGCACAAGTTACCCTGCAGCACTGACAGTGGCTGGTTCCCAAAAAGCCAGGCGGTTCTCTGAAGCCACTTGGGTGTAGGTGAGGATCCATTTTCCACAGCACCTTCCCTAGACCCGAAATTCTGATAACCTGCTCTTGCAAATTCGCATGAAGCAGGCTCCAAACCAAGGATGTGGGTTGTCTCATCTAGAAAAAGCCCTGAAGGACCTTACAATGAGGCTGATTTCCTGCAGACAGGGTTACAAATCTTTTACTTTGGGGGTAAAAGTCACCAGATTCCTCCATCACCTGAGTGTTTATCACTCAAGCTTCTCATTACCTGAGCTCTTGCCTGAGGTTATGGAGAGGTGGTAGATCAGACCTGGGTGGGCTTCCTTCAGGTATCCCAGGAGTTCTTGGGACCCTTCATACACACAGGGAAGGAACAGATGTGGTCTGGCTTTCATGTCTGCATCTGGAGCTTTCAGCATGGCCAAGACTGGGATTAAGCTAAAAGCTGATGAAAGCCGATCAATAACGGGTCTCAGGCAGCTCAAACCTGCACTCAGCCTCTGTCTTGAGTTTCTAATAGAGACAGACAGAAAAGATCTAGAAAAACTCCTTTCACCATTGAGAATAAACTGCTGTAAAGCAGCTTCACAGCTGCCCAGGGAAGTGGAGGCAAGAGCAGTCTCCTCCCAGTCTGCATGAAATGCCATAGAAGGAACATAAGATTAAATTTGGCTCCTGTGGGTTTTTCTGTCCTGGAACTAATGACAGTGATAACCCAGCAAGCAGAATCAGATATGGCATACCTGGTTCTGCAGTCAAAGAATCTAGTTAAAGGTTTTTGATTATGTCCATGTTACTTTACACAAATGTTTAAAGCATGTTCCCCATTTCACTGTAATTCTCAGTTTAAAATACCCCTGCAGGCAGATCTCTATGATTTTCACAAAGCATTAACTAGTCATGGTCAATGCTTCCTTTCTAAGTTAAGAATTTTTTTCAGGACTTATTTAAGTTTCTAACAAGATGGCTTTGAAATTCTGTCCAAATATATCTTGAGATATCATATTTGAAAACTGACAATAAAAACTGCAACAGATTTTTATCCTCTTTTAAACTCTCGTAATTTTTAAAGAGCTTCTTCTGAGATAAAAATAACCTACAATGTGTGGCACAAACAAAGCTTTAAATGCATTCCATCAGGGAAAGCACGCTACCACGAAATCTTACATTGAGTACCAAATATTCTTCATTCTTCCCTTATCAGTTTGCTCAGGATCTTTCAATGCTGAAGGGACACAAAGTGTGGTACAGGCAGTCTTTTCAGATACAGGGCCTTTAAGCATAAAATGTTTTGTTTCAGTACGTTCACATTACTCTCCCAGGGTGATGTTGTATTAATCATCCTGCTCAGATCTCTGCTCCCGTGGCTCAGATGTGTCCAAGCTCCATGATACATGGTGCTGTTTACTGGGACAGATTCTCCCTTTTTGTAAGGCTGCCCAGTACCACAGACCATGTGTGGGTGGATTACAGCATTCGGGCCTTTACACAAAATGTGCCTACGTGCACTCAGAGTCTGCTCATCCCACAACACCAATGTTTGTGCTAGCTCCAATACTTGTAATTACCAAAAACCTCAAAGTATTCAAGACTTATACTCTGGCCTTGATTCCCTAGGAGAAAAGGAGAGGGAATTTCCTCACCACTTCAATAGTAATTTTCGCCACAATATGTCTCTCAAGATTAATTTTTTAGTAAAATAACCTTAACTTAGTAAATTAACCTTAGATTACTAAATTAACCTTAATTTAATAAATTAGCCTTAACTTAGTAAACCAACCTTGACCTAACCTTAGCTCTGCCCAGCTAGATTAGTAATACCCAAACTAATGAATAATAATTAGCCACCTTTGTAAAGCTCTGCTACACGCTGTTAAACACCTGTGGCCTTGCACCCATGGATGACGAAATGCTAAATTTCAGCTGGGTGATGAAAAGCTAAATTAAATCCTCAGTCATGCTGGCAGACACTTAGAGAGTTCAGTGAGGTAACAGGGATCAACACACACTTCCTGAAAGGCTGTTTTTTCCATTTAACACCACTGCTGATCAGTCCACTGCAGTGAGGACACAGGAAGCAGCAGCAGCAGCCTGTGCACGTGTAACTCACTACAGACTGTGGGAGCTCCTGCTCCCGAGCTGTGATCACTGCTGGGCATCACCAGCTGCGAAGTAAAGAGAAATGATGTGTCTGAGTACTGGATCTTCTACCAGGGCCATCTGGGTTACAAGCTAGAAGGACTGTGCTTCCTAGAAAACAAACACAAGCAGCCCTTTAAGATGCATCTTCCCCAGCTGCTGTTAACACTGGTTTGGTTTTTCCTTCATATTCTGCTTGGCCTGTACTTTTTGTAAGTAAGGCAGGCCTTAGGATTTTTCTCTCTCTGTTTATTGGATACCCTCCAACATAGCCCTGAATGTCCTCAGTTGTGACATCCTGTCCCTCAGCATTTTCACCAGAATTCCTTCCTGCTCCAGCCGGTGCTCCCCAGTCTCACGCCTCTGAATCAAGTTTTATTTAGAGTGAGCTCTTATCTTTCCAGTGGCAACTGGAGCTGGAAAAAGGCAGTGCAGCCACCTCCTAACAATACCTTTAACCAGTGTTTTCTGATCTAAAGCCCATCCTTAGCTGTAGCTCTGCCAGTGTTGATCACCTATTTGTTCAAAAAAGAAATATGATGTCTACAGGTTTTAAATGATGTTGACCTGCTCACACTAACCCTCAGGTGTTTGCTCTATGAGATACTTGTTCTGAACACTAAGAAGTGGGTCAGAAATGACCATTTTTGTTCCAAAAAAATTCTGCCTTGAGTTTTAAACTCAGCCTGATCCCATACCCAGAGAACATGTGGCACAGTAGAATTTCAGTCCAGAAACTGGTTATTTTGGCAAGTAGGTGAAGCCTCCAGAGTTCACCTTTTTAAGCACTCTTGGCACCCTTCACTGTTCACTCTGTTTTACAGTGATGATCCCAACACTGCTGTGATCTACTCTATGCCCTCTTATGCTGGCCTTCCTTTGGGCCTGCTCCTTCCACTGAGCAGAATTTATTTTGATTTCTTTAGCTTTTTATTACTGTCTTAAACATCAGACTTAGCCTCTCAAGCCATGATTTGTAGCGGTTGCCCCATTATATTCTCTGCCACTACCAAAAAGGCTTTGTCTTCATCATCCCTCCAGTTTCCTGTCACATAGGTGGAGGCTGCTATTAGACCATCCCTGTGTCTCCTCTTGCAGGACAAACAAGCTCAGCTCCCTTACTTTTTCCTTGAAGGCCATCTGCCCTACCCCCAGAATTACCTTTGCAGCCCTTTGCTGAGTTTTTAAGGCTCTTGACATCCTGGTGGGTCCAAAACTGGTCCCACCAGAGATGAATAAAGGAGGTAATAACTTCCCTGAATCTGCTTCTCCTGATATAACTCTGTGTGCTGTTTGCACCACCTGTAATGAGAGCAGAGTATTGTCTCGTTACTCATTTTGGCATCCACCATGACCCCCAGATTCCCTTTCATAAAGCC
Source organism: Orthonyx spaldingii (assembly GCA_013397795.1). Lineage (NCBI taxonomy): Eukaryota > Metazoa > Chordata > Aves > Passeriformes > Orthonychidae > Orthonyx > Orthonyx spaldingii. The sequence continues at coordinate 262,978 of VZTJ01003864.1, forward strand.
TCAGCCATTCAGTTCCCAGCCTCTCCTGATGTGTGTGGTTATTCCACCCCAAGCACAGAACCTGACACTTCTCCCTGCTGAATTTCAGGAAGTTCTTGTTGGTACAGTTTTCATGTTTCTCAAAGTCCTTCTGGGTTAAAGCTTTGTCCCTTGGGATATCAATCACTTTCACTTGCTAAGCATCATCTGGAATTTGCTGCAGGGTGCACACCCGTTGTCTCATCATCCAAATCACTGACGAAAACATTGAAAAATCCTGGATGTCTTTGATACTTCATTTTTACTGCCTTTCAGCTGGATTTTAAGCCATTGATTATGACACACTTTAGATCTGGCATCACAACCATTTCTCAAGCACACTCATGCATCTTCCCATACTTTCTCAACTTGAAAATAAGACTGCTGTGGGTGACAGTGTCAAAAATGTTACCAGAGACAAGATATATTCTCCACTGTCTCTTTATTCACATAGCCAGTCTTCCCACCAGCAGTCCTTTTTCCAAGGACAAGTGTCAGGAACCTCCAATAAATGACATGATGTTTTGCAGATGGTAACCATCAACCTGGCAATCACTCATCTTTGATGGTTTCACTGGCTGGATGGTTCCTACAGCAAACAATTCTCTCCTTCTTTTTGCCTTAGGCTGAGGAAAGCTTTCTTGGAGGTATGATTTGGATTGCAAATATCTCTATTCTGTGGTATCTTGAGAAATACTTCATTTTACTTTTACATTTGCTTTCTGATAAAAATACAGCAGTTATGTTTTATTTATGGGAGTGTCTGTAGTCTGTTACAAAACTTATCAGAGTTGCTCATGAGTTAACTGAAAGCTGTTATATCAAAAATTTCAGCTGCTGTGAGAAATAAGAATACTGCCTTCCTTTTGGCACGCGATTTCAGGCAGATAGAAGCTGAAATGCTGCTGAAATTTCCCAATGTTTTCCACCTATCCAGAGGCTGTCAGCAGAGGCGGTGCTTCATCTGCTGCAATTCTTCATTAGCGAGGAGTTTTTGAGGAACACTGAGGGCTTGAGAGGTTTGCAGGGGCTGTCCTCTGCTCAGTGTTTAACTCCAGGTGGATGCATGTGATAATAAAACCCACAGAGGAGCCTGCTCAGTTCCTCTGGATGTGTGTAGGCTAAAAGGGGCAGGGTGAGAGTTCGATATCCAGACCTTTGCCTGCTCACATGCTGAATTTCTGTTTTGCTCCCTAGCTCTGGCCTGCCTTCTTCCCAGGAGCTGTCACCAGGCAGAATGGGGATGACCACACTCCAGCCTACGCAGTCTCCCAGGGCTGTCCCATCCTCCAGCAGAGCCCCATGCACACCCTGGGGGATACAACACACCCCTTCAGCTTCAGGCCATAAAAACATCGCTCTTGTGGGTTGCAACACTGCCCTTAGATTATTCCAGAGTCTTTGAACTCAAAAACACAGTACAAAAATAAAGATAAATCTGAGGACCTAAGGGACACCACTCGAAGCACAGAAGGGAGCCAGGGCCAAATGCCATACAGTGTGTGGGGTCAGTCTGACACACAGGGCTGGCCCAAAGACTGAAGTCACGCCACGCCACTTGGTGTCAGGGCCAGACACTGGGGTCTGGCCCTTTTATATTTAGCAGAATGGACACAGCATCTGTTTGAGATGCAGCTTGTACAGGCCAAAACTTAACACCAAAGGGAGATTTTTTTGTGACTCATTTGCTTTTCTAATCTGAAACAGATTTACCATGCCTCGTTTAATAGGGAACAGCCTCTAAAGCTATTAAATGAATGAATTGGTGGTTTAAAGCTGGCTATTTGATTCTGAGCAACTGTTTTGAAATGGCTGGCAAAAAGAGCATGTCCAGTTGTGCTGCAAGAGCTGCAATCAGCTTACCTATTGCTCTCTTCTCCTGTCCCTACTCCCTCTATTATCTTGTTTTAAGGCCACACCCCGTCCTTGTTAAAACAAACCTCGCGTGACCCTTCAAACAGATTGCAACCAGAAACTGCTGCTAGTGTCCTATCTATGTCCTCTCTGGCATCTTCTTCCTCGAAAGTTTGTAAGAAGTGATTCAACCCTTGTCTCCTCTACCTGGACACAAGATAGGGAAGAAACCTGAGGTATCTGCTTCATAGGTGTTTGTGTTTTATGCCCAGGAGTCCAAGAACATGGTCCCAGTCCTGTTGGTGTGGTCAGCTCTGAGTACACAGTGCCAACCAACAATATTACTTTGTGCTTCCTTGACTCTGGGTTCAAATGCTCTAAGAGCAGCATTTATGACCAACAACTGTAGAAAAGAGCAGCAGCCATCTAACTAATCACAAGTGACACGTGTCATTTAGGGTCTTGAAGGACCAGACTTTCTTTTAGTGAATTGCTCGGCTCTGTTACTGCTCTGTAAAAGTGTTGCTCAGGGCAAAAGGACACAGACTTTTCAGTGCATTTTCAAGCAGAGGGCACATGACATTTCCAAGTGAGGAAGATTAGACAATGATCAGGCCTTTTACCAGCTCTTCCTTATCAGACATCAGTGAGGACAGCATTCTGACTTGCACTTGTTTAGCTGCTCCTCAAACCGATAGGCACCCTTCAGCCTGTTCTGCTTGATTTTGAGCTATCTCAGCCTTGGTGGGTTCAAAAGTTCAGCTGAGATGTGAGTTGGATGTTCCTTCAGTGAGGCTGTGAAAAATGGAATGGGAAGGTTTCTGGTACACACAGATGAACTCGTGGCTACGTGTTTGTGTGTACAGCAACGCCTCAGCCAGACTGAGTGGGAGGAAGAGGTGAGGGGGGAGGCAAGTACTTTCCAGGTTTCTAGCCAGTAGAGGAACTTCTTTAAAAATATAACAGCTAAAGATGGGGGCTAAAGGGAGAGAGGGGAGCAATTGTACTTCAGTTTTGGAGTAATTTTGCTCAAACAAATAATGACCACAAAGAATCAAAAAGATGCCACATTGATTTGTTGACTTCTTCCCTGGTCAGTACAGGAATTGCAGGCATCTCAGCTGAAGTGACCTGCAGTAAACTGTTTGAAATCAGGAGATTTCCTGGTAGCTTCCAAGTTCTGTGATCTCTTGTTTCTAATAGCCTATAATGTATCAGAGCACAGACTCATACACAACACCTCCTTGGTCACACCTTCCTGCTAAAGAACAAGCTGCTGCAAAGTCTGTTTTGCATAAATGGCTTAAAAAGTCCCCTTTAAGTTCCTTGTGCAGCCCCCAAGTGAGTTCTGTTTGAACATCCCTAACACTGTGCCTCCAGGGTGGATGTGAGCAGGGTTCACAATGGTCAAGTACAGAGAATCTATGTGAAAGCAGCTTTTAAGAAAAGACATTTACAACTTACAGGTGCTTCTTTAAACTTGCTGTTGAATTTGCAGCACAGGACAGTATTTGCAGTGGATGGTCAGTCAGATTCTCCCCACTGAGCAAGTCACAGAATCACAGAACCACAGGATATGCCGAGCTGGAAAGGACCCAAAAGAATCATTGAGTGAATGGGGATGGAGTCCTGGCACACCAAGGTTTTGGCCAGGCAGACTGAGGGAGGATTACAGATGCAAGAAGTTGTAGATGACCAACAGTGGGCATTAGCTGGGCTCCGCTAAAATCTCTGCTCACTCAGTGCTTCATAAATTTAATTAGTGGTCTGTGTAGCTTGTCTTCTTGTAGGTCATTTTGGAAAGAAAGTTCAAGGGGAAAAAACGTCAAAGAGTAGATGTTAATGCTGAAAGCAGTACTAATTAGCTTTCTTTAGGCAGAGCAAACCCTGTCTGATAAACACAAACTTTCTCATTGGGGATGGAATGGAGAAGGCCACCCACCTCTCAGAGAGCTGAGAAAAATCCACCGATATTTACAGTCTTTTAACGTTTCATTTCTCCCACCTCTGACTGCTGTGCAGGACTAAGGCATTGCCTTTAGTTCACCGTTCAAACAGGTCTCTGCACTTCCTTGCCTGCCCATAGCTGACCACAAAAAGAATCATCATGAATAAAAAAATAATATCTCATGCCATGTAAAGCTACATCTACAAGGAATTTACTGTGTTTATCTGTATGTTTAGTGTAGATCACTAAAGCAACAAGCTCTATGCAATTGTCCATACAGGTGTGTACCTGTGTGTTTAACAGGTGGACAGGTCTGAAGAGTGTGACATTCCTCCAGCAGGAGCAAACAAACCCGTGCTAAAGGCTCAGGTATCCACAAAGCCAATTCTCTGATCCCCCCGCAGCCCCAAACAGTTTTCTTTTAGACCATTGTACAAACAAGGGGGCAGGTGAGTAGCAGGTCACCACACACACCCTGCTGGGGCCACCAGCAAGGACAGGGATCTTCATGGGCCACGGTGCATGGTGGTGTTCCAACTTCTTGTGCACAGTTGCAAGCAGGTGACAAAGAAGGATACACAAAGAATCCACCTGAGTAGACAAACTGAGACCATGCCAGTGTGATACATTTTGATTGTGGTGAATTCACCTGAACCTCACAGAATCACAGGATGGGTAGGGCTGGAAGGGACCACAGTGAGTCATCTGGTCCAACCTCTGTGCTCAAGCAGGGTCATCCCAGAGCACATGGCACAGGATTGCGTCCAGACAGTTCTTGGATATCTCCAGTGAGGAGACTCCACACCCTCTCTGGGCAATCTGTGCCAGTGCTTGGTCACTGCACAGTAAAGTTCTTCCTCATGTTCAGGTGGAACTTCCTGTACATCAGTTTCTGCCCATTGCCTCTTGTCCTATTGTTGGGCACCACAGAGCAGAGCCTGGTCCATGCTCTGACATCTCCCTGCAGATTCTGACAGACATTGATGAGGTCCCCTCTCAGTCACGTCTTCTTAAGGCTGAATAGGCCCAGTTCCCTCAGCCTTTCCTTGTAAGAGAGAAACTTCAGTCCTTTAATCAACTTTGTTGCCCTCCACTGGACCTGCTTGAGGAGCTCCATGTCTCTGTTTTACTGAGGAGCCCTGCACTGGACACAGAACCCCAGGGGAGGCCTCACTAGGGCAGAGTAGAGGGGCAGGATCACCTCCCTGAGCTGCTGGCTGTGCTCTTCCTGATGCACCCCAGGATACCTTTGGCTTTTTTGGTCCCAAGGGCACTACTGGCTCATGGACAGGTTGTTGTCCACCAGGACTCCCAGATCCTTCTCCACAGAACTTCTTTCCAGCAGGTCAGCCCCTCACCTGTACTGATGCCCAGGGTTATTCCTCCCCAGCTGCAGGACCCTGCATTTGCCCCCATAGTCTGAAACACAGGTACCACTGAGACCTCTAAAACCCTAACTGGGCTGCCACCAGATCAGGATATGTGTGAAACCACTGCCACCCTGGGAAAAGGAGTTGCTCTAGATCCTAAGTGAAACGCCAGCTGGGATTTCTTTTCTTTTGTCTTATTCTGTGCAAGTTTCAGTGAATCCCTGCTGGCTTAACCTTTGCACAATAGATGGATTGAAAAATGAAGACTCTCTTTGTGAGTTCTTGGTGTGACAGACAGGTTTTCGTCTAGATATTGCAATTGGAACCTTTTCTGTTTGGAGGAGGAGTGGAAGTATGCAGCAAATCCCAATTCCCCTTCCAACTGTAGTAGGGATATAGAGCTATCTCTGCCTTTGCAATGACATCTGTGAGCTGTGGAGCCAAATTCTTCCTTTTTCCTGTTTGGCTTGAAGAACTTTCATTATTGTTACAAAATGCGTTAACTCCTTCAGGAGGAATTGCAAGCAAAGCATTGTGCAATGGATGCACACCCACCCTGTAGGCTGTGGCTGAGACTTTTTCCTGGTTAGCAGAAGAGCTGTGCTCAAACACAACTGGGTGGGGTATCTGACACCAGGTCCCTGGTTGCCTGCATCCTCTGTGGGTTATGGATTGTGAGGCAGTACCAGAGAAAACCCTCAGTGACCATAGGTATTCATCTCAGAGGGAACTCACAGTCAAAAACCTTATGTGGAAATAAACATAAAATCTATTTTCGACCTTGTCTCTCTTGGCTTTTTGTCTTGGCTAGCTTTAATATTTACCAGTCATCACGCTGACTTCTCATAAACCAGTTCTTAGGCACTTGTTTGTCCATGTGCACTGGGGCGAGAGCCGGAGGGGTGAAGGCAGGGCTGGGCAGCTGCGCCACGCGGCAGCTGAGTCCTGCTGTGAACATCGCTCACAGATCCCACACCAACCAACAGAGCTTCCTGCAGAAGTCTTCTCCTCGGGAAAACTCTCCACCTAAACCTCCTGAAGGGACAAAACTGTTCAAAGCTAAAGAGATCAACCCCTTGAACCTCCCCATTCATCAAATGAACTACAGACAAACGCAGTCTTCTGAATTATATTAAAAAAACCCACTTCCTTTGCAAATGGCAGGAAGTTCCTAATGCAAGACCGAATAAATGACTCACCCCCCCCC
>VZTJ01003864.1:269411-289632 GCA_013397795.1 Orthonyx spaldingii
TCTATGCTTTTGCTCAAGTAACTAAACCTGCCAAAAGCAGTTTCCAAACTGGAAATAAGTACTTAAGTAGGGATATGAATAATACCAGCAAATCTCTGACAAAGGCATGTGAATCTTCAGTCTGTGGGGTTATTTATTTATATTTTTAATTGAGGTCAATGCCCTTGGTTCAAAGCTGCATTGAATAATTTTTGGAAGGACAACCGATCCGTATGGCTACATGTCAGCATCATCCAAGGATCCAAAGACAACAACAAAAGGCTATAGCAGAATGAAATTCCCAGTGGATGGGGTGTGATATTTGATGGGTCACACAGGGAATTCTTTTAACATGAACCAGCAAACATAAGTACATTTTTCATAAAACATGTAGCTTAATCCAAAATTATCCCTCCTGTATTGTTAGCAAGAACAAGGGAACACCCAGTTTCTTTTTCAGTGACTAATAATATTACCACTGCTTAAATGTAAACAGTGTGCAGAGATCTTTCTAAACAAATGCATAATATTTTTTGCAAAATATAACGCTGTGCTCCCACTTTCTTTAACTTTTTTTCCTTCTTGGCTGTTGCAGCACAACCACGGAAATTTCCTAAATTAATGCTGGCATGGCAAGAAATATAATGTCAAGGGAAAGAAGAATAGTCTCATAATTAAAATCTGTTTCCATAGCATTGAAATGGATGGAATTGATACCTTTTGGTGGACTTTGGATCAGGTCTCTAGTAGTTCTTCATTTGCACTACCCTCTTTTCCCTGGAGCCTTGTTAGCATTGATTAGTTAATGGCTTTAAAGTGCTATTTAAATGCTGAAATATTGTTGCTGCCAGATACTGGAACACATAGTCACGTTTCTGCTCAGCACATAGCATGGAATTATGGCCTTTCATTCTTTGGGTGTGTGGATACCTACAGCAACCCAATTTAGTAAAATAAAACAAAACAGTAAATCAAGGACTTGTTTACTTTACCCTTAAATAACTTGAAGACCTATGCTGTGATCTCAAGTGAAAGCCACCAGCAGCACTGGAGAGGTTTCAGGTTCATTTGCATTGCCTGTTTGCTGGTGTGGGAATGGCAATCCGTGACGGGGCAGCCACTCCTCCAGAGATGCTCTTGTCAGAAGGACAAGTGCATGCCAGCTGCACAGAGATGGTTTATTAAATGAAATAATATTTACAGTAGAAGTGCCCATTAGGATTTCAGTGGGCCCACATGGGCGGCAGCTTGTATTGTCTCCTGAGCACAGCGGTTCCTAAAGTACACACGTCTGTACACGTACAGCTCCTGCTACAGGAGCCACTCAGCTGCTGTGGGAATGCAGTGAGAGCAGTCCTGCAGCCCAGCACAGCCTGAAAACTCTCTGAAGCTGCATTGTTGCATTGTCAGCAGTGACACTGGCAAATTAAGCCTGGAAATTCCTGTTTTCCCGACCTATCTTCTGAGCAGACCTTTTCAAGCAGAGGAGAGGGATGTTCCCCGACCTTTCAGCTGTGCTCCTTTCTGGCACAGGTCAGAATTTGGATCTCTGAGTACAAACTTTATCAATTACGTCTTCACACAGTAAAATACTTCCTAACTTGGGTTTTAAAAATTACTTCATTTTCTTTCGCAATCCACCAATCTGTCAAAAGTGACTGTAAATCACCATGCTATTCTCAGCCATAACTAGCAAAACAGCTGGCAAGAGTGCATGAACTAGTGAAGGCTCTTTGGATGCACAGATTGCCAGGTTTTCCAAACAACTACTCCTTGGGACTTCTACCTGCCTGTCTTCAGCATTTTTGAAGGTCCAACACTGTATGTGATCTAAACAACAAACTGCAAAGGCCAAAGCAAAAGAAAACACTTCATTTCAGTTCTTCAGTCCATTCCAAACCCAGTACTTGTTTTTTAACTGCAAAAGTCTGCATCTAGTGCACAGAGAACAGTTCATTCCATCTGAATCTCTGAGGCTTTCAGCCCCTTCCCCAAAAAGCAGCCAAGCACAGCAGACTGAAAAACTGCTTGAGGATGGGCCAAATCATACAATTCAGACACTGCCCCAGATTTGTTTTCTGAAGGACTGAATGTTTCTGAGCTAGGATATTGTTTCATGATCAGATGAAGGAAGGATTAATCTGTTGGAAAATTAGTCAAGCCCATGCTCTCGATCTAGCATTTGCACTTGTTCCATAACTTTGGTACACTGAGCTAGACAGATCTTCCATAACAAACACAGCATGCCAGCGACCTGATGACATAATTTTGAAGATATGACTTCAAAATAGGCTCAGTTGCAAATTAAATTATTTGTGATGGTTTCATTGGTTTCCTGGCATCACAGTTTAAACTGATTATGAAAAAATCAGGCCTTTTATCATTCAAAAAACCAAAGAAAACACATACAGAACAGTGCTGTCTTAGGATAACAAATGCTTCTGTTGCATTGTTCAGAAATACTTTTCATCCTTGCAGACATTAACTAATCCAAGGGAAGAAAATAAGATAAGAAATTTCCTTTATTCTACAATTGGTAATACTTCAGAGTTATTGCTGCACAACATGATCTCCCATAAATTTGTGGTGAAAAAGGAACCAGACTTCCAGGGTTCTTTTTCCAAAGGCAGCAGTTTCTGACTCAGGTGCAGAAGCCGACTTAGGAGGAGAGAAGCTAATATGCATTTGAACAGCAGCAAGCTTTTGTAGACTCGACTTAATAAGCTTATTATATAGCTGAGAAAACAGAGGCTGAGAGTTTAACAGAGTTTCAGAGTTTGAGGAATTTCTGATTTCCTCTTCAGGCCACCGCACAAGGGGGAATGACAACTTGTTGTGGATTTCATCTGTTTGGGTCACAGTAACACGCTGTAAAAGTGAAGTTGTTAAGTGAAATCACACGCTTGGGGGATGAGTGTTTTACAGAAAAGTCACAGAAAAAGCAGCTCAGGCTGTGGCAGCTTAACCCGCCTCTTGGCGGATGGCTACACACAGCACTGTGTATACAGAGATACTCCGCTCAGCAGGCAAGGGCCTCTTTTTGGAATAAACGATGAGCTGTCCTTGCCAAAGAGTTGTTCACTGGGAAACTCACCCAGGGCTTGCAGCACCCACTGCACCCTCTGAAATTCACCAGAAATGTTCAAAGGCGTTATTTCCCTCCTGCAATTACCATTCCTTCCTAGGGGTTATTTTAATGTGCGAGCATAAGATTTTGCAACTCTGGTAAACAGACTTTATACAGAAGTTTGCAGGTCCGCTGGACTTTGACCACCTGCGCCAGGACCCCGCTGTCGCCATCCTCGGCTCAGCCTTTCGGTCCTTGGGCAAGTCCTTGTCCACACTCCCTTCTCCTCGCCAACCTGCGTGAAGCCCCCGGCTCATCGGGGCAGGGAGTGCGGGTCTCCCGCCTGCCCGGGATGGCGATGTCAGCGCTGAGCCTGCTCCGCCTGGGCTGCGCGGCCGGGGAGGAGGGGAGACCCGGGCTTGCGGGTGGGCGTCGGGGTTCCCTGCGGATACCCAGGGACCCCGTCCGGGCTGGCACAGGGGCACACTCGCCGCGAACGCCCGCGGCCGGCGGGGCCAGTGCAGCCCGGGCGGGCGGAGCCCGTGGCGCGGCGGCACCGCCCGGCGGGCGGGGCAGGGGCTATAAATTCACCCCGCGGGCGGCGGCCGAAGTGCGGGGCGGCAGCGGAGGCACAGGGACAGTGGCAGCACGGCAGGTAAGGGAGCTCCGTCCGTCCATCCACCCATTCACCCGCCCCCGCGGACCTCGCGGTCCCCTCCAGCGCGCATCCTTGCATCACCCTCCTCCCTTTTCTTAAAAATAATCCCTGCCGCCTCGCTCCGAGCACGTCCGTGCCGGGTGCCGAGGGGACGGGCGGCTCTCGGCGGGGTGGTGGCGTGGAGGGGGCAGCGCACGGCGCGCCCCGAGCCGGACCCCGGCTCCGGCCGGGAGCGGGGGCGGCTGCGGGATGCTGCTGCCGAGGTCCAGCTCCCGGGTAGGATGGGATGGGCTGGACTGGCTTGGAAAACAGCTGTGAAGCCAAGGCGCATACTTTCTCTACGGAAGTTGACCACTGGTGATTGCTTGTGTGTTTCTCTGCTCTCGCAGCTCCGTGCTGGGTTTGGAGGGCAGGGCAGCCTCGGCTAGTGTCCGATCACTTGTTTCTGTGGGGTTGTTGTCATCGCGTGTCACGACAGGCACAGTTCGCCCCCTGTGCTTCCAGACACTGCTCGGCTCGGAGCACTTGAGGGGAGTGTTTGCAGTGGGGGCGCAGCCACGCACCGGGCTCGATGAAATGCGGGATTTCACTTCCCTGGGGAGGAGGTTTTGGTTAACGCTTTTCATCATGGTACAGTTTCCCTGTGAAACTTGCCAGCTGGCATTGCTCACTGCATAGCCCGCTGCTTTACAAAGATCACAATGCTCTGTTTAGCACCCCATCCCTAGAACAGGACTTCAGATAGAAGTATTTAACACCTGTGTTATTTTGATGGTTTTATTTCTCCTGTTTAAATAGGAACTGTGTTTTGAGCCTAGAAAATGCAATTGTAAAGACATGGAAGAGGTCAAAGAGAACCTGAAGCTTTCTGTCCAGGTTCTCTGCGTGGTGTTTTGACTGTTTTGGTTTCCTCTGGCTTTTTATCAACTTTTGTGTGTGTGTGTGTCAAAGATACACAGCTACTGAAAAACTCACTGTTGAGGGCAAGCAATGGAAATAACCTGTAAAGAGGAGCTATCAAGTGCTTCAGGTAAACACCCGAGAAGCCTGCCCTGCTGTTCTTAGCCTTGGCTGTTACAGGCGTAATTTACATCAAAACTGCAGCCAGTGGCATTAAGCTGTGCACTTTGAACCTGGCGCTGGGAACATGTTTAGATTTTTGATTTTGGAGGAGTTTTTTGTTAGGGTTTTTTGTGGTTTTTTTGGTTTTTTTTTTTTGTTGTTGTTGTTTCTTTTAATTTTGTGCTGTTTTAACCAGAGTCTAATACAGTTTGACGTAGAATTACTGTGTTTTTATCACAAGTACTTGAGTAGACAGCAGGCAGCTAATGCTGTACAATGTTCTGTGCACAGCAAGAATTTAATGACTTTGGATGAAATGGTAAAACTTGGAGTAGATGCAGCAAAAATAGTGATTTGTAAAGGCTTGTACAGTTCCCAGGGTACTAATGAGTCCCTTGCCCTCAAAGAAGAGTAACTCCTGAATGTGTTCAGAAGGAGCTGGTGTTTGTTTTGGTATAAAAAACACAGATGCAGTGAAAGCAGGTTTTAATGTAGCAATGAGAGATTCCTTAGGGTCTGGTTTTTATGCCTAATATTTTTCAATAAAACTGAACAGATGCTATGGCATAATGGCTTGGGAACCTGGAGGCCTCAGCTTCTGAATCTGAGTTCCTCGTGCAGCAGATAACTGAATGGGTGTGATTTCAACTTAGAATTTCTATAATTACTGAACTGAGAGATCATAGAATGGTTTTGGTTGGAAGGGACCTTAAAGATTATCTAGTTCAACTCCCCTGCCATGGGCAGGCACATCTTCCACTAGACCAGGTTGCTCAAAGCCCCACCCAGCCGGGCCCTGAACACCTTCAGGGATGAGGCATCCACAGCTTCTCTGGGCAACCAGTGCCAGTGCCTCAGCACCCTCAGAGTGAAGAATTTCTTCCCAATATCTAACTGAAATGGACCTTCTTTCAGTTTAAAGCCATTCCCCCTTGTCCTGTCATTACATGCTCTTGGAAAAAGATGAGTTCATCCCCTGAGAGTGGACGCACGGTGAAGTGACTGACCTTGAACCAGCCTGCGGAAGAAGGGTCTGGAAGCCCTTGACAAACTAGGGTTTTCACTTGTTTCCCTTAGAAAGAAGGGTTTGTGTACTTATTTCCTGCATTCATTGGCCTCTTTACCAAGATGACAGCAAGATAGAGTTGTCAAAGCATCAGGTGTCCACAGAATTAGGCAATAGCCAAAGAAGTGTCACCCTCTGCTGCGGGAGGGCTGCCACATGCGCTGCCTGTGTTTGGGAACCAGCACCTGGGCTACCAGAAAACAAGCTCCAAAGGTTTTCAGTTTGTGCCTTGCACAATGGCTTTTTGTATTCTTGCCAAAATAAAAAGGAACACTAAAACTGTGACAGATCATCTGGGTGGATTGTATGAATGCTCAGTAAAACCAGCAGGATTCCCCTATTGTCCTTCCTCCAGTGGGAGGTACTCTGCTCTTTGAATATTCCTTTTTGGACTACGCCAATTACATGGGGAGATTACAGGGCACCTTTTGGAACATTTTGGCAAGGGAACCTGGCCCTTAGAAGTAGTTACAAGGCAATTAAGTGATTTTCTCTTGTAGTTCAGGTGAGATTAGCAGTGAACTGTTGGGAGAAAAATTCTTTGATTCAGATTTTTAAACCTAAGTGATTAATTTCTTTGACTGATGTCCAACATACATCTTCTCATGACCAGCCTAAGAGATTTTGACAAACTTCTAGCTTCCCGCAGAAAATACTGTTTTTTCACTTAACCTCATTAGAGCACAAAACATAGAGCATATATGTAATGAAACATTTCCTGCTTTTATTGTCTCAAAATAGACAAAGAGTAAAAGAAAAGATACAGAAGGGGTGAAGCTGGCTTGAAGCCCTTCAGAATGACCATGAGTAGAAACTGCAAAACTCTCAAAAATAATACATATTCTAATTGTGGTGAATCAGCAATATTTACATCATGTGCACAGCTGGAAGCTTAAGGCAGCAAAAGCCTGTTTGCTGTCAGGGAGAGCATAGCCTGGGAAGCAATGGCCTGGATCCCTTCAGTCACAGCAAAATGCATCAAAGTGGCTTTCTCTAACTGCTCTGGTTTGATCACTTGAAAGGAAAATGTTCCAAAATACAGAAGATGTAACTACTTAGCACTGACAAGGATGAAATGCTGGTTCTGGAGATGAAATATGACTTCCATCTGACTTTTTACATCTAACTTTCATGTTGAGTCACAGCACATAGCAATACAGAAGTACAGAAGAGCCCGCCTTGTCCTGTCATTATTTTCTAAATAGATGGCATTGCACATAGACTGCCCTTGGCTTCAGCTTTAGGTGTGAATTTGATTGTTTACCTAAAGTAGGATGGTGCTGTCCCTGAAACCACCTCTCTGGACAATTTCCTTGGACAGTTAGGTGGGAACTGATCTCCAGTTTCAGTAACTCATCATAAAATCATAAAGGGCTTGGGTTGGAAGGGGCCTTAAAGACCATCTAGTTCCAACCCCTCTGCCATGGGCGGGGATGCCACCCACTAGATCAGGTTGCTCGAGTCCAGGAGCAGCTCTGCCCTCTGTCAAAAGCTCTGTCCCAAAAGTTCTAAGTAAATTACTTGCCAATACTGCAAAGTTAGGGGAAATATTCTGCAACTGTTTCAAAGACTAAGAGTAAGGCAATCCCATTTTCAGGTTCAGTGGCGTGTGTTCCCATGGATGACTAAAATCTGGGTTAGACATCTTGGAAATCAATAGCTGTGAATATAATGGCTATTGAACCTGGTGTTTCTCTCAAATGGTGGCAGCTTTTTTCCCTATCTGTGTCACTTCCAGAGCCCTGGGTGACTTCAGTGAGGGACATTTAGTGGGAGGTAATCCCTACTGTTAATTTCCTTTGCTTGTGGTTATAAAGCAGCAGTAAGAAGCCAGTCAGAGTTTTTCCTGAATATGTGTTCATGTATCATTGTAGTCTTATTATGACATAATTAAACTCAGTACTGAGAGTCCACGTGAATCAGTACCATTATATGGCATTTAATCCAGAACAGCAAGTGTGGAGCACAGAAAAAAGTAAAGCCTGATATTATCCAAGGGTCAGACTTGAATGTGCAAGCTCGTCTGTTGGATGATGAGGGTGATGAGTTTACTTTTATCTAAGGGCTGCTGCAGGCTCAGGCCTGTTTTGTTTCCCAGCTGGCATGAGAGTGTTGCCTTTGGATAATGCCCAGAACTTTGTCGTCAGAGGGGGTGCTCTCCATGCAGAGGTGCTCTGTGGTGTGCTTGCTGATGCACAGCTGGACTGTCTGTGCTGAAGAAATTTTCCACAGCTGTATCTCTTTGTACTAAGCAGGATGTGTGTCAGTTTTGGTGCTCTTATTTTGTGTGGCTGATCACGTTTCCTATGTTTCTTTTGGGTTTGAGGCTACTTCCTTTCAGTTAGTTGTCAAAATTTTAATATATCTTTTTCATCTGTCAAGTTTTTTCTCTTGGTAGCTGGAACTTAGTCAATACAGATCTTCCTTTTCAAGATGTGTTTTTAAAACTGGGTGTTCACTACTTTTCCAAGCCTTCAACTGGCTGCTTCCTGTCTGACCTAAGAATAGCTTCAAAAGTATAGCTTTTTCAGCTGATTTTCTACCATGGATGTGTAAGCCCAGTCTGCTAGATCTGTACAGGTGCAAAAATTAATTCAAACACAAAACATTAGGACTTAGTGCAGCATGAAAACCTAGCTCACAGCAAACCAAAACTTTTCATTTGCTTTCAACCATCCCATGGGTTTGGCTTTGTGTGTGTGGTTTTTCTGTCCTTGCCATTTCGCCACTCTTACAACAAGACTTTAAGAAATTCTGAATTTAAGGATCTTAAACTGTAATGCCCTCATGAAGACTCTGTGGGTGGAGGCAGTGGTACTCAAAGCAAAAAAGTGGTAATACATTTTTATCTATAGACTGGTGTGTTCACTGGTAGGCATAAGGTGTAGTGGAAAAGCAATCAGCAAAGTAGGATGCAACTTTCAAAGGAACTTTTATTTGTGAGCACAGTAAGCAGACACCCAGATGGGAAATGCACTGTTAAAGGAAGGAAGGACTGTTCTTGCTGTGGGTTTTTGGGTTGCTTCCTTCAGGAAGCTCATGTGCACCTTGTCAGACTAATGATGTCATTTTCCTGCTGCCAGAGTTCTGGAGTGCTCTAAACATGCTTTGCATTTACTGTAACATATCCCTGCTAAATTTCAAGAAGTATTTGTATCCTTGCACAAAGTTGTGGCATACTGGGCTGTGGGATTAATTCTGCAGTAGAAGCACTGCAGAATTTTATGATGACCTTTTATATTACCTTTCCTAGATGATTCAGTTTAAGAGCATCACATTGCTTTTCCTTGTGAAACACTATTAATTTTATGAAGGTTTATATAAAATTCCAGTGCTATATAAAAGCTTGGACATGTATAATTCCAATCCTTCTTCTAAACACAGCCTGGAAAGTGATAACAAAGTTCTCTGCCTGTAATAGGCACTAACCTGGAGTGTAGATGGGTCAGGCTTTTAAATAAATCAGCTGAGGAAGGTGAATTGCTTTTTGCCCACTTTGAAAGATTTTTGAAAGGGAATTATTTTGAGACACAAGGAGTGTTCTGGTACTGAATGGTGCTGATTTAGGCACTCCCTCCCCAGTGCCACTTGTTGTGGTACAGGCTGTGTTCTCAGCCCTTGGGAAGATCATCTTGTATCTTTTTTGGGTGCTGAGGCTTGCAGGCAGTGGAAGACTTTTGCCCAGATGTAGTCCCAAGTAATTCAGCATGTGAAAACACTTATATTTGGGTAATTTTATACAGGGACTTGCTTGGGAAGAATGAAAGATATGTCTTAACACAATGGCCATTTGTGCAAAGTTTGAGTTCAGCTTAAGCTCTAGAAGGCTAAAGTTCATCCTAGAAAAGGGAACTGGCCATGCATGGGAACAGAATAATATCCATAAATTATACTTTTCTCCGAAAAAACAAACAAAAATCCTCATGCAGTCATCATGGAAAACTTCATCCCAGACATTTTGGCAGGGGTTAGAAAGAGAACTTGTAATAACAATGACCAAGCAATTTTAGTAGGTTGTAGAACAAGTCTTTTATGCACTGAGAAGCTGCAACCTGTATAGTATGACCTCATGAATAAATGTAAATTAAGAAGCATCATCAACCTCAGCTGTGATGCTTTGTAACTTAAGTCCTCATCGTTGCAGCATCAATGTGAAAATGCAAAGCTTATAAAAAGAATCCTCTATATACTTGTGAAGGTGCAACCTAGAGAGCCAGACAACATTCCTTATCTCTGAGTACACTGTGAGCCTCTCCCTTCTGGAATAATCTCAGTACGTTTTTGCCTCTAACTTTGACAGAACCACCCACTTGAAGCGGCTGCAGCTGGGCAGCAGCTCTGAACTGTTAAAGCATGGCAGACTGAGAATAGGAGGGGGCAGGGAGCATGTCCTGACACTGGTGAGCTGCAGGAACAATGGCTTGTTTCTTGTCTGTTTAGACCGTGATCTTTGTGTCAGAAGCAGTCTCTTCCATGCTATGAAATGCCTGATCCATCTCTGTTACTTCCTCTGGCCCCAAAGCCCAGCCCAACACCCCAGTGCACAGCAGGTGTCAGGCCCTGTTTCAGTGCATGGCCTTTAATCTGTGTTTCAGACCCTCGTGTGTGGCCAGTGGAAGGAGCAGTGGGATGGCTGCAGAGGAGGGTGCTGGGGCAGAGGAATGAGACAGGTTGGCTTGGGGGTGGGTGTCAGGAAGCAAAGCTTAGGAAAGCAGCTGATTGCTCTTCGTCCTTTCCACCCTGCAGTGCTGCCACCCGTGGCCTGGAGCCCTTTAAAGCTAAAGTACAGCACTGGCACCAGTGCAAATGGGCAAATCTGTGTTTGTAAACAAACTCAGGCTGCTTGCTCAGATGTTGTGTGTCTTAGGAAAGCCCTGGGTTCCCCAACCTCCTTCCTGCACCTTCACGCTCTGTGAGGACAGTTAGCAGTGTGTGGTGGCTGCTTAAGGAAGAAGGTTGGGCTGGCAGCACTTCTCATAGCCAGGGAGGCCTGGGAGCCAGGAGGATTTTTCATAGAATCCTAGAATTATTTGAGTTGGAAAGGACCTTAAAGATCATCTAGTTCCAACCCTCCTGCCATGGCCAGGAACACCTTCCACTAGGCCAGGTTGTTCAAAGCCCCATCCAACCTGGCCTTGAACACTTTAATCTCTTTAAAGAAACTCTGCACTGTTGAAGATAACCACTTGTCACAGAGGTGTGACCTGAGGCAGTTTCAGGTGCCAGATGCTGAAGAAGCATGAATTTTGGAGAACTTCATTAGGGTTTGTAATCTGTGCCTCATGGAGTTGTGATGTTATAGTGTAGGTAGTATTAGAGATTGCTACAATAGGAAAAAGCCCTGAGGCATTGAAAGCTTTCCATTTCCCTGCCAGCTAGGAGGAGATAGCTGTTCATTATATTGGGAGGGGTACACAGCAGGGGTGTCCTTTGGCCAGCTCACCAATCCTTCCCACAGCCAGCTTCTACTCCTGTGAAACATGGGAAGACCTCAAGCTTTCTAAGGAGCATTCTTCATTGCATCCCACAAGAGAGAGGGTTGTGCAAGCTGTATTGCAACAGTTTCTTGCTCAACATCTGCGGGGTAGACAGAAGGACTGCTTCCAGCTCCCTGTGTTTTGGTGCTGCTCTCCATGTGCAGCTGCCAGCACGGTCTGTGTGTGTGGAGAGCGACCAGCCCCTGGTGTGAGGAACTGCCAGTTTCCAGGCTGTGTCCAATCCTGGAGTGACCACAGCTGAGCTGCGTCCATCAGGCACTGGAGCCAGGGGCAGGACTGAAAACAAGCCGGAGGAGGTGGGCTGGAACTGAGCCTGGAGATCTCCTCTCCTGCTGCAGGAGAGTGCCCCAGCTGCTGGGGAGCAGGGCTGGGGGAGATGCTGTGGCCTCCCAGCTGTGCCTTGCTGGTGGCTCAGCTGCTGCCTCTGTCCCTGCAGCTGCCTCCCTGTGGCCTCACCCGGCTGTCACTTGGCACAGGGCTCAAGTTCTTGGCTGAAAGGTTTTGCTTCCCTAATCAGATTGATTAGCACATAGCATAAGTCTAAACTTAAAAATGGTTAAAACTCTAAGCTCTTCTTGGTTTTTTGGCTTTGAAAAAAATTGCTATTATGCTACATTATTCTCCTAACAACCCACACTTGGTTTTTTTTTTTCTTGGATGCCAGCTCTCATTTTCAACTAGAGCCTTCATGAAAACATGCTGGTAGAGTAAATCACAAAGGCTGAAAGAAATAAAATGGTTAGAAAAAAAGTAATGAAATTGAGTATCAGCAGTGTGCTGTGCTTGAAGAGGGCTGGGTGATAGCAGCTCACAGGACATCTGTGAACTGGAGACCACCAGGCAGCATAGCTGTTCCAGTTCCCTGATAATATTGATTTAATGCTTTGATTAATGACCTTTTCTCTTTTGAAACTTCAGGCTGTCCAAGGGTTCTGCTTTCAAACTTCCTTTGTCTTGGGTTATTAACTTTCAGTTTGAAATTGAGATAATGTGTAACCGGTGGGTAAGGAAGCCTGGAGAGTCCCAGGTAGTTGAGTGTCTTCAACTTTTGACACTTCCTGCTCAATCTGTTTATTCAGATCCTACTTAACTGTCAAAAGTCATTTGCCATTTTTAAAGGGGAGGAACTGCTGTAAAACCTCTTTCATGATTTATTGTGTGGAACGATGTCAGAGAAAAGCAGTAACTGTACACAAAGGACCTCGTGATACCAATGCCTGTAACAAAGGGTAGTTTAAACAGGGCAGGGTGGGGGGAGATGCTTATGCATGAACTGTTTGGATGCTTGCAAATGAATCATTTGATTCACAAACAGGAAGATTAAATTTGCCAACTTTGTTGTAAAATACGTGAAATGTAAACTGCACTTAGAGATGCATTATGGCCCAGAACTGTACATGAGTGCTATGAACTCTCTTGTTTTGATGTCCGCTTGTCTCTGTTTAGTCTCTGCTTAGTGAAGACAAGTTTTTGTGCAAGCTGCTCTCCAGTTTGCAGTAGCCATGTTTATGTTAGACCGGTCAGACAAGTTCACAGCATTTACTGTTAATGACTGGAAGAGCTCTAATTGACCGTATGGAAGGCTCAAAGGCTGTTTGAGCATCACTGTAACTTTCCTTGCTTCATTGTCAGAGACCTGAGCTGCTTGGGTTTTTTTCCTGACCTGGAACTGATGTGGATATTTACCAATCAACTTTTTCAGAGTTTTGGAGACATCTTAGCTCTCTCCTTCCTTGTCTCATCCTTGAGTAATTGTTCTGGGAGCTGCTACAGGTGCACAAAACCTCTGCCCCCGCGTCCTTCCTAACTTCTTTGGTGACAGTGCTGAAGACACCTGTAGCTTTCAAGGGATAAAGAGCAGAGTGATGTGACTGGCTTGGAAACATCTCCCACCTGTGGTCCTGGAGCACAAGTTTCACATGGTCCCCCTCTCTCCAATGAGAACAACAGCAGTTCTTGTGAGCTGCGACCCTCAGTGCCCATGAGTGTTTTCCTCTTTAACATTAGATGCTCACAAGTATTTCATCCCACATGCAAAGTGATTGCCGTTCCTGCTGCTTGCTCAGCCTGCAGAGTTCCAAATTCCATCAGGATGCTCTTTTTGCCCTTCCATGCATCAGTACTCAAAAGGAGAATAATCTCTGCCACCAGTGTTTAAAAAAGGAGTTTTGAGGAAATTGCCTTCTTTATGAAGCACTCAGGCAGGAGCCTTTCATTGCTCTTTGTTTTCCATGATAGCACATAAATAAAAACCAGTTGGGTGTGAACACAGAGAAATCTTGTACAGCTGGTAGCAGTGCCCCCCCAGTCCTTCATGGGTGTGAGGCCATTGTGTGTGTGTGGTGCACCCCATGGCACAAGCTTGGACAACCCTACGTGTGCCTTCAGAAATGGGAAGTTTGAAATGGGGGCTCTTGGAACTTGTTTTGCTGCTATACTTGAAAGGAATTTGGTCCTTATATATGCATATTACCTAATGTTTAGTGTTTATGATTGCAGCATTGCTGATGTCTGAGGGGTGCCTTCTGAGCCTCTTTGCTGGGATCTGTTATGCAAAGCCAGGTTGCACTTTTATCCTGTACCTTCTGCTACCAAAACAAGGCTGCAGCAATGATTGATCCTTCAGTGATGATACAGAGGGAAAGGGGATGTATTCTGAACCTTTACTATCAAAATAATTGGGTTCCTGATACAGATTCCTGAGCTACTAGCCTTGGTGATGACAGTTGCTGCAGTGGTTTTGGAGCAGTGGGATTGGGCTGGAATGGGTACAGAAAAGCCTCTGAATGAAATTAGTCAGCACAATATTGCACAGACAACTTCCCCCTTCCCCACACCTTCCTTGCTTCCTAGAGTCTCTTGCTTTTCCTACTACTTGGCAAAGGTAGATATGCTGTCAGTTTTAAAGCACTTTGCCAGCTGTAGAAATGTCTTAAACATTTGGATTTTTTTTAGAGGCTTTTTATATTTCTTTTAAAACTTAAACCTCTGAGCAGCAATTGCAACATGTGTCTGGGTACAGGGTAATGGGTGGCCACTGAGTGGAAGTGGCTTGTCCTGGAGAGGAGAACCTGGACCTCTCAGCAGGCTGAATTGGCCAAGCAGAGTAAAAAAAAGTTGTTTTTCTCCAAGTTGGCAACTTTACTGCTTGCAGATATAAATGAACTTTGTCTTTGGAAGGCATCTGTGAGGCAAGTGCTTTGAAATTTGTATAAAGGGATGCTTGTATGGTTATCTCTTTGGGAGAGTTATGCAGATACATTAGCTTTGAGCTGCCCTGTCACATAACAGAGGGCAGCACAAAGCACCTATTTAGAAAGTATAAAATTTGTGCTGAACAAGGGTGGTACAAAGCCACTTCCCCATCTTTCTCCTTGGAAAATAAGATGTTTTTTACAGTGCTGTCAGATAGCAGGGCTTTGTTTGCCAGCTTTTGTGGACAAACAGCGTGTTGTTATCATACTGCCTTATCACAAGGTTGCTGCTTGGTGGGAAGGTTTCAGGTATTCCTGATGCACAGGAGGAAAACTCAGAGCTTGGAAATGTCTCATCTGAAAACTTTGTGCCTCCAAGACATGGTGTCTTTCCAAAAGTGAGAACTTGGTGTAGGTAGGGCTTTTGTTCCAAGCAGACTTGGAGGCAACTGTGCAATCTGCTGGTCAGCACTTCCTAATGCCGGCTCTTTCGGAAACATAGAGCAACAACTTTGAACTATTATGAAAACAGTGTTGTTTTTTAAGGCTATAAAAAGCATCCATCTTGTTCTTTTTTGGCACAGTTTTTTCACTCATTTGTAGTCAATGCTCTGAGTCCCTGAAAATCTGAAGCCACTCTGTGTAAACATCTTTATTCCACAAACAGTAGCTGCGGCTTTGTTCCCTGAACCATTTCTTACTGGAAAACTACAGAGGACCTGGCTTCTTACTCTCCTCACCTATGGGCAAACCATAGAAAAATTGCTTGCATTTCTAGTCCCTGTAGTAGAACAAGGTGCAATATTAAAGTATTTGTCTTAACAGAACTTGCTGTACTAAAAATAAAGAAGCCCTTTGACTTAGGTGCAATTGCATATGAATATTTCAATCTCCAAATATTGCAACAGCATTTATTTTCCTTCTCTGCCATGCACAGTGGCTCACTGTGTAGAATGGCAGACTACGTAGATGGCTGTAATCACAAAAAATATCTAATGCTTGCTAAAATGTTGCTTGCAGTTGCTCAAAATTTTGCAAATATTTTTTGTGCTTATTCTTTATGATTGAAATCTGTAATGGACAAAACACAATGGACAACCGGTGGTGTAAAATGAATCACAGTGACTTGAATCTCCTGACTGTTTAAGTACCTCTGATGTCATCTTGTAAATTTGGATTACAAAGCACTGGCAGTGGGGTCAGTTTTGGTGCTGACTTCGTCTCGGTGGTGTAAAACATTAATGAAACATTTCCCTAATTTAAAATGCACAGTCTAATTTTTACCAAAAATCTCCCCAGTTGCACAGCTAGCAAGAAGAGTTCCTTAAATCTAAAGCTCTTTCTATGCACATGGACTCTTGCATTTTTCCAACATTAACTTTTTTAGTCTGAGTGTGTCCCTTCATAGCTCACTGTCACCACAGCATCTTTGCCGAGGGCCAAATGCATCAAGTTAGCCTATGGGGCAGAGTGAAAATTTATGCTGCTGCCACTGCCTGGCAGTATTTCTGTGGGTTTCACAGCTCTTTCTGAGCCATCAGGTCATTTATGTAGACAATGTGATGGGCTTAAATCAGATTTAAGTCAGGAGATGGGAAATCATGGTGTAAAGAATCGATGTAAATTGTGTTCTGTAGTTCTATGGCTATCTTCAGAAAATAATTACAATGTGTTCAGTTACACTTAATAATTCCTAAATGTGTTTCAGCCTCTTGGCTTGCTTTGAGTATACTTACTCATATGCTTTCCTTGAGACAGTTCTAAACTTCTCCTATAAAGTAAATATTTAATTTGTTTTACAATTGTGTAGGTGAACAAAATTGGAAATTTATTAAAGATGCCCAATCCCCACATGATATGCATTTCTCCAGTAGGCTAAAGGATATATAATAAATAGACTTTGACTTCTGTATTTGTCATCCTGCTGCTGGAACAGTTCTAGGATCTCTTTTGAGGACTGTTTCTATTCATTCATTAGAACCTCATAGGGAACAGCCCTCTGACTCTGGTACCTCATCTTTGTCATGAGAATGAAAAGGTGTTGTTCTCAGCTCCCAGTTTGGGCTGATGTGATCGCTGAACTGAGATGCTGTTGGTCCAGTGCAGAAGGTGCACTGCACCTGAGGCATGACCTATGGCTCTGTTTGCCTTGGCAGCCACCTCTCCTGGGGTTTGGCTGTATCTGTATTCTCAGCTAAGCTTCCTGTAGCTGAGGGCTGGACATCACAATGCCAGTCCTGTCCTAGAGCAGGATGCAGCAATCTTGTTCCTTCCTTTGACATTTTGGAAAAGAGTATTATTGCATGAACTTTGTTGGTGTCCACTTAAAGGAGTATCTGATTTTTCTGTCCTGAAGAATGGTGAACATCAATCTGGCAATAAAATGATGCTAATGTGTGTCCAGTTCAGTTTTATCACTGTAAAAATCTGGGGGATAGTGAGGGAGCCTTACATAAATTGAAAAAAAATCTTTTCAGAAGCAAGTGTTCAAGCAAATTTTAGAAGGTAGTTGTGTAGATTTGGCTATGCCTTTCATCACCTGTGGGATGAAAGTTTTCATGGTTCTCTCCATTGGTCCCTGCCCTGCTTCCTTCAACGTTCCCTCCTATGAAGCTGCCAAACTTCTCTTTGATCTTGCAGCCTTTATATTTCTTTAATCTTGTATTGTGCAGGAGTGTGTGTATATAAATAAACCAGGGAGGCATTTTACAAGAGGTTTATAACCAACTTGCAGAGGTCTTTTAAACTATAACCTGAAAGAGTGGGTCATTGTGGGGGCTGGGTGGAGCAGGATCTTTACTTGTTCCTGTATTTGATCTTTGATGCAAGCTGAGAACAAATCTCTTTTCCTTTCTGCAGATATCAGCTACTGACCATGTCAACAGAGTTCCAGGATGCTCACCTTGCAGAGGTGAAACCTCTGGTGGAGAAGGAGGAGGTAATTATTTTAAAGCTTTTTAGAGTTTGTGTTTTCTGTCAGGACTGCTTTTGGAATGGCACATGTGTTCTTAGGTTATTTTGAACATATTGAAGAAGAGAAGAAAAACTGGAGATGGAATAAGAATAGTTCATTGGGTTTGTTTTTTAAAAAAAATAATGCAAAACTGACACTGTTTGTTCTTGCTGTTTGGTTTTGTTCTTTTAATATGATGGTGACATTTTTTCTTCTCTGCATAATGGCAGCTCTGGGTGTCTGTAGCTGTATTGAATGATGCCAGTTGGGCAATCTCATGTACATCCCTCTGTAGCTACAGACTTGTCAATGTAAACACAGGCTTTGTTCTGTCAGCTGCCTCTCACAGAGAGAGCCTTTACCTTTCCTTTGGGCACAGCTGAGTGCAGAGGTGGGGCTGAGCCCCCTCTAGTCCTCTCTGAGTGCCCTGAGCCCTGAGTTACAGCCAGCTGGGTGTGTACAGCCCACAGCCTGTTGCAGCCACTGCAGTTGCAGCATAGAAACATTCCAGAGTTTTTTTCTTTTAACCTTGTTGTACTACTTTCTGCTCCCTATTGCACTATTTTTTTTTCAAAACCCTATCAACATCTGGATTCAGTGGCTATCGGACTCTTCAGTGGTAGCCATACTCTGTGCTTTGGTATGTTCATGGCAAAAAATTCCCTGTAATATGTGACAAAACATCTCAACTTTTTCTTGAATCAAAGCTAAGACTGTTCTCTTGTTCCCAATGACATTACTTCTTGACAATTATGTATATAAATGTGTTGGGGTTTTTTTCTGGTCTTATGCACTAGAATTCATTGCTCTATCTGCTACTTTCTTTTTTATTCCCTCCCTCTTTTATGTAAACACTTCAGAAAATCATTTCCACTTGTGACTGCAGTGAAATGGCTGGAGAAACTTTAAACACAGCTCCTTTGCCAAGAACATTGCATGAAAGCAGAGCTTGTTTGGATACTGCTGAATGCAGCACTCAAACTTTTCAGAAACTAAGACCCCTTTTTAATGCCCATATTGTTCAGCACTACCAAAGCAAAGGAGATTCTAAGCAGAAGTCCTGTTGGTACTGAAATATCTTTGCTTCAAAGTTCAGAAATATCTTAAAATACTGATTAACTTCCTGGGTTTTTGTAGCACATAGGTCAAAAGTCAGAATCTTGACAATGAACCCTATATGCTGTTCTTCATGATGTTACCTTAAATTTTGCCCACGTGGGGAAATGAGGATGGAGTTTGATTTCCTCTGTGGCCATTTTAACACAGATGAAGGAAATTACTTAATGCATTTTGAGAAAGTGGAAAAGGTTGCCCTGAAGGACTCTCAGCACATATTGGGATGAACAGTGGAGCTGATTTTGAGCAGGTTATTGGGTGATGCACTCTGGAGTTGTGTCCTGGCTTGTTGTGCTTGGCTTTCTGCTACAGCCCAGTCTTTGTTCCTGAGCAATGATCACACTTATTTCATACACTGTTAGTATAAATGTCACATATACTTATTCCTTTCAGCTCTGGGTCCCACTGGAACAACAGTGGATGAAATGTTGTGTTTAAAGGGTTATGAGACCAACAGTATAGCAAGATTAAAACACAGCCTATTGTCTAAAGCTAAGGCTGTGTAAAATTATTTCTGCTCAGTCAGATCAGGTAGTTGTTTGCGTGTTCAAGACTGTGCCTAATTGCCTAAAGGTCACAGCTGTGAGAATTTCAGGTTGTACTGCAATGTTTTGAGGGTCTCCCATCTGAGAAGATAGTGCCTAAGAAAGCAGCTATGGTGCTTCTTACATCTGTCCTTAATTTACCTGGGTTTCTGAGGCTGAGTGACCTCCTTGCCAGGATTCTAAGCTTTCCTTTTTATCTCAATATTATTTTTCAAGTTTTGGCCTCTTTTGCACTTTGCAGCATAAAGTGTTTGCTTGGCTGCTCTTCCCTCTGTTTTCAGCCCTGCAGTGGAAATAAGAGTTTGACTTCTTTGTTGTCCCTTAACAAAAGGAAGTATCCATAAGACACTTCTTCCTTTGTAGCTCTAACCTTTGTAGACTATTGGAGGTGGGGAGGTGTCACCTCACTCCTTTCCTGGTGGAGATCCTTGAGAGGTGCAGGAGCTTGTCAGTAGTAGCCATAGCAGGTGACAGGTTGGAATGGACATCTGTGTCCAGCCAGCCTCCCAAACGTTGCAAAGACTAATTTTGATTGGAATAAGACCCTTCCCACCTTCCACATCCTGCAGCAAAATTCCAGCAATGACTGCTTAACTGGCTGCAAGTGTTCAGTGCATGCTTCAACAGAGACTTCCCATCCTAGGCAAGGCCGAGGCTGTTGGCTGTCCCATGGCTGCAATAAGCAATGCAGAAAAGTTCAGTGATTTACTGCTCCTTGTGAGTGTATTGCTCAGAGATTTAACAATAACTGAGGATACACCAGGTTTTGTCTTTCATTTTGCTAGTCTATAATCTAGTATTTTACTGCTTTCATTTCTCCATGAAGATTAGTGGGTTTAAAAGCTCTTGGGTGAATTTTGATGCTCATCAGAAGAGCTCTCATTGAATGGACAGAGAGAGCTCTCAGCTGCAGAACTGAGCTAGAACACATATCCAAGCACAGATTTCTGTAGCTGCAAGTTACTTCCATTAATGCTTTCAAATCTCTTCACAGGCTATCACTCGCCTCCTTCCAGACTTCGATGTTCAGGCAAGTAAAGCTATTATTCTTTGTTTATTTCTTTCTTTTCTTTTTTTTTTTTT
>VZTJ01003866.1:0-181849 GCA_013397795.1 Orthonyx spaldingii
AGCCTTCCACACAGCTTTAGGGAGACAGGCTTTCTGTGGAAGGAGATGGCTGTGGAGACAACTGGCAGAAAATTATTAATGCCCCTCAGCCATTTCCTGGGGCACATTAGTGCTTCTTTCTCAACTGCACTTTGCAAGTGACTTCACTTCCAGGTGAGCTGGTCCGCTGTAAGTAAAAAGCTGGAGGTCTCCATACAACTCACTTAGATTAGGCAACTGGACAAAGAAGTCTCATCCCAGCTGAACTTATTCTCAGTGTAAATTCTGAGCATCATTTTTCTTTCCTTTTCCAGCAGAGGTGATTCTGTTGGTACAGGTGGAGGCAGTGTGGATGCTCTGATGTAAAGGGTGAACTGTTTGTTCTGTAGCACCTGTCAGTTGACATTAAGCATAAGAAGACAAGAAGTTTTCCTTTTTTTTTTAAACCTAGCCTGTACTCATTAAGCTACCTCTTATTAAAAAAAAGACATTAACATAGAAGGTCTTCAAATATCAAATGGAAACACTGACATGGTAAACTCTGTGCCACTCACTACAGTTTTTTCCAGAGTAGAACTGGCTCTTAATACTCCTGTGCTTTGGCAGATTTTCAAAGCAAGCAGAAGAGAGAGTTAAGGGCCTCCCCTGAGACTCCTCTGACACCAGGTTGTGGACAGGTCCATTCCAAGCCGAAGGGGATCCCACCATGAGTCATAATGCAAGAGTCAAATTAAAAAAGCAGCCACTGAGTAAGAAGTGGCTCAATGGGGACATTTGGTTTTGGAAGAGTGAACTGCAAAATTTACAAAATAAGCTTGCACTCCGGAGCTTAAAACTGACAACCAGTGTATAATATCCTACCAGCAGACTATGAAAAGAAAAATTCTTTGGATGGAATGTGTGGGAAGTTTATGCCTCTGACTTTGCCTCTGAATCTTGAATATTCATTCCCCCTGACCTTTCTACATCATGCATGTTCCACAATCTGGAATCTGCTTCCACATCAATCTAACTTTGAACAAAGAAGTAGTTTTGATAATTTTTTTAAGTAATGATATTAACTTACAGTTTGGATTTTCTTCATAAAAGTATTCAGAAGTTCTTTTTTTTCATGCTGACCTTTGGCTCTGGGCAATGATGCAAATAACCTTCCTGCCAACTTACTGATGTAAAAGGGGAAAAAGTAGGGGAGGGGAGGGGTGGGGACAGAATACTACTGTCCTAGGAATTGGATCCAGCTGGCCTCCACAGATACAGTCAGCCACGGAGCTAGAGGCAAAGACAAAAAAAACCCCAACTTAAACATAAAAGGCAGTATTTCAGAAGGTGTTGTGCACCTACAGCTTTTCTGCATTTGAACTGAGTGTTCTGCATATTTGGAAATCAGTCCCAGGAGTGGAATTGTTCTGTGCCAATAATATTACAGGACACCTATTCCTGATTCACTGGGTCATGCCCTCACATTTTTAATGTAATCTTAAAGTTCTTTTAGGTTGGAGTATAAGGGTTGATTCCTTGTACCTTTCTTTCTTAAGCATGTCTTCCCTATTAGCTGTGTCAGACGAGGGTTAGGTTGGATATTAGGAAAAGGACATCAACCTGTTGGAGAGTCCAGAGGAGGCCACCAAGATGATTCCAGGGATGGAGCACCTCTGCTATGAAGAAAGGCTGAGAGATGTGGGATTGTTCAGCTTAGGAAAGGGAAGGTTTTGGAGTTGATTTAATTGCAGCCTTCCAGTACCTGAAGGGAGCCTACAAGAAAGCTGGAATGAGACTGTTTACAAGGGCATGTAGTGACAGGACAAGGGGGAACAGCTTCAAACTGAAAGAGACTAGATTAGATATTAGGAACAGATTCTTTACTATGAGGGAGGTAAGGCACTGGAACAGCTTGCCCAGAGAAGCTGTGGATGCCCCATCCCAGCTAGCATGGATGGAGCTCTGAGCAACAGGGTCTAGTGGGAGATGTCCCTGCCCATTGCAGGGGAGTTGAAACAAGATGGTCTTAAGGTCCCTTCCAAAGCAAACCATTCTGTGACTAGCTCAATTGAGAGCACCAAGTTCATTTCATATGTCCTACACTCTAGGACAGCCATGGCTGGGAAATGGTTATTAAGTCTCCTTTTATGAGCTGGTCACCTAGATGTGAAAACTTTCTTTGTCTGATATCACTTACCAGAACTTCTCTTTGAAGTATCCTGCAGCATCATTTCTGCCTTGGCATCAGGTGACAGGCACGAAGAGCCTAACCTGGGCAGAGAAAATCAAGCAGGAGATGAAGCATGTTTCTGCTGACTCAGATCATAGCAGCAGGCAGCCGGGGAGTTTCCAGCCCTGCTTGCATGCCCTACAGTTCTGTTAGAGGTGGATTTGTTTGTAAGAAGGAGCCAGGAGCATGCCCAAAAGCTGGATGCTCTCAGAGGGACTGGCTTTGCAGAAGCAAGAAGTGCACAAGGATACTGTGTGCTTCTCAGTACAGCTGCAAGGCTGCCACCCTAAGGCCAGAGGGATGCACTGTAGCATCATTTTCCTTCCTCTAAAGGCTCACGCAGTTATCCAGTGTGACTTGATCGTAGCGGGATCATGGGTCTGTTCAGCTTCTGCATTCATTTCCACAACAGCCAGCCTTGCTTTTGCATTTCAGCGAAGAGAAGGCGGCAGGAGCATTTGCAAGGGATCCAAGGGGTGCAGAAGGAGAACACTCTCCACCTGGAAATATGCTCCAGGGCTTTACTGACTACCCAAAGTTTGAGTTCACAAATAGGGCTCACTCCAAGCTTTAAAAAATACTTGGGTAAATATTGGAAAGGTGATGAGATTGAATTAAAATAATAAAATGGAAAGATAATAAGTGATTTTTTTTGTTGTTGTTTTATTTGCCTTCCAATATTGCCTCAACACAGCTGATTTCACAGGCTTGATTTCACAGCTGTGTTTTCCTATCAGTTTTTTAGGACCTTTAAGAAAAAAACCACAAAAATACTGAGCAATAGGGAAAAAAATCTGGAGTCACCAACTCAACGGACATTAGTCACGTTTACCCTGATGACTTTAAAAAAGACAAGAGCCAGAATGCTCTGCTCTTCCCTCTTCCACATGCTCAGGTCTTGGCTGAAGACAAAGAATTTGTGATGTGAAAAGCCACTGAGACCTGTGGGTGAGGAGTTGATTCTGAGCCTCAAGTTCAGGTCATCAGATCCATCTGCCGTTGTCCACTGCCTGGTGCAGCTGAGGGATGGAGTCAGTGCCTACTGGGATGTGCAGCTTGGGCAAAGCAGGGATCTGCCCCTCTGGAAAGAAGCAGGGTCAGGTAAGCCATAGTAGATATTGGGAAGCATGAACCTGTCACCCCTTACTTAGAGCTGGGCAAACATAGAGTCTTGTTGGAATGCTGAAGATGCTTTTTGTCAAATCTCTGTTAAAAGGGAAAACTTTTTTTCACAGGCTCTGATTTTAGGTCTCTTGACATTTGCTGAAGGCAAAGGATGTTCTCCCATGGACTTTGGCCCTAAAGCTTATTTGCTTAATAGCGCACTATCCACTGTCTTTTATCAGTTTGCTCCAAGTAGGCATTAAAGGGCCTGTGACAGGTCCCATCTTATTCCTTTTGGTACCATTCTATTGCCATTTTATTCTGCACAAGTGTGAACAAAACTGAAATCTGAATTTTTAATGTTATATAAAGCTTTTCTTAACTGAATTGCTTTTCAGAGCTCTGCTTCCTGAAGCAGTTTGGGAAGAATGAAGGTAGCATTATTATTTCAGGAGTGAGATGAGAGGAGAGATCCTGTCTTCCAAGTTTGGTTTCCTGGTGTTTCATAAAAGAGTACCCTCACATCTTGAAGTTTTATTTAGCATTTATTATTTTCACTGAGGGGGTCTCATCAAACCATTATTTTGAATGACTAAAGTCTTTATTTTGCTTCTTAGACCAGAGATGTAATTTTCTTTCTTATTTTGCTTTCTCTCATGCCAGCCCTTTAACCGAAACGCCGAGCAGTTGGAATCTAACTGCAATTTAACATAACACTTATCTGCGCTGCTGTTCACACTGTACGAGGTAATTTCCAAAGGTCAGAGCAGCTGGATTCCATTACAGAAATGCAGAGAACTCAGAATAGCCTTTGTAAATATATTTTTTTTGAGGAATTCAGGCAGCTGCCTTCGACACCCCTGGGCCCTTATTGTTTCAGAATGTTTTAGTATCAGCCTGAGGTCAGAAATTACTAAATTGCTCCTCCTCTTTCCCCAGATAAGAAATTTCCTTTGGATGAACATTAAGAAATAGTCAAAAGCAGAGATATTTCTGCTTTTGCGTTCTTAATCATAAGTTTTATTGCAATAAGCACTAAATCAAGAAAACTTTCTTCCATATGTGTTCAAGGACCATTTCCACTCCTTTTTTTCTACACATATGACATTTGTTTTACAATGCTGCAGTTTACAAATCAAATAGTTTCTCACAGAGATAGTATGTTTTTATTCCATTTGTCCTTTTTCAAATACTCCAAATGTCTGTGGTTTTGTCATTAAAGTCCAATTGGCAGATATATACGGAAACTTTATGTTTTCCAGCTGGGCAACTACCAGTTACACATACTCATTATTATTCATATTATCATTATAGTAACTGTGGAGGATAATTCATGTGGCTTACTCAGTCAATATTCAGTGATCTACAGCAGATACTGTCCTGGAACTGAATTCTCCTTCAGCTGTGAGGACAATTAGATATGCATCTGAGTCTTCTGACTTGACCTTTCCTTTAGACTAAAACTAGTGACACCTCTGACCCTGAATTCTGGAAATTGCTAGTGGGTTTAGATATTTTCCTTCATGAGGAATATCCTCAATTTGGAATATATTCTTGTTGAGAAGGAATGCCTGGTGTTTCTTTCTCCCATAACAGTTTTACCTACCTGTAATTTTACTGACTGCATCGAAATAGTTTTTGACCACCCTGTTGACAGAGGAGGGGTTGGATCTCAACCCCAGTGCGAAAGTTTTAAATCATGCTGTTTTTTCAGTGGGGTTTTCAATTGCTGTGAAAAATTCTAAATCCCCAAAGCTTTATTTTCCCCTCTCTCTGTAGCTGTAAATGGCCACACAAAGAGTGCTCACTCTTGGACAGAAGTGTTGTGTACCATGCTATAAATCACTGAATGAACGAGCCTGTCAGAGAGGATGAGCAGACTCTAAACTGTAACCATCCTAGTGGGTGGTACCATTATCCTGGGCTAATTTATTGTAAAGCTTCAGCTGACAGGAGCAGATTTCTGTGGTCTAACATAGAGTAGTTTATGAAGGATGCCAGAACTCTTCTATTTAGTTACCTCTGTAGTATTCATATCATGACCCTATGCTATATGAAAAACATGATCGTGCAATTTGTGAGGCATAAAAACCTTAAGACTCTGAGATTTGTGGCTATCTCTTACTTTTTTATTTACCATTGTAGAAAGAAAGGAGATTGATGAATGGACACCTAGAGAGAGTTTTATTATTGGGATAGTAAAAGCAACATCAAGTGCCATGAGACGACACGAAAGCAAACTCTTCCCTCCCATGTGTGCACAGGCTCCATTTCCATAGGCTTTTGTGGAGTTAAATACTTGGCTGGAATGAGCTCCTATTTAGGAGACAATTGGGTGAATGCAGATGTATTTTTCCCTTGATTTGCAGTCTGAGAGGCAAGTAGATACATCCAGCTATTCTCCTGTTCCCCAGGAACCATGGTTATTCAAGCTGAGAATATTGCCTTTCTAGATATCTCAGGGCAAAAATAAATGCTGCTGAAACAGTGAGGAGTGAACAGAGCCCATCTTCCATCAGCTCCCATTGCCAGTAGAAGGGTAGTTCAAGGAGCTATCCTGGGTGATATTTGCATCCCATCTGCACCCCTCCTTGACTTTTAAGGACAACATTTTGAAGCATTCATGGGATTAACAATGAGGCTTCCATCTCTTTAAGCATTTTGCTTCCAGTTCAATGTGTTACCCTCCATTAGGTCAATCTACTGTGGATGGTGTTCTCAACTAAGAAAAATGCAAAAAGCACGATTTTGATGGAGTTCCTGGCAAACCCTTTGATTACATTCCCTGACACTCAACAGATGTCTGCAACCCACATGGCAAACATCCATAGAGGCAGTAGCTCACTCTAGCCCTTGATATGAAGAAGTGATATGTAGTATTTAATAGAAATAATCTATTATGTATGCAACACTCCCATTTTTTCTGGATAATCTTTTCAGCCAATAATTGAACAACTTAATTTACATTTTATTATAAATCCAAATGCTTGAAACTTCATTATCAGGGACTTTTGGACTTTGAGAAACTATAAAATGAGCAAGACATGACTTATGTTTAAAGATAAAATTGAAAATTAAACCATTGTTCATTGCAGTTGTGCATTCCAGGCCATGAATATAACAGGGAAAGTAGAAAGGAAAAATACTCAGAAGCATTTAATTCTTTTCTGAAATTTGAATTCGAAATTGCATTTGCAAACATTTTTGTTTCTTTCAAATGAGCATTGCCTAAAGTCTAGTTTCTGTACAGTATCCATGAAAAATTCCAGCTGCAAACATGATTATCAGATCTCCCCTGGACATGTATTCTCGTTGCTATTGTGCCTCACATGCAACCATAGGATAGCTGGCTGCTGACAATTGCTGGCTTTTTTACTGGTGCCTCGGTAAAGTTCAAACCATAACTTTGTCACACAACTGAGTGCTAAAATTTGGCTCCCTCTCCCAATGGAAAGCAACATTTTCAGAGAGATGCATTTACTAAGACAGTATTAAGGAAAATATATTTTCTGCATCTTAATTTCTACATCTGCATCATAGACATCTTTATATACATCCATATATGTTTCTATTGACACCTGGTGGTGAACAACAGCCTCAGGTACAGAGATTTCAGCATCTAGTATCAGAAATAAACTTTAGTATTATGCATTAATGCCTTTGAGCTCTACACGAATAAATATCTCTTCATCATCATGTATGATATCTGTTGCAACCCGAGAGCAATGTCATGGGAAAAGAAATAAGATCAAGGATGGAAACTGAGCTAATATTCATGAATGTGTATTTGAAGATATTTTTGTTCTTCTCATTCTGAGGACGTAAAATGTGGTGTGCCTAGCTAGAAATACACTCTTAGGAGAGAGGTAGAGCCAACCTGCTTGACTATAAATTATGATCATTCTTTCTTCAATGCCGTACCCATCCAGTATCATGGCACTTTATTACTATCATTATTATTACTATTAATCAGTAGATACAGTAATATTTTCCTTTTTGTGTGAGAGTGGGTACTCTAGGCTATGTAGTACCGCTTCAATTTTCATTAGGATTTACACAAGAACTGCCCAAACATTGTGCAAAGGGTTCACAAATGTTCCATTTACTCTGGGTAAGACCCAAACCTTTGGGGTGCTTAAATTTTCATATATTAAGTATAGAGACAAAATTTAAATTGTCTAAATATACCTTTTGGCTTATCCCAGTTGAAATGTATTTATACAAAATAATCAGTGAATTTACACTCATTGCATCTAACATTTCATGGCCACACATTATCAAAAATCCCCAATATGGTGGTTTATCACACTAAGTAACACGTTGTTTAACAGCGAGGAGAGGAAGAGTGTTATGAGATCCCATTTATG
This sequence comes from Orthonyx spaldingii, assembly GCA_013397795.1. NCBI lineage: Eukaryota > Metazoa > Chordata > Aves > Passeriformes > Orthonychidae > Orthonyx > Orthonyx spaldingii. The sequence goes on from VZTJ01003866.1 coordinate 7,660, forward strand.
ATGGTTATAGTTGTACATGAAGATCTGGGAGTCAGTAAGAGAAAAACAACTGCTTGCTCCTTCTCAGATCTCACAAATAGTATTGCTAGCGCATTTTTTTCTGCTACTGAGACATGCAGAGACAGTCCTTCTTTATGGGCAAAGGAATAAATCCAGCTTCTCACAAGAGTTGCCTGCTTTGTGGGTAACATCTTACTGCTGATCATATTTATTAAAACCAGGTACTTTGGAAATAAATTCATCACTCTGCCTGTCACAGCCTCATTGAAGAAAAATCTCTGCTTAACGCACATCTTGCTTCTTGATGAGTTTTTTTCCTTGGAGTTTCAAAATGTTGTGAAAGGATTAGACCAGATGTGTGAGGAGTTTGGTCACTACCAGCTGTTGCTTTTGATGAGCATTTGAAAATCACGTAGGCATTCTAATCAAGTATCTTTGCTGGAAGTCCGCAAGGAATTCTTTGTTACTCACACTGTTTTCTTCAAAATATAACAGTTCCTCATGGAATAATATTTAGGCTTTTTTGTTGTGTAACGTTTGTAGTATTTGTTTTCATTCCCAGTCTTAGAAAAACTCCAGCTTGACCTTTTATCCTAGAGTTACTTGTTATACAATATTCTGCATCAGTTCAAAGTACAGTGGAATAAAGTAGTTTCAAGGGGCCAAACAATTCATATGTGTTATTTGGATATGTAGCACATGTTTATACCCTATTCATTATTAAGACAGGACAGTAATTACATGCTTGACAGCACTGGCAAAGCTTCATAAAAGCATGTAAGTTGTATGTGAGAGAGACCACCATGTCCTTTTCATGTTCCTCATTAAACAGTGATCATGAAAACTTCCCAGAAAGGATTGCTCCGTCTCTTTACAGCAGAGCTCAGCACTGGTGGTATGGGAGTAGATAACTGTCCTGGTCCTGCAATGCTGAAGTCAATGGCCAGGTCGATTTCAGAGGAGGCAGCATGACAGATGACAGATTCCATGTTTTCTCATATTCTTTTAGTTTTAGTAAAGACTGAGTGAGATGGAACCCTAGGAAGAAATGCCCAGAACTCAGGATTCACCCCGACTCTGACTCTGCAGAGACAAATCTGCACCAGAGCTAGAGCGCAAGCCTGAGGTGGCTGGTCTTACTCTACATGCAGTAATGTAGCCACAATTTTGAACAGGGAAGCAGCCAGGCTCACCAGGCTCTTTTGCACGTGAATTCCTTACAGGAAAGAAAATGCATCAGGTTATTTGCTAGCAAGCACTCCCATTTCTACCTGCATTGCACCAGAAGCTGTGTTTTTGGTTGTATTATTTTCGTTAATGGCTGCAATGTTTTCATTCAAATGCAGCCTGATAGGTGATATGCATTCTTGTGCAGCTAATTGATAAAGCAAGTAAAGATCATTGGGACTGCACCTTACACATCTGTGATATGGCCAGCACCATTTTGGTTTTTTTCTATCCTGAACCCTCTTTATATCTTCCTTACCTTTTAGTATGGAATATATTCGCAAGTAGATTCCTATTTTCGAAACATGAAAACTCCAGATTTTCTCCCGGCGCCTACTGGCACTTAATGCTTTAGTAAATGCCTCAGACTGCTCACTGTCCTCTTTGATTTCTGTAATTTGGAAGTTCTTCCAAGGCTGGAAGTTTTTCTAATGATAATATGTAAGCATGTGACTATACTGATAAAGATTGAGAAACAAAGATGCAGATCTCAGCCTGAGTGACACTGCTGATGTTTCACTCTGTTACACTGCATTTTTAAGCAGGATCAAAGTAGGTATGAGAACACTGCAGGCCAGAGTTTGGGCAGTTAAGTTCAGAATCCAATTCATAGGTCCTGGCAAAGACCCAGTACCTTCAGCAACTGTGTCTTTGCTCAGGTCCAGTAAAATAGCTGTCATCTGCAACACTGTTCAGTGACTGCATCCAGGGCTGTACTAACAAGGGATCCTGGAGATCCCTGACAGCAGTTTGTACATGCTGGGAACACGGTTGACACTTCCTTAAGGTTCCAATATAAGAAACAGTGCTGTAGGACTTCCTACTGGAGATGAGCCCCCCAAGCAATGCTCTCTTTGAGGCAGACCAGCTGGGCCAGCATCTGTTATCTCTCTCCTTGCTATGATCTTCTCTAGAGGGAAACAGTGAAGCCTGATGATGAATGAGGTGGATTGGGAATCAGGTCTCCTGAGGACTCTTCCAACAGCAGGATGCATGTGGCATGTGAGCTGTTAACAGGTGCTCTCTGAACTGGAGATACAGATGGCTCCATCTGTGTTTATGAGGTCTCTGAGCTCCGCTTGTCTCTGTCACATGTATTTAATTTCCTGTACAGCACTCACTTTAAGCCATAAAGGTTGTATCTGCGTTGTTTTGGAAAAACACACTTGACAGCGCCTGGCAGACCACATTAACTCACCAACTGCACTCTTGTGTCCTGGTAGCTCCCCACTTAGGTGCTGCAGCCATAGCTTTTTCAAAATGCTGGGGACAAACCACCTCTTCAGCCTCCTCAGGTTCTGGGCTGTCTCTGCTGACACAGGGGTGCCACAGGGAAGGGCTCCCATGCAACTCTCACCATGCAAGCTTGTTCCCATGAGTTGCTGCTTCCCCAAAAGCAGAGCTTGAGCATGGAAGTTAAGGCAGGCAAATAGCAGAAATCTAATAACCAGTCACGTGTGAAAATTGGATGATGCTGGTCAATCTCAGTGTATTTTCCCACTGTGATTTTTGCCTGTTATTATTTATTTGGATATGGTACACTGGCTTTGAACTCCAGCTCAAGAAGGGAGTGGAGGAGAGAGAATGGGGACATTATACAAGAGCTGCTGCTTTTGCACGCCATCCCATACCCACTCACTTCACTTGCCACTGTCTTTGTGTTTCTGAACCAAAACAAAAAGTGAGATGAAGGCAACTCCACAGAAGGAGGAAATCCTCTTCTGAACCACTCTCAAGCAAGTGTATTTCCAAAAATCATTTCAAAATCACGTGGAGCTTCCTGAGTTCACATGGCTACTCCTCAAAAGAGCTGAATTCACAACAGCCACTCTGTACAGCGACTGCCATTAGCACGTGGGGACAAACAGGCAGACACTCTGCCATTCCCATCACTACTCAGTCTCTAGATGCCACTTCTGCCTGACCCAGAATCTGCCTTTAACAGCACCTCTTCCCAGGGCTAGACCTGGTCGGCTTTGCCCTGCACATTACAACAGTACTGGGGCTTTTCTTGCCTGGTTTCTTTACTCACAGTTATATCGCAGATACAGGTTCTATCAAAAGGAACACTGTGGTGTCTAGTCAGAGTAACAGGCCAGTGACCTGAGCTGCAGAGTCCAGATGACTTCCTCAGAGATCCTGCTCCTCAGTATCTACAGTTTATCCATCATTTTTTCAAGCTTTTCCTTACTTCAAACCTCCTGGTTACTGAAGTCAGAAATAATAATCAAGAGGTTTCTGTACGCCTCTATAAGTCTGATACTCCTAAAAGGTCTTGTGATATAAGTGGAAACCAAGATCTTGCTTTCCAGGAAAGAATGAACACTCAGCTCAGGATCAGAGCTGCCCACCAGACTCACAGTTGTTATTGCAGGGTTATTATAGAGGCAGAGTGGCTACGTTCCTAAGGGCAGGGACCGTGCCTCTACCAGTGCATGTGCATCACTGCTAGGTTAACCAGGGAAGACTTGTTCGTTCCCCACCTTGAAAAAAAGGTGTGTTTTGATTCTGAACAGTGATATGAAAAAGTACTTATAAAATGTTTTTCAATAATCATTTATTATTCTCAACTGCACAATTCAGAATTGGCACATTTATCAAATTAAGTGAGTTCAGTGACATGATTCAGTATGCAGAGACCATCGTGTCTTCCATCCAAGTATCTTCTGAACCATTTCAACCTTTATCTTCATTGTTTGTGGAAAGCCTGAAAAGTAGGTTAATTGCCTTGAAATGGAAATGAAAAAAACCCAACTGGATATATTCTGTGTATTTGATCTTAACTTTTTTCTGCTTTTTCCAACACTGTTAGGCAAATCTGAAATGCCAATCTTTTAAATAATTATATCACTACCATAAAAATCATTCAAACAGTCTTCACTTTATTTGGTTGGCTTAGCTACACTTCAATTCAGATACTGAAATCTGAAGCTCTAGAAGAAACACCACCAGATAACAAACCACAAGCCTTTGAAATGATAATTGGCTTAAAACTACAATTTTTCTAAGTACCTTGCTGTGTGACTTACTAACTCAACTCTGCTGAGATCTCCCAATCTAAAATGTTTTCCAGTTTTTAATATGGAGTTACTGGTCCTGCTATGTGTTATTTGCATGTTGAAAACATTATATCTAAAAGGAATCAGAAAGAACATGACCAAGACAACAGTAGAGGGGATGGAAAAGGAAAATGTGTCCACATTGTTCAACATGAAAAAAAAAAAGACTGTTCAACAATGCCACTGGGATTCTTTTTAATTTTTTTTGTCCCTCTAGCTGGTATGCTTTGGTGACCCCACAGGGGTAATATGGCAGATAAAAAATAAGAGAACTCTTAAAAAAAAATCTCATCTATGCCTCTGAGGAAGCTAGCCCCTCTCTGACTGAATGAATGCTACTATAGCAACAAATTACCTAATAAAAGTACATTTTTTATTCTAGAATTCCAAAGAAACAAGACTATATGTTGTCATATGGGTTCATATATGTTTAGGGCAGAAGTAGTGATTAGGTCATCCTGTCTGGCTTGCACATCACACACCTTGTAATTTTCTTTACCAAGCCAGGAGTTTGCATCTGACTGCAGGATACTTCTCAGAGGGCATTCAGTGCTGGCACAGAGATATCAAGAGAGGGAGAAAGCAGCCTCTCTGTTCTTCTTTGTTCTATTATTTAATCAACTTTGGTATTAAAAACCAGAATTGTCTGTTTTCTAATTTGAATTTACTTAGCTTTAAGTTTTCAGCATATGTTCTTGCTAAACTTGCTCTATTATGTTTACATAAATTTTAATACTTTCTTTCCTTCTCTCTCTCTATGAGTACTTACATGTTATAATCAAATATTTTCTCACCAGTAGGCCCAATTTATTTTTTTTTTAGCAAAAGCATATTTCTATGGTTCTTTTTACCACAAAGCTTAGTCCCACTGCATGTCAAAGGATTTTCATATTCTGCTCACTAAAACAGCCAGTTACTAAAATACACTCAGCTACAGGCCATCAAAAAGCTGTTTAATTAAAGAATATGAATTGCATGCCAGTTACAATACGATATACTCACAATAAACCTGCTGGGTTATCTAAAACTTCATTTTTTGATTTTGGAAGACAATTGCTCTGCCATTTGAGCTAATGGAATATTTTCCTGGGTGAACCTGGAAGAGGGGCTTTATATCTTTACTTCCATCTCCTTAAACAGTGTTGCCTTTCCCTCCTGTAAAAGGGGAATTCTCAACGGGCCCTTCCTTGAAACACTAACAATCTCCAAAACCTTCTTGGGAACATGATACCACCATAACTTGACAGCAGCCTAGAAGCTGCCCAATAAATGTTTGCAAGCCTGCAATAAACTCTGCCTCTAAAAGTGTGCTTCATGCTGTGCTAGCAAAGTGCAGAGGAAATGACAGGGGAGAGTGCTGTGCTCAGTCCTGGAGAATGACCTCAGCATCACTGACTGCACGTACCTGCAGCACCCTGGTGGAAGTGCAGGTCACCCTCATCTCACTTTTCGCTGCTTGCCAGCACTGAAGTGCTCACAGAGCTGAGGGCAATGCCAAAACACTCTTTGGGTGAAATGTGGAGGTGCTCCAATTTTTCTTCTTGTTCTTGATGAACTTTAAGCAAACAGAGTTTGTTTCAAACGTATGAGTAAATGTTATGGATCCTAAGAACTCATAGGAATCCTTCCGGGTTGCATCCAAGGATTCTTTTGGGTATATAGGATGTCTGTAATGAAATCACCCTAAGGACACTACTGGTCTGTGTGCTGTGAGCTGATGCTGCTCAAACTCAGCTGATGTCAGCAGCTCAGTAGAGGAGTCTTTCTCTGAAAAACCCTAGTAAGGTTCTTCATGGGCATTAAGGTTTAGCCAAATATTTCTCTTTGTAGAATCAGCCTTTCTGTGGTAACTAAGGCTCTTGTAGCCATGAGTCAAGATTTACTATTTAGTTATTGGTGATTTACTATTCAGTTATTGGTGATATGCTGGTTCCAGAGCAAAAAGCACCTATTAAAAAAACAAACCTCTTAATTATAAAAAAAAAGCCCACAACAAACAACCAAAACCAAATACCACTCCCCCAAACCTAAAGCCTATAGAAAGGTAGAAATCCAGAGTCCTCTCATCACTTGCTCTCTTACCAGACCATTGTGGTCAGCACAGCTTAAGTTTCTTTCCATACAAAAATCCCATCCTCAACTGACTGGCTGAACTCTGGCTTCCTCTCCTATAGTGATATACAAAGTAGCTTTTAGGCACAACTATAAATAAGGCTGATTCATTTACAGTACTTAAAATCTTGAACATTTCAAAGAAGCAGACATTTAAGGGATTCTCTTGGGGTCCATTAAAGTATGGAAATATTATGACTATTTTGTAAATGGGAAACTAAGGCACTATGAGTTTAAGCGATGACACAAGATGCTCATACAGAAATGAGTATCTCAGCACAGATTTTGTTAATCCTTGTCTAGCACCTCAAGCAAGACAGCACAATTCTTGACTTGCTGCCCGGTGCTGGGATCTAAGCTAGTCTTTTTTGTAAACATGTCCACATCCTTAAAAAAGAGACATAGCAATAAAAAGTAGTTACACAATAGTTATCCCTTATGCTGAGGCCAGCACATTTGAACTGATTTTAATTTGCTAAAAAATTAAAAATACAGTCTACCTTCTATTTAGAAAAAAGAAGTTTTGAAACTGAGACAGAAACTTGATCTTTTGAGCATGGCTATAATGCTTAGAAAAACATACCATACATGACTCAGTACAGTTTATCTCTGTATTCAGAGGTATGCACCAGTCAAAGTCAAATGACTCTGCTTCACATTCATGCATGATAAGTTTCTGCTTCAGTACCCATGCTAAATAAGTTTAAGAAACGAGACTGCTGAGCCTGGTTTTTAGTTGGCAAAACTATCCAAGAAGTCAGTGATTGTGCTTTTCAAGAAATTTAAAATAGAGTTCACTCAGAAATGGCACTAGCATTTATCAATTAGGTTTACTAGAAAAGAATTTTTATGTTAAATAAGTAATATATGTAAAGATTTCCAGAATGATGAAGGCCAAAGATCAACATATATTCTCTTTAGAATTAACAACATTTATGGAAATGTGCTTTCCAAGCAAAAGTATTTTGTTCTGAGTCTTTGGCAAATTTCTTTTTCTAATCATTACAATGCCTGCTAACAGCTGTAATCCTTTTACATGTATCCTGAGAAGTAATTCACAAAGTGGATTTAGGCACATAAGGTTCCATCATGTCACTCAAAATGTAGATCTGCCCATTTCAATGGATGTATTTTTCTCAGTAAATATCCCAGATGTTTAATATGCTCTAAGTACCCATAGTTTCATGTAAGACACCCCTAGAATGTGAAAATGGCAGCCACACTGGTTTTCTGCCTTTTTCCAGTGGCTTGCTCATGAAGTCCAGTCCCACCTCCACATCAAGCAAAGTATGAACCTGATCACCCATCCCAGGTAGGGACATTGGACTATTTGGGAAGCAGAAGACAATAGCAGGCACCACCACTTTCACTCCCTCCAGTAGCCATGTGCAGGGACGGTCTGTTACATGTTGCCCTCAAGTTTTAGGGTCAGTTTTGTTAAATCCCAGGGGAAGAGAGACAGCTGAATCCCAGTGAAAGACAGGTTCATTTCATAGTCTTGTGAACCTTTATGAATTGTTAAAAAGTAAGACTGATTGTTCCACCCTCCTTGTTGACTACAGATGGTCTTTCCTTGCCATTTTTTCCATTTCAAACCATCATCTTGGGAAAATTATCTGTATCAATATTAACCCTGCAAGAAAAGGCAAATTTTCATCTGGAAAAACGCTTTGAAGTGGTTCATTAAGGAGTATCTTAATTGGTTTTGTCAACAGAGGGGAGGTGGTGATAGAGGGAGGGCAAGTGCTGCAGGGGGACTTCAGGGGTCTGATTGTGTATTTGGCAGCAAAGTTTCTGGTTCAGACAGTCAGTGCATTCAGGGAGGGTGGGCTCTGTGACACTTCACTTCTGAGCATTTGCCACTAGACAGAGGTTTCCTGGCTTTTGCAGAGCTTCTGCTTAGCTGTCTTAAAGTCTATCTGTGTAAGTGAGTACAGACAACTATATGCACACCATGCATAAGCTCCACACAAACTACCTGCAGCTTGAAAGCCACAAAGTCATTTAATGTGACCTTAAGCCTGCCTCTGCATCTCAAAAGCCTGATTTTGGTGGGGGACAGGGCATGTTTTCATTTGGTAGTAAGGGATGAGGGATGAGGTGCTCAGAGTATGCAATAGCTTGTTTAAAATATACTGGCATTGCAGAAACTTTCTTTCCCTTAGAGAAAACCTCGCATTTTCTGTGACCACATACCTGACAAGCATGGGACTTACACCCTCATTTACCTTGTTGTAGGTTTCATGTGCATTCATATCCTGAGCCTTAGGGATGGAAATGGGCCTAGAATTCTTGTAATCCCTTTGCAGATTCCTCAGAATGTCCTTGGTTGAAAACCTCTTCCATGCAGGAAGCCAGCACAGGTCTACGCACGCCTTAAATCCCATTTAAATTGCTGTGGCTCAGAGTCCCACTAAAATAGCTCCTGGGCCTCTCCCACTCTATATGGGGATGAATTCCATACTTATGGAATACCTCAGCATTTTCTCCCTTTAATACTCTTTTGCTTGCTGGCAGGGTAAATTAGCCGCGTCTGAGGATAATAGGACAGCATTTAGCCAGCACTGGTACCCAAGCTTGTTTCCCTTTTTAACAAGAAAAGCAATTGTTATTAAAATTGGTATGATTGAAAGCAATAAAAGCCTGCCATGCTCTAGAGAGGAGAAATCAGTGCTGTGATTCACTTCACTTATCGTAAGATGAATTACACGTGACCATGACTACTAGGAAGAAGAACTTACCAGAAATTGAAGTGCTGCCTGTTACACTTTGGAAGTAATTATTGGTGGAGGTGATTTGAGCTTGGCTGGACTCACTGGAGAAGCTAAAGCATATTATTGTCAGAGTTCACAGAGCTTTAGTCTTGGCCCATTGCTACCATTGCACAGCATCATGTAGCATATAGGAAAAATATATAACAAAAGCCTTTATTCACATGAATATTTGTTTGAATGAGTCAACTGAATATCACTTGTTCATTATTTCTCTGATACACAGATGGTCAATGGTCATCTTCTGTTGTCTTTTCCTCACGGGATGATCTTTGGAATCAGCAGACCCTTCAAACTAAGAAAGAACAGTGAACCAACTGATTTCTTTTTCCATGGGTAAACGATCCAGGGTTGTGTTAATTTACTTTTAAAATTTGAGATTTCCTTAACAATACTTCTTTCTGTTTGCATGGTAATTCACAAAGATGTTTTGGTTTTATAATGCAGAGACACTCTTTTGAGTATCTGCATGCACAGATATTTTTTATATACATTAGAACATTCTCATTAGAACCATCTTTAGAAAATCCTCTTTTTCTATAAAAGTGTTAGTAACTCAGTCACATACTGATGTCCTGCGGCTCAGCTGACCAGTCTCAGACTACAGTTAATGAAAGAAAAACAATTGGAAATAGTTGCCTAAGCAGGTTCAAAAGTGTCTGGCAAAACTGTGGAGATGGTGCCAGGGAGCTTTACATGATATAGGAAACACAGGAAGGAAGATAAACTTTCGTGTGGAGGAGAACGCATGAAAATCCCTCAGTGCTGCTAGTCCTGCCTCAGCTTCAACAGGTTGTCCCTGCACAGCACTCCATCACTGGGGCAGCTCCAATTCCAAAACACCAGCAAGCACAACACAAATGTGATAAAAGAGAGGAAACCCAGCTCTCACTGTGAAGTGATCAGAGCACATGAGGCCTTTCACGCACTTGACCTTCCCCGGTGTTATTTTTAATGTTGGTTGGCTTTTTTTTTCTCCCTTGGCCATTGAATATGTATTAACTGTTATACAACACTTACCAAGTGTGTTATGTAAAATTCTAGAGATAAAACCTCAATCCAGGGCCCCCCTCTAAAGATTTTTGAACTTCCTGAGGGCTCTGGGAGCACATCCAAGCATTTTTATTGTTCCCAGAAGATATATAGAGATTATTTGTCATTTGGAGAATGTGTGTGTGAGAGTGTACTGGGGGGCTCTTCTGAGCACACTATTGTGTTGCTTTCCTGGGGAGAAGGTGGGATTCAAGGGTGACCTAAAACAGATGTTTATAAAATAGGGAAACTAAAAAATCAAAGAAAGAAAAAAGAAAGGGAGAAAACCCCTGAGATCAGCTAAGGATTACCAATAGCATTATCCTTTTTATGAGGGTGCCTTCAATATTACTCATCTGCAATAAGCTCCCATAGACCTTATATGATTTCTTTTATTTTCATGTATTAACAATACAGCAGCAAGGAACTGACACTTGTTTTCCATATCAAGCAAAGTTTTATAAGTCATTTTTTTCTGGCTATCACCCCAGCTTGCATTTTATGCTGAACGGTAATTCGATTTTTATGGACACTGTCAGATACTTTACTTTTATGGAGTTCCTCTTTTAAAAAAAAAAAAAAAAAATTATTTTTTTAAGGGTCTCTTGGTGACCAGTCTCATCTTGGACATTGAACCTATAGATTCACAGGTGCAGATAACTGCTGGAGCACTTAATGGTTCTGAAGAGCGAAATCTTGGCCACTCTAAAATCAGTGGGAGTTTTTGTAGTGTGACCAGCATTTCACCCTGTGCATTTTATATTTACCTCATCCTCAGCTGAACCACAAACACTCTGTGTTAACCCAAAAGGTCCACTGACTTTCATAATCACCCCTGTCTGGTATGCCCAGAAGAGCTGGTAACTAAATAACATTTTCCTTTCTGGTGATATTGTCTTTTTTTTTTCATCTGGCAAACACTAATTTTTTATCTTATTGGTTGGCCTGGATTGTGAGCAACTTATGTGGATCCAAGGAGTATAATTCTGAAATATCAGCATATTGTCACAACATCCCAGAGAACTCAGGCTTTCTAATCACCTCTTAGGGTAATGGAATGACTATTTTGGGGATGGCAAGCTGAAATAATGCTGGAGTCAGTACAATAAAAGACATTCCAAGGCTTTAATAACCACATTGGTGGCACAGTGGTAATTTGTATTTGCTGTGATATATTTAGAATCTAGAAGAGTATTACGAAACAGATTCCTATTTCAAGATATTTGGACAGAGCAGCCTGTTAACATCCTTTTAAATCTTAAGTGTACAGTGCCACTGTTTCCTGAACTTACTGTGATTTGTTGCTGTATATTTAAACAAAAGGCATTCAGTTTTACTGAAAGTGGAATCAGATCCTGGTGGCTGGACTGAAGTCAGCCATCCCAGGGTGACTTGAGATGTTAGATAAGCAGGTCTTTGCAAGGCAAGAGGAAACAAAGAGAAAATACTGGAGGTCAAAAAGTTATGAATGCTCATTTGAGGATATTTACATTAGCAATGTTCCTTTTGTGCATCTGTAGGAGGGCTGCTGTGTCACATCAGGACAAACATGACAAAACCTCTATCAGTTCAAGTCATGGCAGCATTTGAGGAGTTTTGAAGGATCTATTTCATCTGAGGAATGCTCTGAACAACCACTGGCAACTGAGCACATGCCAAGTGATACTGCTGTTAGGACAGGAACTCATCCACAATTTCTGGTTCGAACTGTGTGTGGCCCTATTATCAAATGTGATGTAGGACTGCAGTGGGGCTCACAGCAGCAGCCTTCCCTCCAAACGTTGAGTAAAGGAGGTGGTCTATACTCCACTTATCATGGAAAACTCTTGTTCCAGAGACAACATGTCAAGGCTCACTTTGAATTCTCAAAGGAGCAATACTGAAACTCCACTCTTGCAAATGGCAAAAGGCAATCATAACAATTATGGCACTCATCTGAAGTTCCACCTTTGTCTCCTACCAATTTCTGATACAGATAATGACAATTTTTCACTTTTTACCTGAGAGTTTTTATTTTAGTTCACTCCATTAATATTTTAAGTATTTCTCGTGTGACACTATATGAAATGTTCCAGAGACTCCTACTAGAATATTCTTTTTTTCTGTATTTTGCAGAACTTCGTCATCAGAGAACTGTCCTTTGGTCTTTCTTCATCAGCTTTTAACTCGTTGCCCCTTTTCTCATGTTTTTGGTGTACAAGTTGAAGTTACACATGCTACAATCCTATCACAAGGAAGCTTTTTGTGCCGTATGCTGGGGTAGGAAAAGCACTTGCTTCTGGAGCTGATGTTTCACATGCCAGTTCTTGCAGTGCTCAGGGGAGGAGATTAGTCATCTCTCCTGATCCGAATGCATTAAGCTTTTGGAGTTGTTTTTCCTCTACCTCAGCATGATTCTTCTCTACCCCCTTGTTTCTGTTAGCCATCTGGCAGTGCTCTACCCACCTCTTCTCTGTGAGTTTCCATTTCCTGAAGTCACAAGCTCCAGAAAGTGTTGAGTTCCAGTGCGGTGAGCCTCCTCCGTGCTGATATTTGGGAATTCTGAAGCCCAGTTGACTTCATGTACTGGGTATATTAAGGTCCTGAAGTTTTCTCTTCCTGAAATAAAGAAATCTTGGCTATGAGTCTGTTTGTTTCACTTTCTGTGTAATTTAAACTGACTCAACTTGTGATCAGTTTGATCCAGGGTTATTTTCTATGACCAGTACTTTCATAACGTCGCAACTGCTTGCAAAAACAAAGTGGCTTTTGTGCTCATCTTTTGACTTATGCTGTATTTGCATTAAGGCCCTTGGCTCAAGCATCAAGAATGGAACCTGTGAGTCTTTCTTTTGCTGTGGTCCTTTGTAATATATAGCTGGGGTTCACGCAATGCTCTCTGCACTGTAGAATAGGCGAGGTTTAGCTCACACAGCGGGCATCTGTCTGCTGCCTGGCAGGCACAGCCGCAGAAAGAATACTACTTCAGTTCTTCCCTGAAAGAGATAGCTTTCAAGTGGCAGCTAAATGCTTGTCTTGGCTACCTGATATCTAGGCTTTCACCCAACAGCTGACATCAGCTAGAGCATGGAAACTGCAGATTCAAATATCAATGCCTTCTTCCGAAAAGCTTCTTAGATCTGTCACTCACTTTTTCTCCCTGGCCTGACAGAGCCTATTTGTTGACTCTGCAAGTCATAAAGAAAGGCCCACTTATTTTCTCTAACCATTATATACTGAATGCTTAATGTTGTTCAGTCATATTCGTGCAATTAAAAATAAATCACATTGGAGTGGTCCTTCATCATGCCTAGTAGAGCACATTATCACAGTAGGAGTCATCAACTGGTGCAATAACATAAATGTCTTGCAAATTGCTACTTTTGACTAAGTAGGAAAGTTTTCTGAATTTGAAGTAAATCTGCACCTAGTTTTTCTGTCCTCTGAATAAATCATCATATCCAAAATTTCTGATTCGCTATCCTTTGGCAGATAACAAGTTTCTTTCTTTTATTGGGCCTCTTTAATTGCATCTATGGCTAACAATTCAAACAACAAGAGGCAAGGTTTCTGGATGCTGCGTTTTCTTAGGTGAGTTTCCTGTATGCTGGGTTGTTGCACTGCTCCATAGCACAATAGAGTTATCTCTGATATGCTTTTGGCCCAAGTTAATGAGCCGTTTTCCCAACTGAGATTCCTAAAGCAGGGGTGATTTTTCTCCCTCTTATTAGTCCATCTAAGACTAAAATATATTTTGGGATTCGGAATATGCCAACTTTGTCCAGATTTGGTGACCAGTATTCCTTTCAGCAAACAATTGACAAGGATATACAGTTAGGATGCTGGGACCAGTGCTGGGAAGGAATTGGAGTGGGATCCTAAAAGACAAGGCTTAAATATTCATTAAATCCTGCAACTTTTGTTGAAAATTTATAATTTGTAATAATTAAAGTGCTTACTACTATGAATATGAGCAATTCCATCACTTGAACCATTCATGCTATGAACCTGAAGATGAACTTGAAGAAAGAGCAGACCTAGACATGTTTTGCACATAAAATATACTTTTTAATGAGTTTTAAAATATAAGTGATCTGTTTCATTTTCACAGTACTGTAAACTGCTTTATAACTTTGGGTTGCTATAAAATGATTTGTGAACACAGGGTAACAATGGGGATCTCTGATTGGCTGACAGTGATGTCATGCATGTGTCAATATTTCTCATTAAAAGCACAGGTATGACCTTTTTACCTTGGAGTTTCCATACCATAATAGCTATAAGGCACTCATGGTTAATAGATTTCTGAGGGATTATTGCACTCTTTGAGTAGCTGAAGTCACTTGGCTTTTGGCTGGTGCCTCATGCTGCACCTGAGGTGTGTGATAATCCCTCAGAAATGCACTGCTTGTGGAATCTCAGGGCTTAATTATAAACATTAACTGAAGTCAGCTACACATTAACTAGCTTACCCAGATGTTTCTGTACCTGATGGATGGATGTTATGACTGATGAAAAGAAATCATGCAAAAAGGTTCACTTCTGGTGTCTTCGTTTGCCATGGAAAAAGGGAAGGAGAGAAAAGCAGTTGCACTACTCACTAACAAGAGAGTTGAGACCTCGACTGCAGGAGGATGCACAATAAATTTAATTCTTATTTCTCCATCTGGGGGAGAAGCGTCCCAGTTTGAAATCCTGAGGGTCACCACTGCTTCCTCCTGCACATTGCACTCCACCTGGAGCTCCGCTGGATGAGGACCATGGCCATGCAGCTGCCTCATGTGCAGTCTTAGGTCTAGGATGCTTTGGAGGCAACTTTTTGTCCAATGACCTTCTGTGATCCAGGAGAGACAATTTTTCCTGCCATCAAGGAAAATACACCTCTTCAGACAAGGAAAATACACCTCTTCAGACAAGGAAAATACACCTCTTCAGAACTTAACGCTCTTTTTTTCTGACTTTTCTTCCTCCAATATTACAAACTACTAAAACTGCTTTAAGATGTCTGTGATATACTTTTGATAGGTTGGTCTTTGTGAACTCATATTTTCTTCATTTGTTTTTTAATACAAACAGTAATGAGGAACAATGGGAATAACCCTCCTTTTAGGTGTTTTAGGGGTTTTTTACAATATTTCCCTTTATAATATTTACCCAGACTATAACATTCAGTATAATTTTAATTTCTATAAAAGATCAAACACCCAGAAAATCTATTCACAACTGGGAAAGTCTCAGACAGGGAAAAAATTTATGGCAGCCCTTCAGTTCCAATCCAAACACTCAGCTGAAATTATTTGTAAACCCACTCTAAACCCCACACTAAGTAATTGATAGCTGCCCTAATGTAATGATATCTACAGCAGTGCAATAAGATTCATGCCCAAAGAGCACAGGCAAACATTAACCCAACATCTGCATCTCTTACCAATAACTTGCAGAAATTAGGAGGAAAGGTTTTGCAGATTGCCAAGAATCCCTTGACATTCAGGAAAGCCTCAATAGCCCTGCTAGGGCAGTTTTCCAGATGTTTTGCCTGGGAAGCACAGCACATCTGTGAGAGGAACTGAGGTGCAGTTATTTGGTTTCAATCAGTATTTGTTTTCATGCCTAATTGAACGTTAGTTATAGGGTTGCTATCACTGCTTCCATAATATTAATAAAGTCATAGTTAAATGGGCTGCATTTGAAAATTTCTAAATAGTAAGTCTTTGTACTTCCAAGTGTAAGCTAGATTAATTTTCTGAACTGGAAAACAAATATTCCCCTATAAGCATTTCAATGTATAATTTCCCTTAGACTTTCACAAGCGCACATAAAAGTTTTGGAAGAAGATTTTGAATTCAATGAACCACTGGTTTAATTTTATTAAATTTTATTTCTATGGATAAACCTTAAAGGTGACTGATAAATGACAGCTTTGGTGTGATTTGCTGTGTGTTTCAGTCACTCCAGCAAACGCAGCTTGTAAGGACAATGCAAAGCTGCATGTTTTAGAGGAGTTGTCCTGCTGATGCACTTTTTCTTCTCAGTAAAAGGAGACATGCTGTGTGATATCAAGAGAGATCATGGTGTGTAGAGAAGAAGCTGCACAGCTGATTTAGTTTCACACATGGATAAACGACTGCATATGAAGAAAGCTGTGCTAGTTCCCTTCATCTTTGGCAGTAGCTGCAGTGTGGGGAATCAATGGATGGCAGAACTAATGAATGAAAGAAAAGACATTTTCCTGTTTCTCATTCTGCAAGAAAACATAGGATTTCTAACATCACCAGCTGGAAAGAGATTACATGGACTATGTAATTATCATAATGGCAAGACAGCACCTTTTTTTGCATATTCTTAGGTCCTTTTAAACCATATGTGGGTATGTACTTCACGGACATGCAAATGAGAGTCTCCCCTTTCTGGTGTTCGCCTTTGAACTGGGGCACTGACACGTACTTGGAGAAATTGCTGTTCAGCAAGCTGTGCTCCCTGAGGCTGTTCATCTCCCATCAAAATATATTCAGTGGGATGACCACGCTTCCTTTTCTTCTGGACTTCTAGTTCTTGGGGTTTTTTTTCTGTCTACTGTTCTACTGTGGTCTTCCACTGGGGATTTGGCAAAAGAGGAAAAGTTAAAGGTAACATCAGGAATGTCTCTCTGATTCCAGTCTCTACAGGTTCCAGGTGGGACAAGAAAGGAGAGACAGGGTGCATTCCCAGGTATGTGCTGGGTCTCTGTTTTATTACTGAAGCTCTGGCTCTCCTTTCTCAAGCAACACTGCCTCATGCATTAGCAAGCTTCCTACAACATACACTTCTAGCAGGAAATCACACTCAAGTACTCAAGTTCTTTCTAGTTGCTATGGAACATCATATTCACAGCTCTAAAGAAAAAGCCATGCCTTGTGTTGTTGTCTGCTCTGTCCCCTCTTTCCTCCTGTTCATGGAATACACTGACAATATTCTGCACAGAATAATGTGCTTTAGTTATCCCAGGGTCTGGGTGAAAAACACTTGGCTGCAGTCAAATCCTGACAGGGATTGTGTATTGCTGGTGAGAAAAAGGAGATGCTTTAAAATATAAGAGCACTCACCCTTCTCCATGTTGTTCTAAACCTCCCGGTCTTCTGGCAAACCAGAGTACCAACAGTAGTGACAACACCTTCATTCTTCCATACGCGGTAAGACACCTCTCTTTTCCCTCCCAGCCAAGCACACTGACTAAAGCAAATTACCCTTCCACTTTGGTGCTTTTTTAAATCTGTCAAAAACATAAGGAATGATGTATCAGGCCAGCCCACGGGTCCAGCCAGTTCACAGTACTGTCTCCAAGAGTGATGGATAATGGGATGTTCAAGAAAAAGTCAGAACAGGCAGGCATACTAGGGTATACATAATTCACAGTGCCTCAGGATACTCTCTCAGAAATTTGTGGCTCACAGACTTGCTGAGCTGTTTCTAACTTTTCTGTAACATTTTCATGAGGAGGAGACAATAACTATGGTATTTATGATGAAGATGAAGCATGGATTTTTACAGTGGCATAATGATGATTAATGTTTTCTATTATTTTCTTAATTATTCCTGGACTTCTATTTGTTTTTTGCTTTGTTCTGTTTTCTTTTTAAGATCGTATGTTGAGGTAGAGTTTTGTAGATTTGTTTTAAGGAATTATTTGTTCCAAGGAACACTTTTTCTATGTGCTTTGCTTTACATTTCTCTAACCTGAATTTCATCTGCTGCTTTATCTGCTGGACACTTTTATTAAAGCACTTTTGAAACTGTATCTTCCCTACATTCCTATAAATATTATTGACTTAATCCTTGCAATGCTTATGTCAGTTAAATGTGTAATAAGAAATCTGTGAAGAACTGGACTCTGTTTTACCAAAATTCTCCTTGAAGTCATGTTTTACATGGACAAGGTAGCAGTACGACTTTTGGCAGGCACCACTGGAATATTTTTAGAATTCAAGTGGTTATCTTACTTTTATAATTGGGAGTCAGAGATAGAGCACTAGGCAGAATTTGAGCAATTGAATATTATCCTAGGAATTCATTCCATTACTCTGATGTTTGGAAAAGGTCTTATATGAGCCCGTTAGCAAAGTGTGATATTCTTACAGCAAGACACTGAAAAAATCACCATAAGGCTATTAGTGAACACTTCAGCACACTACCACTTTATAGTCTCCAGCACCTTCTCATTATTTGGAAAGAACAAGTAAATAAATAAGTAAATAAATAAAACAACTAACATATTCATGAAATCCTAGGAAGAAAAGTTTTTCAAATTAAGTCCTCCATTTCATAATTCTGGTTTTGTCCTTCATTCATTTCCCAGCCAGCTGCAGCATTTCATCTTCTGAAGAGCACAACTGTCTTCTGAGAGCTGAGTGCCATTGTGCTAATGACTCCATAAACAACCCCACCAAGTACTGCATGATAAATTTTCCCCTGATTAGTTAAACAGAAATTGTATCATGCCAGGGGAAAAAATTTTTGTTGACACAGCATCTCTGGAGACACCAGTATATTTTCTCTTACGCTGTGAATACTCATCAGCTGGAGTAGTGAGAATGGCAGAAAATCAGTCAGTATTATTCAGCCCTGATGATCTTTCTTACGTTTAGTTTTTGTTCTTTCTTTTTGTATATACATATATACATTATTTTTAAAAGAAAACTTTTATTACACTGCCAGATTCTGTCTTGTAAAAGTGAAATTGAGTTGAGTCTTTGAAGGGCAGAATGTGAAAATATTGTTAGCTCCAATCACAATATGCTTTTTTTAGTCTATGATCCATTAGAGCTACTTCTGGGTTTCAAAAAGGAAAGAAAAAAATTGTACTCATTTTATATATTGAGGTTATTTTATTTTTAGTCCTTGAGTTTTACAGTAAATGCATTGGTGGGTCACTCCTGTGCATTATTTTTGTGCCTTTGTAGCAGTACTATTTCCATGAGCATGTTGGTTTTATAGTGGAGTTTCCACTTAGGGCTGTTAGTAAATCTTTCCACAGAAGCCAGGCCTTTATAAATTACTATTGTTAAAGAAATGTTACTGGCTATGATGGGTATGACAATAAATGTAGGACAGACCTGGCTTGTGGTTATTGCTCCTGTATCAACTTTCCCGTCATGACTGGAGGACGGGGCTAATTGTGTCTTCCCTTCCCCACAGCTTCCACGCTTTCCTTCGGGCAGCGGTTTTCAGGGAGACACAAATGACACATGGAGGGGTGTAATCAGCACAGCCTGCTCAGACAGAAAACATGGACCCTTGGATAGACTGTCAGAATAGGATGACGTGTTCCAGATAAACATCAATTTACTGTAACGGGATTGTGAATCCAGTATGCGGTGTCTTGGGTTCCGAAATAGTAATGGTTTTTCCATTACATGTTTGGAACATTTCTGGTGTTAGCTAACTGCTGTAAGGAAAGCCCATGTACGTGAGCATCTGATCAACTGGATTTTACAGTCCTGTGTCATAGAGGGCTCTAATTACCGCGCTTTGAATATTAGAGAACTCAACAGGCTTTTAATCAATCCCATGGGCTCTGCTATTTCCATTACTTAGTCTCAATCCATGTTTAAAAACTGGTACTGAGAATTTGTTTCACATACTCAGTGAATCCCTAAGTGCACTGCTCCTGAAAGCAGAAACTCACACTAAATCTGGGTAGTTTATATTCATTCTAAATGAAAACAGCAGAACAGTGGGATGACTGTGAGAAATTATGACATAAATCTGATTCAAGACCCATTCAGGCTCTCTCACTTCAGCTGAGTGCTAAAGGTCTTTTATTTATGTTAAAGTGTGTTATTTATGAAGGAGAAGACGGAGTCCATACATAACCCTCCACAAGGAGGAGTCCAGACTGTTTGAACGTCTTCCAGTCCAACTCCCTTTCTGATCAATAGTCCTCTATTATCATATTAAAGTATACTGCTAAAACATGTGCATGCAGATTGTAAATAATAGCAATCATTGTCTACTAAGCAAAAGGAAAGCTTAGGTAACTGACACTTAATGAAGTAACTGGAGATTAAAACATAGGTAGAAGCAGAACTGGTAGAACGGTGGCTATGACTTGAGAGGAAGAAAGAAAAGGGAGGGATGCAAGTGGATTTGATATCAGTATGAAGCACCCTAACTTTTTCTGACCAGCATAGAATGAAATATGTTGAGGTTTTTGTTCCCCTGTGATGATGATCCCTAGCTACACTCACGGATTTAGTCCTTCTGGGAAATTGCAATATGACTGCAACATGGGTCAGCAGATTAGGAGTGGATTCAGTAAAGGTCAGCTGAGACAAGTAACCTTGTGAGATATTCTTTCTCAATATAAAATATGCTTTGAGACTTAGAATAACTGTCTTTGGGGGAGTTGCTCATTATGTAACATTTTGAGGCAGCTTTTTCCTTACTCCTGCAGGAACAGGAAAGTTTTATTTCATATTTTTATTTTGTGCCAGTTCTTGAAGTAGTTATTCCTCAGCAACTGGGGGGTATTTTATTGATTTTTGACTGGGTACTGCCACATGTAGAAAATTCTAAGAGCATCAGCCAGTTTTTAGAACCCTTCCAAAACTCAAGATATATTAGGAGAAAAATGTTCAGGCATGTTCCCTGCCTGTATGCTTGAAGCCACACCTTAGCCACTTAGAAGAAGGATGTAAGATGCTTACCTCTGAGTGAAGAGATCTTAAGGAATCATCACTAAAGGAGAAAAGAAAGAGACGTTGCCCACTGCCTCTCTTTTAAGGACAACAGTTTTTACTAATATCTTTTTGTGTATTGAAACTTATTCATTAGTGTCCAGGCAATTCCCATCAGACCTGTTCAGAGAGGCAATTAGAAATCAATCAGAGGAACATTGGGTCAACCTTTCTTAGATTTGGCCCAAGGCAATGGAAAAAATGCATGATGATGGGATTGTATGGGAAGATTTGGGCAGTATACAAGCAGCTGCTGCTACCTTCTAAATTCTCCCATTTCAATGGGAGATTAATTGATTTCTGGAAATGGTCTAGAATGGTTTGATGGTCTACATCTTGTAGCATCAGATTCAAGAAAGAAAAAACCAGAAAGACCAGAAACTCGCTTTTGGGTGATACTATTTTAATGCACTGGTGGTCGGGTTGGATGGGGCTCTGAGCAAGCTGACCTAGTTGAAGATGTCTCTGCTCATTGCAGGGAGGCTGGGCTGGATGACTTTTAGCAGTCCCTTCCAACCTAATATATTTTATGATTATGTGACCCTATGACTCTGTGGTTCTATGATTCTAAGTTTGTTCCCCAGACACAATTTATACCTATTTGCCATTTCAGGCTACGGTGAACAATGGTAGATGTGTCAGTTCAAAGCAGTGACCTAAATTTTTCTCATGGAATTTAAAGTTAAATTTTGACTTCTCTGAAGTCTGAAGCTCAAATGAAAGTATGGGTGTCTAATTTGAAGAAAGGTTAGAAATTGTTGACCTCTTCGCAACAGATAAAGGTTTTTGGAGTAAATTACATGGAGGAAAGTAAACATGACTCGTACTGTCAGAAATCCTACATGTTTTATTCTTATTCAGATGCTTTTATATATGAAATCCAAATGATGGATAGTTTTATTCCTGCTGGTGTATTTTCTTTGGAATACTTCTATATATGACTTGTAGAAGAGGCAAACTACATTGAAATGGTCTCTTCCACTTTAGAGCTTGCTATCTCATTTCCAACTTTCTGAGTAAAAGCTTGTGCTAAAAGTCCTAATTGACTGACAGTAATTAAATTTGCAGAAGTTCTTATCTGAAACAACTGCTTTGCTATTGATAATCATAAAATAAATAAATTATTTCTTGGAAGTAAATTATTTTATATATCTGGGCCTATTTCCTTCGAAAGGATGAATCCAGTACTGATATCTGTCATTCTTAGCTCTGAAATGCTGTTCATTATTCATTTCATGAAGATGAATGTTCTTCAGTGCAGTCCATTTAGCCAGATAATATTTGTGAATCTATACCTACAAATGGATCTTTTTGCCAAAATGAAGGTTAATCAAGAGTAGCAAGAGTAATTCATAGAATTTCTGATGCAGAATTTTTCTCATTAAAAAAGTCTTTGTTCATCCCTGGTTTTAATTTAAGTTCTAACTCACAGCTCATTAAAAGGAACAGACAGGATTTCACTGAGCTTTGTGCTTGGTATTTATTGATCTTCAAGTGGGAAACACAGATCCTCAGGAAGCAAGTAGTGAAGCCAGGGAAAACATCTCTGTTTATTTGTATTCGTCAGCTGATTATTTTCACTTTCTTATTGCAATGCAACTGATATTCTTCCTATGAATATCAAGAAGTTTGCTTTTGAAAAAGCAAACACTGGAATACATTCTATAAACATCATGTAAGTTCTCATATAAAGTTACATTTTATAGGAAATTTTACTGGCCTTATATCCATTAGCCAAAAATCTCAGGTGCTTAAGTCTGCGGAAAAATAAGCTACTGTCTGTTGAAGTTTCAATAAAAGAGTCAAAAAAGTTGATGTTAAAGAAAAACTTACATGCAAAACTAATATTATTTTAAAGACTCAAAGGATATTTTTTTCTTTTTTGGTTTATATTAGACACATTAGAATTCTTCAAGAGTTTATTTCTTTCAAGAACCTGGATATTTTATATATTAATTCTCACTTTGAAGTTCAACAACAGCCTGGGTTCAGAAAGTTGTCCTTTTTATATTTGTTTTAAAGATAAGATTTTTTTCCCTGTGTTTCTTTTTTTTCCCTAGTATTTTCTCTGTAAATATGTGTGACATAAAGGGTGGCACCCCCTCCCAAAAAAAGGTTTAGATAGATAGATAGATAGATAGATAGATAGATTAGATAGATAGATAGATAATAGATAAAACCAAGACAAAATCAAGTCCTTTCAGGGATTAAATAGGAAAAATATTGCAGATCACTGCTTTGGTATTTCTAGAACACATAACTGATGAATGTTGATATCTGATCATTGAGAACATCTAAAACATCATTAAATCTGCTTGTTTTATTTAATTACAGTTCAACTCACTTAAGAATAGTAAGCAAAATGGATATTGATACCATCAATTTGAGTATCATTCACGGGTTGTGGGTTCAGCTTTTAGGACACTATAAATAACCATTGCTTGCAAAAGGCAGTCTATCAAAACAACTGTAAAATGGCAAGTACATAAGCCTTCTGTATTATCATTCAGATCTCTTACACTGAAATCAGTAGAAAAAAATAAGAATTTTGGCAAACTCCTCTCTCTTGTACAGGAAAGCCTTGGTTTCTGCCAGTGCCCTTGGCAGAAAACAGAAATCAAACAATAACACAGGTTCTCTTCCCAAGAAGCACATGCTTGCTGTGGCAGCTCCGGGAGAGGGAAGGACGAGACACAATAAAAAAATCCATTTTTATGTCATTCCTTTTCCATGACTCCACATCAGGTTGTCAGCACTCAGGGTTCAATAGCCCCCATTGCCATTTTACAGTGAAGATCTCCATCCTTGCCATGTATTGAGGGCACGTATTGGCCTTTACATGGTGTAATATGAGTTGTTTCAAGCCATTAGACCATTACAGATCCACCCTTTTCCTCTGTTCCCCAAAAACATTACTCATAAGGTTGAGCATCCTTCCTCTTTCTTGGTGGCACAGATCTTTTGCACAAGGACTTTGGACACATTTTGCCAGACTGGGATGTTGTGAGTCTTTGTTTTTTTCAGGTAAAAACATTTACCTTAATCTGCTTTCCCCAGTGGATCTTGTGAACTAATTTTTTTATTAAAACAATTTATAACCTGTAACTAAAACGTGATGTGCACATTTATGCTGCTAAAAGAGCATAAAAGCTAACATATGCCTTTATGTTTTGTTATTGCAAATAATGTGGATTTTTTTAAAAACTAAAAGAATGATATTTATACCAGCAAACTTTTTTTTTTCCTGGTTCCCATATCACTACAACTCCCCTATCTTTATGTAACTTGGAATCAAATATTTTCATAGGGAATTATAAAATATAAAATAATTTAATTACACATGTAAAATAAAGGAAATGTAATTTAATGAGTTCCATCTTTGGGACTCATAAATGTTTTTCTTCATGTAAGGCCCGATCAAAAGACTGCTCAAATTAATAGAAAGAGTCCCAGAGATTTCTATAGATTTCAGATAGGTCTCTTGTTAAGATTTAATTCCACACAGTTTAACTCAAATAAATCACATGTGGAATTGGTTGGGAGTGGGTTTTATTTCTTATGAAAAATTTCAGGGAAAAAAACATATGAAAGAAATATTTTTCCATTTGCAGTGAAAGCACCTACTAGACCTAAACTTAATGTTTTGTCTGTGTCTTTGGCAACAAGGAAAATAGTTGTTATTTCTAGATATCTAGCACATAATGTTAAGTTACAAAGCCATCTTAGATGGTCCTGAAAATGTTCATGATAAATTTGTTAACGTACTTAGATGAAAATAGTCAAATACACCATTTCTTCTTAAAATTATTATCTCAATTTTAGTGCTTCTAGATGTTAAATTCAGAATACTTTTTTCATGCTTTTCCTTCTTGTTTGCATGATTTCCATACTGACTTGTTCTGTCTTAATCTTCCCAGTTTTCCAGGTTATAAGCATGGTCCTTTATACTTTGACATGGCCCACAATGATGATAATTTCTTTCAGATCTCATTTGTGTGCCTCATCTTTTGTTACAAAATCAGAATAAACCCACAAATCTCTACCTTTGAAACTTCTTGTCTTTTTGCAGATATCAAATATTTATGTTTTCATTCACAAGACCAAACACTACCTCTAAGTACAGAGAATTTTTGTAGGTAGGCAATACAGAGAAACTATGAAGTTCTTTGGTGCTTCCTGTTTTTAAAATTCAATAATGAAAAGTCCTATCAGCCACAGGACAGAGATCAAGAGCAGTTCATCATCACAAAGTACTTATGAAAAAGGTTTCTTCTGCAGGTGGAATGTCTCATTTACAAACACATAGGTATTTCTTTTTATTCGTGACTGTTTCAACTCATCCAGGTCTGGATATTAAGATGGCTTCTTTCCTTGTTGCCTACAAAAGATTTAAAATCATGGACCAAAGAACTCCTTCGGCTGTGCCATCACTGACATATGTTCAGTGGCTGTGATGTAGATCTAATTCATAAATGCAATGATATAGTAGATGAGGTAAAAGGATCTGGAATGTAAAAAGCACTAATATTGTTCATACACAGCATAATATGATTTAGCTCCTTGCTTCAGCTCTGAAAATAAGGAACACACAGAAAATATTTCTCTGTTGGTTCTTAGTCTCAGGTACTGATAAGATTATTATTAATTATAATGGATGAAAGGGAACCATTTTCTAGTAAGTAATGGTTAAGTGTTGAGAGATATTAATAAGGAGAAATATCCAAGCTCCTGATCTTTTACTGATATCTCAGACCAGAAAAGCAAGACATAAAATTAAATCCCGACTTTTGCTGTAGCCACTAGTTGTGCTTGCCAGTGTTTACTTAGAGGAAATGCCTGTGCAGTAACTAAGTGCAATACTCAGTGTTTTGATCCTTTCCATCTACTTCTGTCCCCACTACTGCACTCAAATGACTTCTGGTGGCTGCACAAATAGGCTCCATGATCCTCAAGACACCATTTCAAATGCTCAGAGACACTTATGACTAAGTTTATGCTTAGGTTCTAGTCTACTATTACCAAAAACCTGGCTTCCCCGGAGTCACCGGGGAGGGGAGGCCGGGAGAGCACAACGTGAGCAGCCCGAAGGGTTGAGAGGCTCGTTCACTTAGTTGGGCCATTTGCAGACTGACCAATTTGTACCAAAACAAGGGCATTCAAAGTTTTTGCTTGCATTTGCAAACGGTTGTGTATGTTTCCACTGACTCATGAAGGAGGCTGACTTTGGAAAGCTATTTTAAAATAAGAACAAGTATTCCAAAATACCGAGAATATTCAAAATCGAACTCGTCTGCCTTCTGTAATAGCCATGTTTTCCACCTCTAGAGAAGACTTGCTTCAGTTTTGAAGAAAGAGAAATAATGACATCCAGTGGCATTTTACCTCCTCAAACAGTGCCCATGTTTCTTATGTTCTTCAGCTTACCTGCACAAGCACTAAAGCAGAAAATACTCAGAGAACAGACCATATACCACCACTTAGGATGGGTTAAACTGCAGATGTGTTCCAATTAGAATGATTGAATTTGCATGTAAACCTTCCCCTTTGCATACTCTGCTCACTGGTCTTGCTCACAGAAGGCTAGAGATCCCAGTTTCCTATTAAGAAACTCAGTGTAGTTAGCTGGGAGTTTGGTAAAAATATTGATTAGAACATTTAATCAGAATATCAATCATTTTCCACAGAGTATAAGTGAATATTACATATATTTATAGAGCACAGTTATGTATTTCTTTTTAAAAATGGGAAAGAAATCCTTTAAGTCCTGTATCCTGTCTATAAATGCTTATCTATATGGTGTAAATGGGTATGTATTCCTGTATTGTGACTTACTAGTCAAATCCTCACACTTGACTTATTCACTTTATTTAGAAACATTCTTTGTTCTTGACAGAATAGACTTAATCCTAAAAAGATTCTGATGCATATGTAAATAAGGTTAGTCTTTTGGGTCAGCCCTCAAAATCTATATCACTTTAGCTTAGATTTCTGTAACTCCTTATTGCAAAATCAAAGCTTTCCTTATTCATTCTTTGTCTAGTATTTTTCCAACCCAGAAATGTCAGTATTTCCATTCTGCTTTTCATATTCTTGGGGATATTGCTGTTGTAGCAACACATGGGAACCTGAGTCAGGGACTGACATACATTGTGCCAGGTACCGTCCACACACAGAACAAAAGCTGGTTTCCACTCCAGGTCTTTAAGCTTGTTAAGTGCTTTGGACTAAAAAGCTTTGAGTGGATATAAAATATTACAGCTCATTTACAAAATTTGTTTAAAAAGATAATCAGGTTCTAAAGGGAGCTGATTCAACAAATGTGTGTAGTAATATCTCAGATTTCACTGTGGTCCCCGGTGATTTCATAACGATATGTGCAACACTTAATCCTCACTTATACTAAAGCCAGTTTGCATTGCTTTTACAATGAAAAGCTTAAAGTAAATGCAAAAATGGGCCCGGGGGATGCATTCTTTTCCTGCTGCTATGGCCAATGATAGGGTTGAAAAGAGATGGATGCTTGGAGCATTTAATTTTCCTTGGGCATGGGAAAGGGCCCAAAGAGACCAAAGAATCCATCTTCTGCTGATGATCTGTGCAAGGGTTGCCCTTCTCTCACTTCTCACCATCTTTTCCTGTCTGCTGTGATGCTCTCTAACTGTTCTGTGCCTGCTTTAGAGTTTCCACATGGAAAGACATATTCATCTGTCTAAACTGAGCTATAAAGGATTATCCAATTTATGAACATCTGGAGACTCCAGGAGATTTTCTGGAATTCTTTTCTAACAAAGCTTTAATAGTTGTGTATGAAGTCATAGCCATTCAAGGACTTTCAGACTGGATTGTGCTTAGCTTGGTTGTTAATATCTAGAAGAAAATAATTTAATACCATTATTAACCCAGTGGTTCGTCTACTCTGCTCTCTCATTTCCTGCAGGAGCTTGTGGTTACATGGAGAAGATGCCACAATGTCTTTCCAGTATATTCTGCTAACAACCATCAGACTGAAGTTTATAAATTTTTGAGCCTGAGATTGTATGCTAGTGTTTTTCATTGTCTTCAATGACTCTTTCTCTCAATAATTTCTCTAATGCTTTTTGAAGTAAGGTAAAGTTTTGGTAGCTACAACATTCTATTGCAAAGAGTTTCACCACTTAATAACCACATGCAGAGTCAACAAATAATTGTAGCTTTTTACTTATTTCAGAACCTGCCATCTGCCCAGTTCCTTGGGTGCCTTTAGTTCCTGTGTTATGAGAGGTGATGAACCACTGGCCCCTCCTCACTGCCACTTTGAAGGTCTCCCTGATGGCCCCATTCCCCATCAAACCCCTGCTGCTGCAGCTCAGCTCTCCAGCTGACAGTGAAATCACTGAGACCAAACCATCTCACAGAGACATGACAATTTGTGTTAGGACTGCACCACTTTGGCAGAAACAAGATACATGACCAAGAAAACTTTTGGTAATAAAGTTATAACTTTTCACGGTTTAAAGAAAATTTTGGGTACCAAAGCTATCAATTACATTAACTTAAGTAGGTAACTGGGGTTAAAAAAATCAAACCAAACCAAACCAAACAAACCCAAACCAAAACAAACAAAAAAACTCTACATAACCATTAGTTTATCAATGTTTTAAAGAACATTTACACTGTCAGCAAGCATTCAGGAGATTGCTGCTTAGGTTGAACCTCTGCTGCTGTTTCAAATCAGTGAAACAGTCATGGTTAATGCCATGGTTCTCACAAGTAGGATCACAAGGCACGTAAGGAACCTGGTTACTTAGCCACCCAAAATATTATCTGTTTGGGAGTCCCCACCCTTAAGTGTAGAATAGCTTGAGCATTAGCTATTTTTAATTTGTTATAACTTGCAAGCAACTGGCTACACTGGCAACTGCAAAGAGCCTGGGACTGTATCACAGCCCAATAAAAGCCCCAATAAAACTTTTAAACTAGTTCACACATCTGCAGTCTGATGGGGGGCATTAGCTAATGTGTGCTGTTTCTGTTGTGTTCCCCACTATCCCCTTGGTTGTCACAGGGGAAAATGTGTTACTATGATGTCCCCCAGGCAATTTATGGCCTTCTCTGAGCCATCACCACCGTCTTCAGGTAAACCTCGTGAGAATTTATTAGAGGGATATAGGTAATTCTCTGAAGGGCCTATAATTCTCACTTCGCAAGGTTCTTTGAGAGTATTATAACCGACCTCCAGTCCATAGATACCTTCAAAGCAAGATAAAAATATATGTCTGGTATTTTTATACCTTGGATAAAAGTAATCAAGGTAGTCCTTTGGGTCCGTCCAGTGTTTTAAAATGTTTCTCCCTCCAAGTGCTATGATTTTACCACACAATCTACAAAAATAAAGTCCTTAAATATTTTCCAAGATTTGAAAATGGGGACATTTTAAATGAAAATGGGGACATCCAGGAGGGTGGGGAGCTCTTAGTAGCTCTGAATAATATTATATGTTGAAGCAGATTGAACTAAAAGTGCTGGCAACCCTTTCTTCTCATATATAAATATGTTCTAGGTCCAGTGGGATTTATAGTGGGACTGCATAGAATTTTATTAAAAAATGAGGTGTGTTTTCAGATTTTGCCCAACAGAGGCAGATTCTCAATGGTCAAAGACTATAAGAGGGAATTCAAAGGTATAATTTTTTGTTTTAAATGTAGAGATACATCTCCTTTACTCAGCCCTTAGGCTCACACCTCAGCATGTTGCATGTGCTTCCCAGGCACCATGTTTCCAGCATGGCAAAAGAGCCTGAAAAGCTGCACTGTAAAACCATCCCAATGCCCTTCATTTACAGAGCTTCCTATATTTCAAGACACATTTTAAAGATGTACAAGCTGCCTTCCTTTCTATTTTCTTTCCACTCAAAGGAAGTCATTACAGTAAAACACTGAGGGGCCGGGGGAAAGCAACGTCTGGCAGGGGCTGGTAGAAATTTCCTTTGAACTCTGATGAAGAACATTTCCACTCTGTTTATTACTAAATCCACTGGCCATAGATGATCCAAGGCTCATAAACTCAGGTATGATGGAAATCTCTAGGGAACTATCAGAGAGAGAGAGAGAGGGAGAGAAAGAGAGAGAGGCTCTGAATGTGGTGCACGTGTATTTGTGTGTGTGTGTGTGTTTGTGTGTGTGAATTTCTCTTTTATCCTGGCTGTGAGAAAAACAGTGATTGAATGACAATAATTGTTCTGTGCTCTCAGAAAGTAATAGTACATAATAGATATTCTGTGAATGAAGAGAAAAATGCCCATTAAAATATCAACATCATCTCTCCTTTCCCCTACTTTTTCTGAGCTCTCTGGAAGTACCTCCTTTATACTTTAGAGCCATTTTATGGATTACAACAGACTTTTCAGCAAATGTATTTCGGACAAAAAATCTGTCTGATATCACAAAGTAAACCTAACCTGCCAAATTCAGGAGGAAGGAGAAGCCCTAATGCTTTTCTTTTTTATATTCTTTCTCTCTTCAGCTACTTTAATTCCTTACCGCACATATGAATTCTGTTTGTTATCTTCTTTTGAATTCCTGGGCCATATAGGTTTCAATCCTATGTGAAAATTATTATCTTCAGTTCATTTTTATGTTAATGGGAGCTGAAAGATCCAATTGAGCAGGGCTAAAAGAGACGTGGCTGAAGCTGTTATTGGATGGTAGTCCAAAACCCTGATCCTGAAAACTCCTGCTCAATTGCCACTTCTCTGTAGTGATCTTTGAGCTTCGTTAGCACATTACTTTTCATGAAATTCCTCCGACATCAGTTCAAAGAGGCAAATGTTAAGCTCCCAGTAATGCCATTCCCTGTGGTAAGAGAGAAACCACATTCCCAAGAGGATTTTGATGGTATTTTATCCCCTGGCTGCCAAATGCAGAACAAACTCTGAAGCGGAAATTGGCACCTGGGTCTCTCTTTCCTACTGGGCACCACAGAGAGGCAGATACAAGAGTATCTCCCCAGTATCACAGGACCAGAAACCCAGTGGCCCCAAGGTGCTGACAGATGCTGACTGCAGTAACTTCAGACAAAAGTGGGAGATGAGTTCAAATCTCCTGTATTGCTGGGAATACTATAGATCCTGGATGCTATTTTAAGAGCAAAACAAGACTCTGCTTTGCCTTGGAAAGGACTGACAACAGCACCCCTTTCAGACAACGGCACAGTGAATCCCCCTTTGACATGAAAGCCTCAGAGAAAAGCTGAGTTAAGTCAAAATCCGGTCCTCAGTGTCTTATTCATACAAGTAGGCAAGGAAATTTCCCGGTCAACGTGCAAGTTGTTTTGGAGTGCTGCTCTGGAGCAGAATGGAGTGGTCACTGAAGGGCAAAGCACAGTCACAACCTCCTGGAAGCTACTCACTGACAAGAATTTGAAACTTATGCTCCAGAAAACGTTATCTAGATCTGCTTGGTACAAACACTTAAGAAAAGAGGTTATTTTAAAGGGACTTAAGTATGCACCCTTGCTTAAAATCTAGCTAAGGTCTGCTGAACCAAAACCCAAACTCTGTGGTCATCTGAAGTCCATACTTGGTGTGACTGAAAAATAAAAATGTCTGTCAATTGCTTTGTTTGTAAGCTTCAACTACTGCACAGTAAACATTAGCAAAAGTTTCAAAAGGTTTTTGTGAGATTTGATTTCGGTTTATAAAAGAAAATTTGTGAAAAAAAGAAAGATAAACTCTTGTCTGCCTTGTCAATTCTTTGTAATCCCCTGTTTGTGCTAACATGGTCTATTGAAAATAGAAAAACTTTCAGAAAAGTGATTTACTCGAACAGCTCTTTCCAAGGGTAAAGAAATAATAAAAGAACAAACCAAATAAGCTTAGCACTTGCAATTGCTCTCATCAACAGAACAGGTTACAATGAAACAGGGAGAGTTTATTCACACTAGTGTTTTTGCTTAGATGTATATTTCCCTATCGTGTGTATGTTAGATTCTTTTCTTTGTAGTTTGTTGAGCAAAATAACATATAACATGGCTGAACACAGGATTTTATTATTACTGTAATTATGTCATCTATTACCATCATCTTAGCATCCAGTTAGGATTGGGACGTGCTTGGCATGGTTCAAACATAAACTAATGAACAAGTCTCTCATTTAAACAACATATGCTGTCCACATATTGGTAAGATACAGGAGACGGGACTGGAACTCAGCTGAG
The DNA here is from genome assembly GCA_013397795.1 of Orthonyx spaldingii. NCBI lineage: Eukaryota > Metazoa > Chordata > Aves > Passeriformes > Orthonychidae > Orthonyx > Orthonyx spaldingii. Next base: position 39,745 of record VZTJ01003866.1, read on the forward strand.
ATGACAGAGAGGGAAAGAGTGACGGCTGAAGGAATAGCCAAATATAATAAATACCTATTAAAATCAATAACAGCTTTCCATCGGCTTAAGTAACTTTTGGACCAAATCCTAAGTGTACCATTTGGAGGATTTATAGGTTTCTTTTAATAGACACGAACAAAAGTCTTTTTTATTAAATTATGCCTTTGCTGCTGTGGCTTATGGAAACGGCATGCAATATCTCCTAGCAGTGTGACGGACCTCAGCTCTGACAACACTTGTGCATTTGTTCAGCTTCACGTGGTGAATAGGTTTAGTGTGTGTAATTAAGCATGTGTACAGGGCTGAGGCTTTTCTTAATTGTACAATAATTTTATCTGGAGATGCACCAAATTCAGACCCACTTTGCTCCGACATTTGTTTTTGTTTTCAGTCCTGAGTCTCTCTTTCTGGTCCCTTGGACTTGCATTTTTGTGCAGAGAGCACCGTGGGGAGCTGTGCCCGGGCAGAACAGCGTGATGGAGTCTCACAGACAGGCAGCACAGAATGGGGGCCTCGTGCTCTCAAGCCTCACAACTGTATGGATGACAAGGGACCACCAAAAAAAAAGAAAGCTGAGCCTGCTGAGTGCTTTGGAAGAATGGCTATGCTATCAAAAAAGTTTTCTCAGCCTTGAATCTCAAGTAAGCAAACACATCCTTTGAGAAGGTTAACCTTGAGATAAAGATCATATTTCAAAACCAGTTCATTTGGGTTCTCCTGTTGGACAGGTTTAGATCACTGTACACTCATCATGTGGATTTTCCAACTTCCCTTTTCAGTCACCAAACAGACTCAGTGGACTGAATGGACAACCTGTGTGCAGGGTCATGCACACGACATGTAGGTAATAAAGCACCTCAAAATACTGTTGCAAGGTATAGTGAAGGTCATCTGTCACTGCTGCCTCAAAGGGATTGTGTTCCCCCAGCATTACCTCCTGCTCCAACGTTTGCTTTAAAGGGCAATCTATTTATTCTATAAAAAGTAGTTGTAGAGAAATAGCATTTTTTCCCTCAGTCTCTGAGAACTTCGCTCTTAGAAACAAGAGATTTCAGCTGTAAAAGTTCCTGAAACTGCTGAGAGAAAGACCCAGTTCTTCTCTACAAAGCTGAAATCACCAGATCCTACAGCTATTTTATTTCAGTTTGTCACCTTAGCTCCAGAATATCTACAAACTTCATAAAGGAATGCTTGTTCCACACTAATCTAAAAGATAAACCCAGCAGATATTGCAGACTGTCTGAAAATCAGAAAATTCAGAAATTTTAATTCTCCCACGCATTGCCATCCTTTGCGTTCACCTGGTTTCTGCCTTTAAATTATTCACATCTTCAAGTTTAAGGGCTGCCTGTGAAAAGCAAGGATTGTTCCAGATGAATTTAAATTAATAGAAGGAATTAGGATAACAGAACAGAGAGGTGTAATATGCCTTGTGGGGAGAAAAACATGTAAATAAAATAAAAAAGAAAAACAAGGCATCTGGTGTGGAGTGTCTTTGTCAACCTCTTCCAGAAAACTGAAGGCACTACAATTTAGAAGAAGATTAGAAAACAATCCACCAGTGAAATTCTTTCAGGGTTCACAAGCATGTAGTTATGTCCCTATTTTTTAAAAATTCCAGTACTGTACAATTCCAAAGTCCAGCCAGGAATAAATGTAGGTGTGCCAAAATACTATGAGGAAGATTCATTTCAAATGTTGCTAGGCTTAACAGAAGCTGGACGTGGAAAGTAACTCACAAGAAATCCATATTGTTTGAGATTTATTGACAATTTTGTAGATCCCAGATGTTTTAATGATTTATGTAAGCTGCAAATATTTGAGGTCTTATCCAGAACCAATTCCAAGATTTTAAAAATTTGTCTATCACTTGTCTTAATGGACCACTGAACATGAAGTAACGAAGTAAGTCTGTTTGCCCTTAAAACATAGAACAGCTGATGAGGACAATGGGAGAGCCAGGCAGGGATGAGATGTTTGTTCAGATCTACTTTTCAACTGGAGACCCACGCAACTCATGCAGAATAGAAATGCAAATTCACAGCTTCCATTGATTTTATTCTCAAGACAGGGACCTGCTTTGAAGTTGATCTCTGAGGTGACAGTTGGATCTGTACCCTTCCTGCTCTCTTATCCTTTGTACATAGTCAGCAGCCATGGCATTGATTTTGCATCCACAGTAGATGCTCTCTGGGTGACATTCTCGAAGTGGTAGCACAGCAGGGGAAAAAATCAAACATGCTTTAAAAGTTATTATCAAAATTACTTTACCTCTTTAAAACATGGAAATTCTTATTCTTCTGGCATTACGACGGAACAATTTTAAGAACAAAATGCATTCAGTATTTTGCATGGAGTGACTTCCATTAGACTTTGAGGGAAGTTAATAAATCAACAGAAACCACTTAACTGCAGCGTTTTCATGGGTCCAGTGGAATTCTAAGCAAATAGCAGGTTTGTAAGAATAAAAAGTCGCTTATATTATACACATAATCTAATGTTCAAAGGAGTGTAAGAGATGCTTAAGTGTTAATATTTTATGCAGCCTTCACTCTCAGTAGTAATTGCAAGCCATTAAAAAGAATGTTAAGCCATAGCTGTTAGCACTGGCACAGCCCCAAGTAAACACTGAACCCTCACAGAAGGGGGTTAATTGGTACAAGAAGAGGTAATTTATTAAGGAACACTGAAACCCTGTATACACCCAAAGATCATACCGAACTGCAAAACTCTTGTGTGAATACTGCGTCTGATAATCAGATTTTTTCCTACACTGCCCTTTAGAGTCTCAATCTATGTGGAAAACTGAAAAACCAACATGTTTTTTTCTATGTGGCTCCAATAAACCTTTACCTGGTGCCCATCAGTCTGTCCCTTCCGCACTCCAATATCCCCTGGAAAGTCTGTTGCTTGCTGGGATGAAAAGCCAATGTGACAATCAGACCAAGGGTGTGGGACCTATGTTACTTTCTTTCTCTAAGTTTGGCACACTTCTAGAACCTTGCTAGCCTTGCGTAAGTCCATTTAATTTTTTTCTGGATTGATAAGCTTGTCTTTTTATGAATCTTCTTAAAAGACCACCTTCTGCAAGGTTTCTGACTCCTTAAGGCACAATAAGGCAAATGGAAGTGGGTAGCACTCAGTTCTTTTCGCCCCACTGTCTCATGAACTTCTGTTTTTAAATGGTGGCTCAAAAAACCACAGTTTAGTTGTTTAGACATGAGGAGTGCAGTTCTCCCTTCAGATCCCTATGTGCCACTGTAAATCTGGAATGCACCCTCCTTCCACCAAGCTTGGGGAGCATTGTGCATGTTACCAGTTCTCTGTTAAGAAAAGCCACCTGGAAAATCTGCAAACTCCAGAGCCAGATCCAGTCTCCCAGCTGAAAGAAAGGGTATCAACTTCTAATGTTTCCCCTTCCCTGGCACAACCTTTTCCTTGGTCTGTCGTGCAGATGTCTCCTGCATATCTGCTGTTTCAGTTTTACGAGAAAGGTGCACAGAGCACATGGCAGACGTGCGCTTTGGAAAGGCCAAACTTTATTATTTAGTTTTTAGAAATTTTGTACGTAAAGTCAAATTCAAAGCCCATTGAGGTCACTGGGAATTCTCCCGCTGTGCTCAACAGGATTTGGATCAGGACCATGAACTAGAATATCTTGAAATCAGTGTTTAAAAGCCTAGACAAAATGAAAACAGATTTGTGAAACCCTACCCCCCTCTCATTCTATGTTTTGCCTCCCATGGAAAGGTAGCACAAATGCAGGAAATGAGGAATCTGATGGCTGCAAGGTTTTATAGCTCTGATCCCCAAATTTTCCTCTTGATCTCTAAAGGAAGCAAGTATGGTTACATCTGTTCCATTTATTTTATTAATCTAAAATAAAAGGGAAGACACTTCTCTGACACACTAAAGCAATTTGCAATTTTATCTGTTTTGACACTGCTCATTTTTCATTACTAAATGCTGTTATTTGGGATGGGGCCCTTATTTCACATACTGTAAATTGTTTGCCTCTAAAATTGCACTTATACCTATACCTTACATTTTCATAGACTTGTCTTAAAGAAGTATTTAATTTCACTCAGTGTGGATCTCACTTCTGTAGCTTTTTACTGTTGTCATGTACTTTTGATGACATAGGACACTACTATAAAATTGGTGTCAATAACAGAAAAAGAAAATCATACCTTAGTGATTATGAGGACTTAAAATTTGATGATTTTGGATTCTCATATAATAAGTCCAGGCCAAGCCTTAGCCTCAAGAAAAAAGCTTTGTGCGTTTTTACATAGTACTTTTTTCACTTCTAATTGCTTTTTCATAAGACTTTGCAAGGATTTTGTGTGTACAACTGAAGCAATTTAAAATTATGTTCAGATTAAAATACAAATTTTGAATAACAATCCTCATCATTTTAGATTTTTTTTGCTATTTCAGGTATTTTTATAATTTCTTTTCTAAGCTTTCTTGTTTATTTATCATTTTTACTGTTCAACTACAAGCCCTTGAGGCTTTCAAAGCAATGTTCAAGTACTGGTCACTCTGCTGTTTTAAAAACATTATTCCAATTCTTTATTTTCCATTAAAATGTCATCCACAAATATATTAGCTAATTCCAGTCCTTATTTTTTCACTACTCATATGAGCAGGGCTGCTCAATTGTTAACTGGAAGAAAAATCAAGTAGCTTATTTGAAAAAAACCTGTTATATAGTATCTAGAGGATCCCTACACACACTGACTTTGAAGTCAGAAAGCTACTAAGAATAGTTGTAATAACACATGTTAAAAATGTTATTCTTCCAAATAAAAACCTATTATACATTAATTAAAGGGCATGAATGGAAATTCTAGAACTTGCAATGTTTCTCTGATTTTTTTATTCCGAAATATGAAACAAGAAAAGTCTTGAGCTCAGTGTTTTGGGGGGTTTTTTGTTTGTTGGTGGTTTTTTTCTTGGGTGGGAGAGGAGATCGGAGCATGCTTTACATACAAGACCTAAGGAATGGGAAAGACACAACTTCACACAAGGGTTTTACCATGAGCTTGAATTTCTGTTGAAGCAGTTGTGTCAGAGCTGCATTTTGATTTATGCCAATCTCTGATATGGTTACAAAATACAATGAATCTTCCATGACTGGTCATTTTTCCCTTGTACACCTGTTGCTAATAAACATACTTCGAGCTGAAGACATCCTTAGGACTAGAAACTGAACCTCACATGCACCACCAGCAGACAATAAGACACTTTTTATTAAGGCAAATACAATGAGAATAAAACTTAGTTTACTACTACATTCCTAATGATATTAAGAGTTATTGCTTTAACAGCCAACAAAAATACATTTTCATCAGAGTTATTCTTCACTACATTACTTAGTTTTGTTTCTATTTCAGCCCTTTTGCAGGCTGAAGTAGAAGCAATATTTATCTAGGAACAGTATATCATGATATACAATGTTATCAAGAGCAGTACATGCCTTTCAAAGCAGATATAATGCTCCATTTGCATTCACCATATGAGTTCACTTCTGAAAATAAATCTTCAGATAACCCACAAACAGGGAGACAAAGCCAGGGAGAAGCCAGAGAGAGCAGAGTTAGTGGATATAAAGCGGGCTCTGGGGAAAGTCCTTCTAATGTTACTTGCACGTGCATATATCATGCACTTCTGCTGAAACATAAGGATTTATCTCTTTTATATGCACATATGGCACAAACCATATGAATGAAAGCATAGCATTATTTCATACAGAAGAAATAAATAAAAAGATGATTCCCAAATTTCAAATTCAGATGTTCAAAAGGTAAGAGACCTTCTTAATGACCTAACGTGCTCTGCTTTCATTCTTTTCTGATCCTCTCCCTCCTGGAACTCCCTGTATACATCTGGGTCTTTAGTTACGTGATCACATGTTATCCTACACAAGATTTTTTATTCAGTCCATGTACATTTGAGGGAGCAATGATGGGAAAATGCTGATGAACAACCCTCTGCATCGTCTGTTTTAGATAAATCTAAGATTTTTCAAAAAAAGGAAGCAGAATCAAAATCAAAATCTGTTCAAAACTGATCAAAAAGAAATGATCTGCATTGACTTAAAAATTTTGCTTCAATATGTTCATCCAGCTATGCAACATGAATGCATGATGAGAGACAGAAAAGACATCGTGAGTTATTGGCACTTGTTTGGGTTTAGTACATAATTCTTTCATGTTTTCACCACTTATAATACAGTCATCCCAAAATGATGCCACTAAAACCTGTGTTTCAGATCATATCATCATGTGCTTAGACTATATGATTCATTCAATAATTTAAAGGAAATATAGCTTAAGAACTCCATTAAACAAGAGATGTTCAGATTTTTCACATTTCAGACCTTTTCCTTATATATGGTCTATGCTTAGGAGACCAGGTGCTTTAGCTACTGGCTCCAGCTGACTGGGACTCAGCAAAAGACATTAAAACTTCAGATAGGAATCTCAAATCACTTTCCTAAGCATAAAAATGCCATGATTTTAAGGTTTTTTATTCCCTGACTCTTCTGAACTAGAAGTAGGTCAGGTGTGAGCCTGGGAAAGATTGCTTTCCAATCTTGCATTTTCAGTCTGACAAGCAGTAAGATAAATATCTGAGGTACATCATTTATCTAAAATGAAATATTGTCCATTTTGGCCATAATACTGTGATGAGAATTTCCAGATTCCAAAAAGATGGAAAGCGATGATATATCTAGGATGCTTCAGATTCCTTAATGACACACGTTAAAATAGGGTAATAGTGCAGGGTATTGTGTATAATTTCAGTAAATACTAATTAGTAGTAATCTTTTAGTGGAGAAAACCAAATGTGATTTTATCCCATAACTAATTCTCATAGATGAAGTGGGAGACTTTCACTGTTATGGCTCTGGACAGGAATTCAAGATCTGGTTTTGCCCTTACCACCATTTCAGGTTTTTTCCTGTTACCTTGCTGAAAGAAGTGTCTCAGAAGCAAATCTTGTTCCAGCTTGGGTCAGTGAGAACTCTTTAGCTGGAGCAGAATTTCCCCTTTAATCATTTTGTGTCATGTCTAAAGTGAGCACTTGAGGAAAATGTCCTTGTGATGTATTTTTTAAAGTAACATAGGTTTTGATGTGCCCATACCTGCAGTTATAGGTGAAATAATTTTCTAATTAAGTATGGTTGCCCAACCTTCTTAGGATCCCACTTGTTGAGCTAGTCTGCATGGCCAGAATACCTCAAATGAAATTTCTAAAATTGTAGATTACATCAAGTATATGAAGAATTAAAAGTACAACTTTTGCAAGGCATCCCAATTTTCACCCAGTAGAAAACACTGAATGGCCTTCACGGTTAGCAGTATTTTGCTTCTGCTTTTTTTGCCTGAATCTACTTAAACGTAGATATACATTTCTGCCTCCTGATCTCTATATCCATTATATTCCTCAATAGTCATGGCAACAGTAACGAGACGTGCTCTAATAGAAATGAAAGGAAACAGTCTTCCTAAAGTGCTTTAATCTGGATGATACTGTAAGGAGTGGAAGGCCATGCTCTGTGTCTACTTGCATTAGAATATAGCTGATGTTCTAAGAAAAAAAGTTCGCTGGGTTTGCATAAAACCACCTTTTTCTTTAACATGCTAAAGTCCGACCTTCTTGTTTGGACAGCCTTCGACACCCACCATAGTGTCTTCTGAGAAGAGGTCAAGTCTATTTGGTTTTTAAATAGCAGGTAAATTACAGAGTTCACAGTAGACAGTCAAACCTATTTGCTTGAGTATCTTTAGGGTGTGTTTCAGCCCAGTGGCAAGATTGGTCTGGAAAGATTTTGCAAGAGCAGAGGTCTTGAGGGTGCAATATTGTCTTGGTCAGACCTAATCTAACCTGTTGCTGAAAACATATGAACACTGCCAGGTTCATGTACCTTTGGTAATAAGACATATGTCTATCCCTCCCCTCTTGGACACTGAATCTTTAGATGGAAAACACACTCTGCTCCCTGCAGAAACATTTTCTTAAGGTTATTTTTCCAGCTTCTATAAGGAATTATTGGACAGTCAGGATTGGGATGGGATTGATATCATGGAACATTTCCTGTTTCAAGAATTGAGGTGCTATGCTCTTCATTTTTGGTGACATTTTCTCAACTGAACCAGGAAAAATAAAATATTTGATTCTTCCTTCTTCACCAGATGTGCAAGACTCAGAATTTCTGGATATAAAGGTATCATATGAGCTCCAGATCAGTGAAGCATGCCTGTATATGAACTCAGAATTCCCAGCAGGCTTCAGGAAGAGTTATTTTTCTTTCAGGGGATACCATTTGTTTCCCATTATAACCACCTTCTGTTAACATTTTTCTGAGATGAGACCTCATATCCAATTGTATTCATCCACGGCTCAGCCCATGACTGACTTTCCTGGCACCACACGTCTGTGTTTGTCCTGATTCCAAGATACTCCAGGAACTGCGTGACTATCTATGGTCATTTCCTTCCCGCCTATCCAAAAAAAAAGAAGACCTATCTGGGAAGAGATAATTGTAAACCTACCTGTAAACCAGTAAAAACTTTATATGGTCCCACAGAATGGTCATGGGCACTTGTAGAGCAAAATGTCTTCAAAACTAAGTGGGACATCTCTCAGTTGCTTGTGCAACCCTCCTTCTTAAAATGAATTGTTTCATGTCTCATAATTTACCCTTTCTGAGGAAAGACTGCAGATGGGGTAGGATTGTCTAGTTTAGTCCTTTCAGCTTTATTCATTTCTGCTCCTTATTTTCTTGTGTTGGGTATTGTTGTAGTTTGCAAGTGTCTTTTTAGAGCAACTGCTTGAAGCAATTGCCATCTCTCCAGCAGCTTCTGCATCCCTTTGTTTTTTGTTCTTTTCTTGCTCGCTTACTATTCTCAGAATCTGAAACTCAAATATTTAATAAACTTCCATTCAAATCACATTTCACTTCTAAGCTCTCGGTCTGTTCTTCCCTACTGGTCAGTATTGTGTGTAAAACAACTACTGCTATAGTAGCTCCCTTCTGTTTTTGAGAGAAAATATTTTCAGTACATTTGCCATAAAGGTTTCAGCTCCTACTTCACCTAGCAGCTTCAGTAGGGTTCTGTTTTTTCTCTTCTTCTTCTTAAATATGTTCACACTTACAGGCACACAGAAAATTAATTTCTGAAATTTTCCCAAAAACAGTTTGGTTTGTCCAATCCAGTCCTCACAGTCACAGGCAACAACATAAAAGATGCAGTTTTTCCAGCAGTCCATAAAACATACAGTGGGCATCACAGTATACCACAGGTAATGTGAGTGTGTATAGAGGTACATGTGTAAATATATATTTATAGATATATATATGTTAGAACAAATACCTCTAGTAAAAGACAGAAATGCTCAACTCTGTTTCATAGAAAGTGAGTAAGAGATTAAAAAGGTACTATGAATTACCTCTGCAACGGCAGCTGCTGGATAAGCACAGCAAATATACACATCCTTGAACAAAAACACAGACACACACAAAATCTTTTATTCTCTGTCCTTCCAGAATTTGTCTCTGAGCTTTGATTATGTAATAAAGCTCTTTCTCGTTTTTGTTTCCTCACTCCCCTGCTCATCTCTACTTTTTTTTGAGTTGCTGTCCAGGTACGTTCTTTCCCTTGTAAGAACACACAGCCCTTATCTAATCTGTGACATTCTGAAATATTGAAAAAGGACTGATTTGAAGATAAATATTCAGTGTTCCAGCAGGAGCAATACTTGTTCCTGACAAATTCTGTGTCTAGAAATAGGATGAGCATCTGAAATTAATGACAGTTTCCTTGCTGTGTTATCTTTCTGCATGGAGGCTGAATTAAGGAATTCATGCTTGAAAATCTTAAAAGTTCCCATTCTGAACAAGATGCCAAAACTTTATCTGATCAAAGCAGTTTATAGGCCATTTTCCTGGGAACAGAAAGGGATGGATGCAAATTGGAGGTCTAACTCCAGACAGTTCCAACTGCAAGACTTGCAGAGAGTGCTGAGAGGACAGAGCCAAAACTAATCAAACAATCCCTGCTCATTTTGAAAGAAACAGTTTTTCTCCTGATGGACTTCGAGAACTGCTCCACTTTGCCCTGCAATGTATATACTTCTTCGCTGCCTGCTGCAAGCTAGGAAACATTGTCATCTCTTCTTTTTTAGTTTTCCATTCATCCTGGTATCAGTATGAAACCAGGGAAATTGCTTGCCTGAGAGGCAAATCCGAAGGCTCCAAGACCATCCCGCTGCCTGAAAAAATGAGGCCCATTTTCCCTCTCATGTCTCAGGGCCCTGAAATTCTGCAGTGTTGGGGCTGAGCAGAACCACACCTGAGGTGCTGACCTTCAATATCTGTGCTCGTGTGCCAAAGGAGAACTCCATGTGTTTGCCTCCTTCTGCAGTGAACAGCACTTCCAGAAGTTTGGCGTTCCCCTCATATCTAAGACTGAAGGATCTTGTGTCCATAAAATGCAAACAACCTGATATTCATTTTAACTTATCTGTGCACCTTGATAGCTTAAAAAGGAAATATTTTTCTTCCCAAGGAGTTTCCAGGATAATTCATCAGTGTTTGCTTGGTGTTCAGATTTTTCTGTAATATGCACTACATAAATATGTAGACAGCTTAGTTTCATTACATAGGTATCACTACCCATAGGTTATTAAGAATAGATTGAAGGAGATGTCATATTCTTTGAAATACACTGTAGCTTCATCTGTCAGTTACTGAAGAAAGGTAAATTTACCTTCTATTGATCATTTTCTACTGACTTAGTGAAAATACTGAAAAAAGGGATCAGGACTCTTGGAAGCATTTACCAAATATGACCCTGGTTTGCAAAATCAATGGAAACTCACCATGCTTTAAAAGGTAAGCAAAAAAAAAAGTAGAAAAAGAAAAGAAAAAAATGAGAGATGCTAAAAATAAATTGGTAAAAGAGAAAAGTTCCTGTAATTTTAGGTTTAAAATATGAGCCTGAGTAATCAAGGAAAGTATTTTTACTGCCCTGTCAATATTTTTCCTGGAAGCTCTGGTAAATAGACTTTCTTTAGATCTGTAGTGTGCGTGCCTAATGGTCTTAGGTGTCTCTTACCGCAGAAAACTTTATCCTTAAGAAATACAGTAAACAGGAACTCTGTGGTTACGTAGTTCCTGAAAGAAAAAAAAAAAGAAACACATTCACTGCCATGACACACAGACAATTTATACTGATTTAAGAAGAAGCTGTTCTCTTCTATTTTGAATCTTTCATGTCAGCCTTTGTTTCCATTGCATTAAAAACTTCTGTTTTTAAAACCTATCAGTGAACTGGATCATGTTTTCTCAGTCATTTGAATTAACATCCCCATAACCCCAGCAGCCCCGCAGAAGTGCTGGAAAGCAGAAGGGAGCTTTTTTTTCCCTGCCTTTCTAAAGCTCTATTTATTTACTTTGCTGGAGAAAAAGATCAGCCATCTTCTATTCTGAATCAGCAGCTTGTAGAAGTTGTGACCCATCCAAGACTGAACTAAGCTATAAAAATTGTCTCAAGATCATTTAGACACATAATTCTCCCAGGTTCTGTGTCACCACAGTCACTTTTTTTTTCACCACACTCTTTTCTTCAAAAGCTACCACTTAAACAAATGAAAAAACACACTTGTTAGCTCTGCACATTTCCCAGTCAGCTACAGCTCAACCCTAAAACCCAGTTCCCTGAGTAATGTTGACTCTATATTCACAATGAAGTTCATTTTTCCTGTCTTCTAGATGGATGCACAGTTCAGTTGGCTAACAAAGGGGCAGGCTGACATTGCAAAGAGTGTGTTAGCAGGAGAACGAACTTCAGCACTCAGTGTTGCTGCTCTGAGATGCAGAGAAGGTGCTCTGTGATTGTGTCTCACTGCTGCGAGCTTGGATCATTCTTCATCAGAGAACTGATCAGGATAGTTAGGAAGAGTAAATCCTTTTCTTCACTCGTGTTGAAAGCAACTGTAATGTTAGGTAGAACCATAAAAAATGTGACTACAGCATTGCACCGAGATGCAGATGCATTACTGGTATTACTGCCTGGAAACCAAACAAGATCAAGACAATAAACAAAAGAGCGAAATTCCATTTAGACTCTCAAAAGTCTATTTTCTCTAGTGATAAATTCCCATTGCATTAAACTCACTGATTTAAAATTCAAAAATCACTCAATTTTTTTGATGATCATGCATTTTGCTATCCCTGCTATTGGTGCAAGGTTACTCCTAGGAAGTAGGAAGCAAGTGAATGCAGTGCAGGCAAGGACCCAGCCTAAGATGCAGTCTGGTGAAGAAGATGAAATTTGGACAAATACCACATTTTCTCTTATGCAATTGAGGTGACTGCTGTGTTCATGGGATGGATGGGATGGATTGGTGGGATCTGTGAGATGTTAAAGTACCAGTGTAAGGCATCAATGTGTCCTGCTGCTCACCTCACCCCTGTGCCAAGGTTGCTTCTTTGGGGAGAGAGGTGGCCACCATGTGTTCAGATAGGCCTCAACTCATGCTCATGTTGCCTCTGCTCATCAGTAACCTCAACACTGGCTCAGGCATTTTTTTAAAAGGTGACTTTTATCTACCTGGGAAGTTGAAAAAACCATTAAATGCTTTGTGTGAAAAGCACTGCAAACCTGGACACTTGTGCTGCTGCAGCCTTGTGCCATCCACACTGCTGGCAATGCAAAGCAAGAAATGGTTGAGAAGATACAGGTAGATCAAACCCATCCTTTATCATCACAATGAAAGTAGGGTTTCCTGCAGTTTTCCTATGGTTTAGTCTGTTGCTTTATCCCAATGATTTTTGTATTCTTATCTTGCCTGAGAGCCCTCTATTATTTTAGTTAGTTTTCCACTTTGGCTCAAGTACTCGATTGTTGTCACTGTAATTTCTCTCTGTATCTCTTGTTCAGGTGATTTCGATGTTCTGCACAACAGCTGAAGGTGTTGAATAACATCTATTGCTTTGTAGTCTCTTCTTAGTGGACTTCAATTTTCCCAAGCACAACTCTCATTTGTCTCAGTCTATTTCCTTGGACACTGAAAAAAACCAATCTTTCCAGTCTGTGTAGTCTGTGAAAAATATTTTCAGTGGAAAATACTGATTTTTTGCACTGTATATAATGTCACAGGAAGTGTTTCACTAAAAAAAAAAATTGCCATGTTGCCAAAATTGGATTTGAAAGCAGGGAAGGAATCAGGTTTAATGAACTTCAGCTTATGAAAAAGTTGAGGTGACAAATCTTTTCAGTAAAACTTTTCAAAATGTCCTATCATTTTTCAAATAAAATTTTTTACTGTACTTTGAAACAATCTAATTCAATCACCAGACCAAATACTGGGAAAATAGAGACAAAAAAACTTTAAAAAAATTAAAAAGAAACAAACCATACAAGAATTTATGAACTTTTTTCAGAAGAATTTTCCAAATTTTGAATATCTAGCCACATTTTGTATAAATGGTAGATTAACAATTGAAAACTTCACTTCTGAATCCAAAACAAAAGTATCTTCTACCACTTCCAATCCAGTGTTATAGGTAGATTACTGAGTTAAACCCCATGATTGCTCTCAGTGACCTAAGATAAATGAGAAAAAATACCTTTTCTTTTCTCATTCATTAGATGGTTCAATGAAACACGGGCAGATCTTCTGTGGAATTTATTCCTCAGAGAGTGTTTTACAATGTGCATTGTATTTTCTGTGCTTCCTTGAGGACCTGTAGACAATGAATTCAGATCCCTTCAAAGAAAAAAGAAGGATCCACAAATCCAGCATGTTCAAGATGTACTGTATCAGTAATTAATGGGCCTCCTATTTTCAATATAATTTTCTCTAAATAATTCATATCTCCATTTCAGTTCAAATGTAATTAAGTCTCATTCTGGACTGAGAAGAGCCCAGTCATTTTTATTATAAATAAAGATATTTTAGAGGAAATATGAATGAAAAATTAAGTTGATTTCTTAGAAGTTATTTCTGGCACAGTTAAAGTTATCACAGAATCACAGAATGGTTAAGGTTGGAAGGGACCACTGGGGTTCATCTAGTCCAACATCCCTGCTCGAGCAGAGTCCCCTAAAACACATTATTCAGGATTGTGTCCAGGCAGCTGTTCTATTACCTCCCCATGGTATCCTTCATGGGAATAACTGATAGATACTGAACTTCACACAGAACTGAAGCACAGTGCTTTAGGTATAGAATAACACCTCTGAGGTCAGGAATGATTCTTGTTTAATTGGAGTTAGAATTAGTGACAAGATCAGCATCAGCACAGTTTTGGGGACACCTCTTTGGGAGTGGTTGGAGGTCAGATCTCTCCACAAACTGCAGTTTGCCCTGAAAATTTCCAGGGAATCTTCTAAACTCCAGGTAAGATTTAAGGAGTGATATTACAGCATCTCTTTCCAACTTTCCTTTAGAGACTTCATAGGTGATGATGTTTATGGAAGTGAAGCTGAGGTGGAAGGATGAGTGGATGGAAATGTCCCTCTGGAGGTCAAAATATGACATGAATGCCCAGATGGTGTTCACCTTTCCCCATAAACCATCCAGGACAGAAGCCCTACAGCCACCCTGCTGTCTGTGGTGACCCTGGTCTGCCTTTCCCTGGCTTACAGTACTGATGGGTCCAGGTGAGCCTTTCCTGGGTTCGTGCACAGCAATCCCACGGGTGCCAAAACGCTCACGACTACTGTGCCTCCCGAATCTCACTCCCACCTCTTCCTGGATCTCTCCCTGAGAACTGGCACGGCCCCCTCAGCGATAGCCGTGCCTTTCCAGCACGTAGCAGTGGCGCTCTGATCCACCCACCAGCATGAGATCGGCTCCTATGAACGGCGTTGTGCAATAAACAAAATGCTCACTGTATCCGAAAAGCTTTTCTCCGCTCAGCTCTCAGCTCTGTACTGTTTATTTTTATTTAACAACAAAAACAGATGTTTTGTGGTGGTTTTGCTTCTCCAGATGTACCATTGAAAGTGCTGTCAGCTGTTCAAAGTCACTGCTGATTTTTGGAGAGCAGAAAGAGTTGTGGGAAGTTAGCTATCTGGCAGTAGAAATTGAATTTTCTAGGTGCAGAGTCTGCTTTTTTTCCCAGTGGACACACCATGATTAAGGATTCACTTAGGAGTTTTTCGAAGGGTCCCAGTGTGGCTCAAGCCCTCAGTGCAAACTGCACACATCTCAGCAAATTGGACCTTGGCGTGAGCAGAACATGTATTCACATACGGATCACAGCTGCCAAGACACACAAATTCTCTGTGTGATCGCTTGGATTTCTGGTCTCTCTCTCTCATTGGGGAGGAAATGTCATGATCACATGGGGACTTAGCATGAGAGGCCACTGTAAAAAACAAATAAAATGGAACCATATTTTCTGACTGGAAACAGAAACACAGTTTACTGTCAGATTTTTCCTGCAATAGTGTTATTTCAAACCATAAGTAATGTTACATTTTTCATGCAAAGAAATAAGCAAAGGTGTTTTGTTTGGGTTTTTTGTCTGGTTTGGTTTTGTCCAATAAAAACAAAGGCCAAAAGGGTCTGGCTAAATTCTGCATTTGGGTATGGAGAGCAGTTTCCTCAAGTGAGCATATTTTGTTATGATTCCATATTTAGCTCCATGCTCAAATCCCACTAATGTGTTGGACCGTAAATGTTCCGTAAGGTGGAGGATATTTATCATAATTTGTAGCTGGTGTGAATCCATCACATCTCAAAACTATATATTTGGCTTTTAAACTTACAACATGGGAGAGACTTCTATAAGCCAAAAGATGATAGTCCTGATAACTTGAAAAAACAGGGTGTAGTTACTTCCATACTCTTGCCGGAGGATCTGAAATCAATAGTGTGTTTTTTAAATTCAATTTACATGTATGTGTATTTAGACTCTTCCACTGAAACTTAGCAGTCTCACATGTCTTGTAAAGCACTGCTCTAGAGGGGAACTTGATGAAGGCTTAATCCTGAAATTCACATCAATTATTTAGTTCATATCTACACTGAACTGCAGATTGAAAACTTTCCTAATGTTAAAGCAAATAAGACCATTTCTCCTCTGCAGTGTGGATTTCTATTACTTTTTCTATATCATCATGGTCTGTAAAACCCATGTAAGTCAATATAGCCTCATAGTTTCAGGTGAATGTTTTCTTGGCTTCTATATTAACTGTATCAATCACATCACTAATTTCATTACTGAAATTAATTCATTATTTTTAGTCATATTGCTTTGAGGAAAGAAAGCTACAACTTGCAGGCTCAGGCCCTGACAGACTTCCTAGAAGGCTTCCTAGGTCAGGAGTTAGGAATACACAGCAGGAGTAGTCCTATACCTGACTTCAAAGCAGTTCATGGGACAGATTGACTGGACTTCCATTTATTCTGTAAAAATGTGGAAATGGTTTCGTCTTCTTCTGAACAAGAAAAAAAATCCAGCTGAAATATCAAAGAAATACAAAATGGAAAAGCACAGCATCATGAATGTAGAGACTGACCCAGGGCTTCTTTTTGACTCTTTCTCTTTTAACACCAAAAGGGAGCCATGGTTGACTTGATCCAGTGATGAACTTGATTGAAAAGGAACAACTGTAAAATTAAATAAGGAAATGTTTTCTTTATGAGTGTTTCCTTCTAGAAAACACATCACCACAAATCATCATGGAGCCCAGAAATTCCTACGATTATGAAAGGCTATTTGCTTGGTTAATGAAACCAGAGTTACAAGTAGAGGTTAAGAAACTCATAGAAGAGAAACTTGCTTCCAGAAACAAGCCACTTTCAGAGTGATGGAAGAGACATTCCTCTTGAGTAGATCAACCTAGATGTGCCTTGCATGCCTAGCTGCAGGCTCCTAATCAACACTTAACCACTGTCAAACATTCTTATCAAACCGTAAACTGTTGGTTTGGTTCAAGTTTTACAATTGTGATGGGAGAATTGTTTCTAAACACTCAGAACACAGTTAGACTGTTCTTGGTCTCTATCTCATCACAGTGAACAAAGAGCATTCCTACTGAGGCATGTGAGTGCCACCAGAAAGACAGTCAGCTATTCTCATCATTTTTGAGAAACCTTTGTCTAGACTATTTTCAAAGATCTTCAGTAACAACCAGTGTCAACAAGCAGTCTATTACACATCTGCTCTGTCCTCACACTGAAGAGCCTTTTCATAACCTGTAAGTGAGCATCTCTGCTCTTACACCATAAGTACATTATTTCTCACTTTCAGTATGTAAAATTTCAGTTCTTATTCTCTTTGCAGTAGGCTATTCTTCATTTGAATATTTTTACTGTGCTATTCCTGCCTTCAACTTACTCTTACAAAATAACTGTTCTGTTGGGTCTCTTCTCCTGGGCTGTGCAAAGCAAAGTTCTTCTCATGATGTTCCTCACAAATCAGTTTGTACGGCTTATATGTACAGTGCTTCTCTCTTCATGAAGCCTCCGCAATGACTCTGAGATTTTTCAAGTTCAAAACCAAACCTGCTCATTTCATCTCACAAAACCTCAGCATGACAAGTGACTAACCTGTTTATAAGATTTGGTGTAAACCTGACTCAAATCAAAGAATTTCTTTACCATCTCTTGCTCATGAATCAGGGACGCACCAAGGAAATAATTTAGTTTTGTAGCAGAAATTTTTTAAGAAAAACCACTCCATCATCTGTTTCCTTTGCCCTCTTACTTCCCATCTCTGTTCCAAACATGTTCTCAAGCTGATCATGTTGTTACTACAACGATTTCAGTATGTTTATTTTTGTCATTTTAAGTGGTATGTTATCTAAAGATTTTAATTTACTGGAGAAACCGAGTTCTTTTAAAACTCTTTTTCAATAAATGATCATCTTATCAACATTGGCCCATTATAATGACATTTACTACATTTCATTACAATAAAACTTTCAAAGAGTGGAGAAAGCAAGGGTTGATGGATGCTAAGCTAAGTAAAGCTTGTAACATTCCTGTGTTTTTTTTGCAAATGCAAACCAGTATTTTCTGTTGTTCTTTTCCTTGTGAGAGGGCCATTGGAAAAGTGAATTTCAAAATGCGATTCTCTCCGTATCCATTGGAAATATTTAAATTGTGAGAAATTCAACAAACTTAAAACCTCATTTTCCCAATGTAATTTCTTCTCTTAAGATAATTTTTGTAGTGGAAGTAGTATTTACATTATGCGCATTACACACCTAGGGAGAGGTGCCATGTGGATAAGAGGATAATCAGAGAATAAAAAATCATAGGATCTTAAAAACCATCTCGTTCTAGCCCCTCACATGGGCAGGGACCCCTTTCACTAGATCAGGTTGCTCAGAGCTCCATCCAGCCTGGCCTTAAACACTTCCAGGGATGGGGCATCCACAACTTCTCTGAGTAACCAGTTCAAGTGCCTCACCACCTTCACAGTCAATAATTTCTTCCTAATATCTAATCTAAATCTCTCCTCTTTTAGTTTAAAACAGTCCCCTTCATTCTATCACTATCTGCCTGGGTAAAAAGTTGTTCTCTTTTTATATAAGCTCCCTTTAAGTGCTAAAAGACTGCAATAAGCAGGAATGGAGCAAGGCTTCTCTTTACAAGGCAGATGTTGGCAAATATAATAGCAGCAGTGGTGGTAGTAATAATAATAGTAGCAATAATAATAATAATCACTCAAAAAACCAGGTACCAGACAGGGATCCAGTCTGGGATCCAATATTACATTCTGGGTAGGCAGCAAATTAAGGACATCAAGTGAGCATGTGCTACACCGTGGTCTGTTGTGGTCTGTGCACCGGTCAGATGTGGAGAGATGAGTGACAGCAAGAGCAGGAAGAAACACATCAGCCCTTTGGCCATTCTTGTCTGCTGAACTGGCTTTGAATCCTTTCTGATGCTTCTTCCTGCTTAACAGCTCCAAACAAAAGAAAAATACCCAAACAGTAAATGCACAACTATAATAATTAATGAATTAATCACTATTTGGAAAAATCTGTTTTCCCTAATGCCCTAGAAAGCAAATAGAAACATCTACTATTAAACCATTCTTTAATATCTTAGTCGGAGTTTTTTCCCACTCCAAGTTTACCTTACTATCTGAGAAACGGACATTTATTCAAGTGACAGGTGAATTGTAAGAGACTCAGACTTTAAGTTCGCTTCAGCTAAATACCTAAAGATTTAGATAATTACTCAAAGCTTGTCCAAATAATTTGAATCTAGTCAGTCAGCATCCCTGGCTGGAGATCTCACAAGAATGTAGAGGTTGTCTTGTAAGATGTCCAGTACTTCCTGTTTCTAGCTAATATTTTGGCCTTTGTCTGTTCCAGTCTCAGTATTTTGGCTTTTATCTATTCCTGTCTAGGTATTTTGGCTTCCCTTGGTTTCTGTCCTAGCTGGAAACCAAAAGTGCAGATGCATGTGAAAATGAGAAATAGTGAATAATACAGCTAAACTGAATATTTCAATATTCTAAAAGTTTGACTAATGTTCAGATTTAAAAATGAGGAGTAATTTGGTTACCTTTTGGGGGTTTTTTTTCAAAACTCATATGTTTCTCCCTGCCATAAAGGCTCTCAGAACATTATTTATTGCTAATTTGTGGCAGCTATGCTATATGACTTAGCACTGTACCTTTTTTGATGATTAAACCTCCCAAAATATTGAAATCAGCTAAATTTTTCTAAGAAAGCAATTGATTCACGTCTTCAAGGGGAAAAAAAGAAACAGGAAAAAAATGGGTCAAGAAAGTTCCTACATGAATTTTTTAGGATAATTAGTGGGCTACATTTTCCTTGCAACAAGTGGGTATTTTCCAGCTGGCCATGGGCAGCAGTGATTTCAGATCCAGCATGTCTGATGAGTTTCTAATGAAATCCAAACAATGTCTGCTCTAGCTCTTTGGAAATAGAGAATTCTGTGCTTAAACCCTGGAAAGCTCTAAGGCATGAACTCTTCTGTGTCAGCTTGGAGATTTGCAAAGATTTGCAAGAAAAGAATTTCTCAATGGGTCCAATAAAATGGCCCTCAGAAGTACTTGGTCTTCTCACCACACTTGGACACATATTCTCCAAAAACACCCAACTCAACTCAAAATGAAGACTGATTCATAGGCTCTCATATCAAAGATCCAGAAGTTGATGAACCCTAGTGATTCTGGAAGGGTTCTTGGGAGCATCAAAGCACAGGCCATCTCAGATCTTGGGAGCTCCTTTCAGTGAGGGGTGACCAAATAAATAAGCACAGAGATGAGGAGTTTAGAAATAAGTCATATTACAGTGAAAGTGCTGCAAGAGCCTGTGGAGTGAGTTTTTTCTAATATTTATAATAGCATTTCCATAAACTTAAAGACCAGCTGTAAAGTTCTAGGAATGGACAAGTAAACCAATAAAATGAGCCTAAGTACTAATGTCAGGCCACCCAGGTTCATTCCCTCAGTACTTACCAAAGTAAATGTGTGATGCAGGAGTAGATGTGTCTTCCCAGAACTGTGTCCTGTCTCAAACAAGGATTTCAGGAACCGTTCAGTGCCAGCTGTATGGCTTGGAAGCTCTGGGCAGAGCATGGAGTGAGATGGAAGGAACAGCTGTTCTTCTGAAGGTGGCAGAAGCCGCTGTCTCAGAGGAGCAGGCAAGCAAGTCCAGTCCATGATGGCACCTTGCTTCCATGATGGCAGCAGATCCTAACTCATTCCAAATCTCCATAAGCCCCTCCTTTCATGGTGGTGCCTGGCCAGGCAACAGCTCCCGACTCCCCAGAGCTTCCCCACTGCACTTAAGCACTGTTCTGTGTGAATACTGTTCCTCTGCTGCAAGTCACTCTTCAAGGGCCAACAACTTCAGACTCGGGAAATTTGTTAAAGTCTGAAGGTAACAGTATCCCCAGCACAAGGCATGGTTGTTTTTCTAGAGAAAAATGGCCAGAAACTCAAAACCTCACCGTTTTTCTAACTTTTTTTTTTTTAGCAAGGATGAAACCAGTGTGACAGTCAAAACACAAGAGCTTTGCTCTGGCTATAGAATAAGTAGATACTTACCTGTGAGCTGTCTAATAGTATGAACAATCATATTAATAAAGTGAAAGGCAGTCAAATACTACAAGACGGAAATTTGGCTTCCAGTGAATAGCTCTGTTCTGACTGCCAGCAAGTCAGGATACCACTGCAAAGCCTGGTGGTGTAAAATCCGGTGCAGGGGGAATGCATACTGATATTTAGTTATTATGACCTCTTTATTGGAGGACTGAGATCTTGGCAATGGAAAATAATTTTCTGGAAGGAATGAAATCTGTCTTGGGAATTAATCTGCCCTGTGCAATTATGTGTGCATTCACATGCTACTGGTGTCAGTGAAGGAGAGAAATTAACTGTTTACTGAAAGTTGTCTGGATTCTTCTTTGTAATAATTCATCATCTCCTAAGGTGACAGGTATTTGATGCCTTTTTCCATCCTTCTTCTTTAAAGGTTTTCATGTGTATGAAGAAAAAAAAAAAAGATAATCATTCAAGTGAAAATCTGAGTAAGCAAATGCATTTGGCTCTCACAGGCATGGAAAGTTTATTCTGGAGCCAGAGGTGGTTATTGTGATCATAATTTTACACAGACAGTTACAAGCAGTTATCTTGGTGGGTTCATACCATTTTAATGTGAAGTACTTCAGTGTTTTACTTTTTAGCATTTTTCAATAAATAAAGCAGAATGAACTCCAATGATACATGCTGCCAACTACTTTCCCAAGCACTGCTCTTTACAGAGGATAATTTATAATGATCAAAGATAAACTAAAGTATTAGGCTTGAAGAAATACGACTTCAGGTTTAAAAGTTCATTTTATGAGATAGATAATATTTAATATTTTTTTTCAGGCCTCATAAATTTGATTGCTTTTTCCTTAGTTCTTTAATTGTTAGAAAGGCGGAAAGTTCAGAAACAGGGGTTTTTGATTCTCAGGAGTTTCTGGTCATTGCTCCATTTAGTTGCAAGAGCACAGACCAGTCTTTATAGACATTGAGGATGTATGACTGACCATTTCATTCGTGTTGGGAAAGACCCACTTTTCTGCCAAGAGAGAATCTGAGCACATGGTAACTTATCCTCCCTTTTTAGGAAGAGTAGAGTGTCTGATTCACTTGATACTGGTTGCTAAAAACTAGCACAACATGAAAGATGAGAGCAGTTATTGTTTTTAAAAAGGCAAGGCCTGAGTTAAACTGATACCAGGCACAAGGCAAAGGAAGCTCTTGAGTGACAGCAGGACGGCAAGGGGAAAAAGCCAGAGCTTGTGTTCTTACATGCAACTCACCACCAACTTTCCACAATTGATATTTGGGATGAGATGTGCCCATGCACACACCCTGGCATTTGGTCTCTGTTCAGTGCTCCAGAGTTATGATGTCAGTATATGGAAAGGCAAAATACACATCTCTGCCTGCAAATGGTGAAGATTTCATTTATGCACCCTCTTGTGTGAGACACATTCCTTTAAGGAACATAGGTTCAAAATGCAGAATTCTGAATCACTCCGTCTTTGCATGTCTTAATTAATTATTCATAAAATACATATGTTGTTCATAAAATACACACTTTGCATTAAAAGACATTTTCCTGACCTCTTCTTGAGTGAACTCATGCATTTTTTAAGTCCTCTTAAATGATGCATTAGTACAAGAAGGGCATGAAAAGTTCAACTTTTTTTTTTCTGATTTAAGAATATGCAGTGAAAAAATTAAAAGCTCAGATAGTTCAGATTTTTGGTCCTGTTTGCATCATATTTAATACTAAAATGTAATATAAAAAATAGAAACCTTATAATTCATTAGAATTGAATTTCAGGGCTCAAGATAAGCAGGGGGAGGGTGGCTGTTAAATGGAGAACATCCATGGCCTTCTGAGGACTCCAGAATAAAAGCTGCGAAATAAAGTGCTTAACCTTACATTTTTCTGTGCATATCACGATCATTTTGTGGTTCTATAGTAAGTTATTACCTCATAGTTAGAAACTCAAAACTGAGATGGAACTAATAAAAGTAGAGAAAAACCACTACTTCGCTCTTTATACATAAATAAAAAAGAATTGAAATCCTGAAAAATATCAATGGAAGGTAAGTTCAGCTCCATTGCAATCTCTTTAGACTGTGAGTTGGAAAGTTGTGTTCACTGGAGCTATAATACTCATAATTTTTATCAGACCAGATCTTCTGATTTTTGTGCAACTCTCTGCTGTGCATGAGTTGACAGAATGAGTCAATCACCCCTCCCTGTAGGAGTGTGGATTCAGGGAGAGGCGTGAAGGTGGGATTACTTCTGTCCAAGACTTTGACTTCTAAACACTCCAGGAGGTGCATTTTTTTCTGCTGCTGTTTCAATGCAACATTTCTAATTGGTCATTTTTATTGCATGGTGTCTTTGGAATCTGCCTGTTAATTGGCAGCTCCAACTTCCGTCTTACAGTACATTAACAGTGAGCTCATTAGTGACCAAGTAGCTGTGAAACAGTGTCTACACCAAGAAAACATCACAGCATCCTCTGAGGCTGTCTGCTTCTAAAAATTTTTCCTAAAACTGAAGCCAAGACTTACACCTTTGGGACGTAAGTGATCTGTTATTGTACTGTGAGAAGTAATATGATCCAGAAGAAGACTTTCTCTCTCACCACATTGAGAGGTCAATAATTTAAAACTTCTCGTATTTGTAACTGGCTACAAAATGGGAAAAAAAAAAAAAGTTGACATTTTTCTGACTACCATAATATAGTTCTACATTATCCCAAACTGATTCCATATAATATTCACAACTTTGCGTTGATGACAGCATTAAGTCAATGAAGTTTCCCATTGTCATTGTTCCTGTCTTTTTTAGACAGCTGTGAAGAATATTGAATCATTGAAATAGTGTTCAAAGTAAAGGTAATATCTTCACTCTCCTAAAGGTTTAATGGGGTGTGTGGGTGTGGGTGTGTGTGCCCTCATGTGTTTGTGTGCACATGAGAGCCAGGGAGGACAGGAGGCTGGAGGTGAAAGAAAGGGAGTGAGGTTATGAAGTTAGTTAGATCAACAATTAGTGACAAGCACTCTTGTGGCACCTGTGACAACCAAGATTGATCAGGTATTTCAGAGTACAGAAATGCAAGGCATTTGGCAACCTCTGATCTCCTAATTCAATTGATTCTTTTCCAAGAGTTTTTCAAACTGATGACCTTTCCAAACCTAATTAGATGGTAGGAATCATAAAGAGGACACTGGAGAATTTTAATGAAAGGAATCGAAATGTTTCTTCATCTTCACAACCTGGGATTTATGAGGGAATTGCACTGGCTTTGTAGCAATGTAAAATAAATAGACATTAGATGATGACAGGGAAAATAGAATTGCTGCCAAAGCTAAAAAGAGCTTGGCAAAAGAAGAAAGAACTACTACATAGTCAGTCATTCTTTACTGTACAAACCTTTTCATAAGGCACAGAAAAGAGATATACAGAAATAATGGACCCTTACTAAAAGATGAAACGGACTTTCTATAGCTTACATTTTTCACCAGCGAGGGCTAAGATGCATCTCAGTTGCTACAAAATCTTATTGTTCTCTTTCGCCATTCAGAAAACTGATTACAGCTCACAAGGAGCATTTGCTGCCTGAACTTTTAACATCAGAAATAAATTACTTAAACAAGAGGTCAGGAAGAGAACAGAGTTGTTGTGAGTATAAATACATTAAAGATGTATCAGTCAAACTGCATTCTCATATATTTTCTTTTTAACTGTGCCTTTCTGAACTAGGAAGAGTGATTTTTCATATTGTGAACTTCTTGTAAAATTGTGTTTCCATTCATACTCAAAAACTTTCAATATTCCAATATTGAAAGAAATTGGAGTTGGAAGAAGCCCCCTTCATGGTCTAAGATATTTCCAACACAATTTTATCTTTTCTTCATCCAGATATAATCTAGGAACTATCCTGCATAATTATTAGCAAAGAAATAGAATCACTAGAAATAACTTTATCCAACCTTGTACTTCCTTCTTCTGGCTTAAATCATAAGAAAAGAGGTCCAAGTGTTAGTGAGCATCACAAAAAAGACAGGTCATACACAGCTTGTCCTTCTTGCTCTTACAGGGACCTGAGAGGTATGTTGAAAGCAGGTGGTGTATTTATCACTTTGAATATGTCCCACACACCAGTCAATTCCAAACAAAAATTAAAATATGATAGAAGGTTCAAAGATAACTAAATACCCAGAGTTTTAGGGAAAACTGATGATTTACTAGAAGAGGGACCAAGTCTGTACTGTCTCTTACTGGTGGAGAGATGATCAGGCAACAACAGTCAGATGTTGGATTTTCTGCTCAGGCAAAGCCAGGGGGGTGTTCACTGCTTAGAGACTTCAGGACTAACTACAGTGTACTTGTCTTGTGGCCAGAGAGGTATCACAGACATTCAGAGCAGTGCTTGAGTTACTGGAATGTGACACTATTTAAAGGAAAAAATACTGCAAAGAGTCTTTCCATTCAATTTGTCTTTCCCCACTGTCTCTTGTGGAAATAATTTGAGGCAGTAACATTTCAGTCATTGCCAACACTAGTTGTTGCATTTTAACAACATACGTAAAAGACATAAAGGAAGGTTTAAGGCAGAGAAAAGAGGAGTTATCTTTTCTGAGGTGGGAAATGGCAAGTACAACAAAAGTATGTGGCACTACAAGGTATGGGAACACAGATCATTATATAAACTGTGTGGGTAAAATCTAGGTCTACTGAAGTCATAGATTTTGCCACGAACCAGAGTAGATGTGGGATTTTATCTGATATAAAGATGGCAAAGCTGCAAACAAATCTCAGTGAATGAGAAGTGCATGGTTTTGAATATTAACCAAACTAATTTAAGTTCTTGGAAACAACTTATTTAACCATTTTAAGATTCCTATTCTGATTGCCTTTTCTTAAGAATTACCTGCTTCATTCCATTACTTACGTTTTTAAAGAAAAAAGGATCCTCCTGAAAACAATAAAATCTTTTCTCACAGAAGGCCAGAGGAATATAGATGGCCTCGTTTTGGAAACAAGGACAAACGTCCAGAGCACAGCCCAGCAGCTGTTAATATAGAGGAGCTGTTAAAAGGGATCTCCTGGTATTACATTGCAAGTTGTCATTTTCTGTAGTAGTGGAGGCATCTATTGATGTAATGGTCTCAGGAGACAGGGGGGCTTAAGTAGTTTTTTGAGAGTGAGGGTATTGACCTGACCTACTCACAGCAACTGAATTGTTGGAAATGTTGATTCATGATTTTACAAAGACCTCACTATTCCTATTCTCCAGAGTGATTATACACCTGACAAATGGTAAAAGCAACATTACTGGACCTCAGAGGGTTATTTTACTTTTAATGCATGCCATTATTAAGCCTGATAGCCTCTCTTATTGCTGTTTTGATAGCTGCCTGCTGTTTAAATGAAAGCAATACATTTCCTGACAGCTCATGCACAGGTGGCCCTAGTCTCATTCTAAACAAGTTGAGGAGAAATCAGTCTTGGTCAGGATGAGGGTAGGAGAGGGGTGATGAGGGTAGGAGAGGGGTGTCAGTCCATGTCATCCCAAGTTTGAACAGAGAATTTCACCTGGTCACAGGAAGAATGAAGAAAAAGGGCCCAAGAGAAGATGCTGCCAGGCACTCCCATCTCACAGGTGTACTTGGTATAGGGACCATCTCTGCTGAGCCTTATGATGTCAAGACAACACAGCCCTATTGTAGCCCTTCTGTGATATCCTATAGGTGCAGGGATTTAATGTGAAAAGTACTGACACCATTATTTATGATGTCTTTAGGCAAGCCACAGCTAAAAAAATGAATTAAACTATTGTCATAGCTGAGTTACTCTTCACAACTATGTCAGAAAAGCCCATTTCATGTGCCCATGCCACTGCAAAAATTAATAGTGACTAGAAGTGACCAGTGCTAGGGGACAGGCCCTGTTCACATGTATGTTTCATTGCAAACATAATGAAGGTTTGACAATGAAAAGGAAGAATTGTCCCCTAGTTTGTAAATTAGTACATACACAGTTTTAAATATTTGGTTTTAATTTCAAGGTCTCTCTGGGCTCCACTAAAGAACCACAAAGAAAGCTTTGACCTTTTGAGGACTCTTTCGAGTTACACAGTCCTTCTAAGCAAGTTATGAGGCTTTGGCTGGAAGACTCAGTAGGAACTGCTTCCTCCTAAAGGTACTCTGTCCTCAGGAGTCCCATCCCCACTATAATTCTGAAGAACAAGCTCTCCATTAACAGGTATTTATCCCCTACCAAATACTCAAGAGTTGGAAAAATGCAGCCCAGAGACAGCAATCTGAGTCTCACAGAGGAAAAACACCCTTCCCCTTCTCTTGCAGTTCCCTCTTCTGGGAAACCTTTACTATTTGCCATTGGAATCACACTTCACTGATACCAAGGATTCCCTACTGACTCTTTAGGAAGCTTGGGCCCCTCCGTCTCCTACTTTGAATTGCTGTGCTGCTCCAGCTGATCGTTTTAGCATTGTGGCATTTAAGCTAAGCATGTTCCAGTTGGTAGATTGTCCCTTATGAGCCTCAGAAAAAGACTGTGTGTGGATTAGAGAGCATTTGAATCCTCTCTGGACACTTGTAGACTTAGGCCCCTGACAACCTGGATCTGAGATACTGATCTCGTGAGGAGAGCTGCGGTGCCATTCCCCGTAAATGCAGCTGGTCTCTAGTTTTTCTTGCCTTGTTAATCTCTGCTTCCTCAAAACTGTGGGAATGAACTGAGCTGAACAGGTCCATCAGGAACAGAGAAAGGTTCTTTTTCAGGTATTTAATTAGCATCTCCCCAGCGCTGTCCCACAAACACAGCTCTGACCTTTCCTTAGTTTACAAAGCAAAGTCTTACTAAGCCTCTTACTTACAGCATTCTCCACACGCTGGTGAAGTTCAAGGGTGTGGCTTTGGCCTCAACTCTAATTATGGCTTAGGGTTGTATTAGTTGATTATTTGCTACAGCTTTCTGCTGTTCTGGCTTGGATGAGAGCAAAAGTGGCAAAAGCCACTGGAAAAAAGTTAATTTTCAGGGAATTTTTGGCCCAGAGAGAAACAGTGAGTACTAGAAAGCCTATGAGTAAACCTGGAAAGGTTTGCTACCAGCCTTTTGTAACAAGCCTGTGGATAATTTTTTAACTTATTTAGAATGGTCACAAATCTTGAGAAACTTTCCTGAATTTGTACACTTAACTTTGGCTTAAGGCTTTGTAAAAAGGAGAAATGTTTTTCCTGTAATGTGTATTTTGTGGCTGGTAGGACCAGCTGTGTAACCTGTTTGACCATTCCCAATTCCTCTCTTATGAAGGCAGTGGTACATTGATGGGTTGTGTCTATGTAAAAAAAATTAATTTAAAAACCCCTCTTAAATCCCCTTAAAACCTTGTTAGCAAAAGGTGAGAGTTCACTCTCAAAAAGGAAAAGTAAGCTAGCATTTATAAAACAGCTTTTTTCACAAGGATTTAATTCTGTTCTCAATGAAGATGAATGTAAAATTGCTAATGCCTTCAAAGTGTGCAAAATTAGAATACCTCTTAATGTCTTTGATAATCCTACCCCAAACATATTCCTCCTGGATAAGAGTTATACACTCATAAGCTCCACTTTAAAAACTTTGGAAAAAATACAGATGAAAGAGACTTTTATTCTTTCCATTCTGAGTAGTTCTATGTTCCCCTCAATGTGGTAACTCAGTGGTCATAGTCATTTATGAAGGTCTCACACCCATTCTGGAGATGAAGATCAGAGACAAAAGGAGGTTAAGTGTCTGATTTTTCAGAACTATTTTACACACAGAAATCACCTCTGATTTTAAAAAAATTAGGGCATTTTTTCAAGCTCTAAATAATTGCAGAAGGCCATGCAGAGCAAAGAGAAGAACTCAGACAGTGGCCCCTCAGTCTCTGCCCTAAGAGTCTCAAGCATCTGACCACACAAGTCATAGGCTGATGGTCCCAGTGGATCTGGAGAAGGTTTGGGACTGCTGATGAGGCTTCTATGACTGCTGGTGCTGTGGTTTGCATCACCTTAGCACTTGCACCCCTCAGCTGAAGCCAGGACCCCACAGTAGGAGATGAAAGGAAGAATGATATTTCCTGATCTGAGAGCTGGCATTTTAAGCAGTCAAGACCAATAACTAGCAAGAAGATGGTTTGCTCATGCCCATTTGGCAGGCCGGTGCTGATGCTGAATCAAAATCCAAAAACCCTCATGTGTCTAGTCCAGAGACTTATCAGTGGTCAACCCAGGAAAGTCACCTCACTGCTCCTAACTATTCTGAGAAGAAACTTTTTCCCTTTTTCCTCAAGTTTTTCAGTAAAAGTAAATGTACAGAAACTGAACAAGGATAACTATAGTTCTTTACATGATCCCATTTATAATGGAAGTTAGCTTTGCTGTAAAAGCCTTTTCCTTCATTTTTATTCCAAAAAGATAGTGAAGTAGGGTTTGCCACCATCTTTGGAGGCTGAATACTTTAGAAGCTGAAGAAAAATCTTTCTGCCATGTCTTTCCAAAAAAACATGGGAATCACCCTTGTTTGGGTTTTTTATTTAGCTCGAAGGGTTCCTTTTACCAAGACCTGGTTCTCTTGTAAGGTACACAGGCACTTTGAGAAGGACTCCCTGTAACTCTTGTTCAAAAGTGTTTATGTTGTCTCCATAGAGATCAGAGGATTTTCAGGCTGCATGAGGATCTCTTCTTATGAGTTTCTCTTTCAGCATTTGGCCTTCTGCAGGAACTGGAAGTTTTATTGCATTTTGTTTATTATGAAACCAGGCTTAGGGACTGATTCTGATCTGACACCGAGGTAAATCAGGAAAGCCACAAGGAAGAGAGATAGTGCTTTCATGGCGAACAACCAGAAATGTGCTCAAAATTTGATTCACCCCAGCCACGATATATTGAGAAGTCACAGATTGTGTTATGAAATCCAAAAACAGACCTGGAGTGAAAATGGATTTTTTAAAGAGTTTGAGCTTCACAGAGGAAACTTAGTGAGGAGTACACAGAACCAGCTACACCTGTGTGCATCTTGCAACAACCTAGCCTGGGATATCAACTGTACCAGGCACAAAGGGACTGCCATCTTGGAGGTGTCTGGTCAGTGGGTAGGGACTTCCAGCTCACATATAACCTCTTTGGCTACACCCATACCAGCAAACCAAGCAGTGCCAACACACAGACATTGGTACTGTTGCACAGCCATCTCTGCTGATTCACTGCTGGCGTGCTGCACTGCAAAGGAAACCACATAGTAAATACACTCCCTTCTATATCTGTATTGTTAGGGTGTCCTGTGCTAGCTAGCATTCCTGGGCACTGTTCAAGGGAGAGCATAAGGCAGGGACTGTTCCCAGAAGTCAGGATAGATGAGTCCATGATGTTGAGGAGAGGTAAAGAGAGTTTAGCCATATGGATGCAAGCCAGTCCCTTTGCTCTCATTCTCCCTGCCTATGCTAAGTGGTAGATGCTTTTATTATCCATGAGAAAATTTCACAGGTATAACACCCTAGATACAGTGAGGTAGTGATCCATACCAATTCTGTCATTAGGTCATTACCAGTTCTTAATAAACATTGCCTTTTATATTTTAAATAGGGTGACTTTTGTTTGACAGAAAATACTCTCTTTGGCTGCATGTAAACCTCATTACTAATAGCTAAGCTTCCTTTTTTTTTTTTTTTTTTTTGAAAGTATGCAGCTGTTTCGATTGTTGTTAGGCCCGCATTTGGGGATTAGCACTTTTATTTCTGATTAAAATATCTACATGGTCATGTCATTGAAGCAATTGTTCCAAAGTAAATGCACTGGTTGTGGTTTTCATTATCAGGATAATCTTGCTCTCTCCCTCACACCCAAGCAGTGAAATCCTTCCCTCTCTAGCAATATAAAACTTCATCAATGTGCACAGCAGATTTAAAACAATTTACTGCTCACTACTCATTAAACCATTTTACGAACAACAATGAGACAGGAAATAACAAAGCATGCCCTTTGAATTAATACTCAGGATAAAATACTCAGAGTTTCTTTGCAGTCCATAAACTGCTCCAGCTGTGTGTTCACAGTTTATGGCATTTTAAGAACCATGCTACTCAGCAAAATTAAAACCTTCTCTGCAGGTGGGACCTGTTGTAGCTCTGTGGGCTCTCCTGTATGGTGGAGGTGGCAGAGGTGCCCCACATTGCCGCAGGATGCCAAAACCCAAGGTAGCTCCCCTGAAGAAGGGAAGTCCTCCCAGCACAGGAAAAATACAGAACATTTATTTCCCCTCTGCTGCAAATATAAATAAATCAGGGGAAAAGCTGGTGATACTGATGCTACAAAGATGAACCTTGTGGTGGGATGAGGAATCTCTAGGCTGGGAATGGTGGAGGAGTACTGCCACCTCTTGGCTAGATCCTACAATGTCCATGTCCAGGGTAAGACCATGCCATCATCCAGATCACAAGCAGCACCAAGTGTTGTCTCCCAACCTAGTAGGGGAAAAAAAATTTTAAATGTCTGGTTTGTTCCATAGTTAAATAGACCTTGCACATGTGAACATTTATTAGTGCTCACCAGTTTGGTTTCCCATCTACTGTGTCTGAGGCACTGTCCTAGCAAAGGTGCCAGAAAAACATTTTCAGAATCATTATTTCACAGCAAGACCAAGCAGCAAGCTTGGCTGATATAAAGCAATCCCTCCAGCCTTTCAGTGCTGCCTTATCCCAAGGCAATGACATTCATGGGGAGATTTATGGTATTTTGTTATATGATGATGGAGCCCTTCCAAAGGAATAAATTACATATCAGTGTTGCACAGACTCTAGGCAGGTAATGATAGTCTCAGAGGGGACCCAACAACATCTTGCAAACAGCTGTGGTCATTTGTGTGAGTGCCAATTAACTCATGGTGGTCCAAGAGATGAGGAGGGCTCCATCTTCACTTCTGGAAGTTAAGACAGTTTTGACAGCAGATGTTTCCAGACACTGGCAGAGGAACTCCTAACGTTTTTCCTGGAAGACAGAAACTCCACAGTGCTCTGTGATGTTCTACAAGCTGTCCAGCCCTAATTGGTTTCACTGAGTGCAGGGAAGACAGTAAGGCAAGAGCATAGTGATGAGGGTTCATTCTTTTTTTGCAATTGACTCAGAGAACATCTTTGAGTCTGGTTTTGTGCATATGTTTCAGCCTTCCCTGGTATTGAAAATCCAGCCACCTCCCTAAGGATCCTTGAGATGTACAGTCAAAAGAGTTGTAGCTATTGTCAAGTGTCTCTATGTCCAGACAGCTTCACGCCTTGTGTCCTCAACATGCCCAAGTCCTTCTGCTTACAATCTCCTGTTTGCTCTGTGCCTGGCAGGAGAACACCATTGTTGATTACTTATTCTGGAGGGTCTATGTTTATCAGTCACTCAAAACAAATTTCTGAAATGAGTTGGAAAATGGAATTAGAGTTGGTTGGGTTTTTTTTTTAAACAAGAGAACCCGTATTCATGGTTAAATACTATAGTGCCGCAGTTTAAGCACTTTCATTTTATTATTTTGGTTTTAGTTTTTCTGATCATTGGCAAAACCTTCAGGAGGGGTTTTGGTTTTGCAGGAGGACTCCAAGAGTTTCTTGGCTTTTCCCCTCCCTTTAGGGAACAGTATTATAAAAACCTGATCCCAGTGACTGTAAACAGGGAAAAAAAATGAGTGTGTTGGGAAATGCAATAACAGTTTTTCAGAAAAAGCAAGCAAACTGTATCCAGAAGGCCTCTAGATATTTGCTTTCCAAAACTGCAATGAAAATGAAACTTTTCAAGATGACAAGTACTTAACAAAAGTGGAAATTAAAGTGCTGAATGTCCACAGCTTTACACTCTATAATGAAGTAGGAAAATCTTTGCAATCTCTTGTTTTTCAGAAACCATCCTTCTTATTTTTGAAATGTTTTATGGTAGCACAATCTAATAGTAGATTTCCCTGTTTGTTTTGTCTGTTTGTATAAATAAAATTTGACTTTATAAAATATTTCTACATTCCTGTTCAACTTACAGAATAAAAAACAAACTTTTGTAAGAACAATTCTCGTATATTGTAGAATCACTTGGTTTTGTGGTGCTGCGAAACATCCTCAGTCTGCATGGATGCAGAACAAATTTAACCAATTTTCCCAGTATAAATACATTGCAAAAAAGAATGAGGCCAGACTTTCATGTTTATGTGTCAGATATAGATCCATGCTGTATGCTGCCGAGCTTTCATAGCATTTAAATATATGTACATATCTATCTATCTATCTAGATATATATGCCTTAACAGTACTAATTACCTGATGAAATATTCTTCCACTTCCTATTCTCCCTTCTCGGGGCAGCTGTTTATAGCATGTACTGTGGTGAGGGAGGGCACACGATTCAGACTTAGGAACAGGGTGTAATCAAGGCAGCTGTAAAAAAAATTCACTTTGTTAAGGTTTCTCAGGTTTAACTGAGCTCTTAACATGCAAAATAAAATGTGATAGTGATGTGATTGAAAAAGTTTGACCATATCATTCTGTATGAAATCCTGAACAAAAGTGGATTGTGTTTCAGGGCAGATTAATTTTGACTCCTGTTTCACTCTTCCTTGGAAAATATCAAGAGAATTGGGAAAAGTTCTGAAAAACTCGAGTGCTCATACTTTATCTTTCAGTTCTGGGAACAAAACCTTGGTCTTCTCTGCTCAGAT
Source organism: Orthonyx spaldingii (assembly GCA_013397795.1). Classification (NCBI taxonomy): domain Eukaryota; kingdom Metazoa; phylum Chordata; class Aves; order Passeriformes; family Orthonychidae; genus Orthonyx; species Orthonyx spaldingii. Next base: position 73,533 of record VZTJ01003866.1, read on the forward strand.
GTTGTGCTGGTTTAGGGCAAATTTGGAGAGAGGACCTCCACAGCAGTCTCCTTCAGAAGAGCAGATTTCAGCAGCCCCTCCCCGCAAACCAGTTCGGGAAAAACTTCCTTCAAGAAAAGTGGAAAAAACTATGTATTTACCAAACAAAATGAATAGTATTAAACAAATGGAACCTCTAGTTGTTTTGAAGAGTCAATAAGTCAGAGAAATATCTCCTTGGCTGCGGCTGAGTCAGGTTCAGTCCCTCCAGGGCTCAGGCCCAGTGCCCGGGCCCCGTGTGCAGCTGGTGGGGGTCCCCAGGCAGGTGTCCTGATGTCTTGGACTGGAGAAAGATGCTGAACCATCCCAGAAAAGAAATCACAGTCCAGGTAAAGCTCTTTTTGCTTCAGCTAATAAGGAAAAAAACCCCAAAGATAAACTCCCTGTCTCTTGCTCCCTGCTAGAAGCCAAGAAGACTCCCAGAGCACACTCTCCCCTTATCTTTTCACTGTGCCACTGCTAGAGTCAAAAAAATGTAAACACTAAACATAAACCTATGCTGGCTTTCTCTGATTGAATTAAAGGGACAAAAACTCATTTCTGAGCATAGCAGATTATATGGAATATATAGCATAAAATACATAACATAAAATCACTCTAGGACATTTCACCCCTTTTCCATATGATTGGTTTTAAGGCCTAAACTAATACATTTTAACTCTAACTCTAAATACACACACATTTATACATACTTTTATATATATATATATATACAATATAAAGCTGTATGCATACAATGGCAGTGACATTCAGCAAACAGTGATATTTACATGTGGTTATCACCCAACAATCAGATCTCCCTGAGGTACTCATCATGTGTCTCCATCTCTCTTCATCACCCACCATCTGCAACTTGGTCCCTGAGCAAAAACAACCCCATGGATGGGTTTGTTTTTGCTTGAGGCAGAATTGATCCAAACAGTCTTCCCTAACAGACCCCTGACATGTACTACTGAGACCTTGCCTCCATCTACTGTCTGTAAGGGTTCAGATTGGGCAGGGCCTACTCTGTTGATGGAGCCTCGGTTGTTAACTAACCAGGTGGCCTTTGCTAAATGCTGCTCCCAATTTTTAAAAGATCCCCCACCCAATGCTTTCAGGGCGGTTTTTAACAGTCCATTGCACCTTTCCACTTTGCCTGCAGCTGGTGCATGGTAGGGGATATGGTACACCCGTTCAATACCATGTTCCCTAGCCCAAGNCATCCCGTGGTGGCTTCCACCATTGTGAGCACGTAATGTTTACCTTGGAGTGTCTGGGGCAGTGTAATGTAGTCAATCTGCCAGGCTTCCCCATACTTATATTGGGGCCACCGTCCACCATACTATAGCTTCACACGCTTAGCCTGCTTAATCGCAGCACACATCTCACACTCAGAGAGATACTATCCATGCTCAAATCTACCCCTCAGTCTCGTGCCCACTTATAGGTGGCATCATGGGTCCATCGAGCTAGGAACAACTCTCCCTTGTGTTGCTGATCTAAGTCTGTCTTTGACACCTCTATCTTGGCAGCCTGATCTACCTGGCTAGAGGCAGGGCTTTTTGTTTCTTACACTAGGCAAAAAGAGCTCCTCTCTACAAATAAGATCATGTACGCAGTCCTCTCTCCCCCTGACTATGGTTACAAAAAATGAAAATAAGTTTAATTTATAGAAGTGTTTTTCTGACACTTGAGGTTTTGCAGCCCACTGAGCCTGAGCAGGAAATATATACTGAGGTGTCTTGGTGGCCAGAAAGTCCACATACACATGGTGCACTATCAGGGAGGAAACAAGGCACGTAGCAACTACATGCAACTACAAAAGGTATGCAAACAGGAGCAGGGCACTGACCAAATATGGCTCCACCACACCTTTCTGCTTAGAAGCAACATCAGTCAAAAGCTGTTTTTAAGGCTGTGCAGACAGATAGGATTAAGGTTAGAGTTAGGGTAGACAAAACCTCAAAGCCCCAAGCTCCAGGGACACTGAAAATTTAAAAGACATGTTAAGGAGAGAACAGCACTGCAAAAAGATGGCTAGCCCCACATAGTTCTGCTTGGCACCAGCCTGAGGCAAACGCTCCTTTTAACGCCCAGCCCACGGCTAGGGTTCCACCAAGGGTTAGAGTTGAGAAAACCACAAAGTCACGAGCTCCAGGAAACTGGCACTAACAAAAGCATATGAAGGAGAGCACGGGACTGCCCCAAAGTTACTAGTGAAACACCTTTCAGTTCAGCAACGCTGTGGTCCAAGTCTGCTTTCACCAATACACTTAGGGTTAGGATTACCCATAGGGTAAGGTTTAGGAAAATCACAACGCCCGGAGCTCTACGGAAACTGGAGATAAACAAGACGTTCCAATGTCCCAACACTGATCGAGCGACACTTTTCCTCTTGCCAATGCTGCACCCGCAGTCTGCTTTTGCTGCTCCACCTAGGGTTAGGGTTCAGAAAAGCATGAGGCCCCAAGCCCCAGGGACACTAGCACTGCAAAGGCAGGCGAAGGGGAGTGCAGGACTGGCCTGAGGTTGCTCGCGAGACGACTTTCCTCTTGGCGACGCTCCGGCCACAGTCTGCTTTTGTTGTTCCACCTAGGTTTAGGGTTCCACCAAGCGTTAGGGTTGCAAAAAGCACAAGGCCCCAAGCCCCAGGGACACTGGTGCTGCAAAGGGGCAGGCGAAGGGGAGCGCGGGACTGGCCCGACATTGGTTGCACGACACCTTTCCCCTCGGCCACGCTGCAGCCCCGGTCTGCTTTTGTTACTCCACTTAGGTTTAGGGTTCCGCCTAGGGTTAGGGTTGAGAAAAGAATGGGGCCCCGAGCGCCAGGGGCACTGGTGCTGCAAAGGGCATGCAAAGGGGGGCAGGGGACTAGCCCGACCTTGGTCGTCTGGCTCCTTTCCTCTCAGGTCTGTCCCGATGTTGATCGCACTACGCCTGTCATCTCGGCAGTGCTCGGCCTTAACCTGCTTTCACCGCTCCACCTAGGTTTAGCGTTACACCTAGGGTTAGTGTTGAGAAAACCACAAAGTCCTGAGCTCCGCGGTCACTGATGCTACGGAAGTCGTGCCAAGGGGAGCGCGGCCTGCCCCACCTTTCCCGCTTGACCTCTTTCTGCTTGTAATCCTCTGAGGCCTAACGCTGCTTTTACTGCTTGGCCTAGGGTTAGTGTTACGCCTATGTTTAGTGTTGAGAAATCTTGGAAACCCAGAGCTCCAGGGACACTGACACTGCAAAAGGCATGCCACCGGGAGCTCGGCACTGCCCCAACATGGTTCCCTCCACATCTTTTCACTTTTCTCCAGCTTCATGTTTTGCCTGGATCTGTCATCAGCACCTGCCTCACTCTTATGGTGTACTGGTTGAAAATCTGCTGCCTCTGCATGGATCAGGAATAAAACACCCTGAAGAGATCATTGCATTTTTCCTTGCAGAGTTACTGTCTGTACTTTTAAGGTTCTGGCATCACTTGCTGTATGCCTCCTTCCAAAGTGCCTATTCACATTAATTGGCACCGTTGATGTCAGTACTGTACAAATAGCATTTATAAATTGCATGGTAAGAGCCCACAAACCCTGGAGATCAGTATTCTTATTATTGCTTCTGAGTTATAGGTGTGATAATTAGCATAGCAAGGCTTGTAGAGGAGATCTGCCATTCACAGCCAAGTCATCTTTTGTTTTACTCCACCTCTAACTCTCCATTATCCAGTGACTTTTTGTAATTGCCTTTCTAGTCTCCTTGGTGAAATAATTTTCATCCTCTGACCCCACCATCAGTGTGTGTTAGTGCTTCTGTAGCAGAGCAGGTTGCCCACTTTCTGCTCCTTTTCTTAAGTGCAACAACCCAAATTTTCCCCACTTCTCCACTGACTTAGTCACTTCCTCTGCCCTCATCCCTAAACCACTCAAGGCAGTGAGCTTATTCCACAGAGTCTTAAAAAGGTACATCATGTCCTAGGTTACACTGTCCAACCTTAGATCACACCCAAGATAAAATTACAAATGCCAAGGAAGTCTTGTGGGAAAATGCTGATTGCAAAAATATAGGGAGGCTGAAAGTGGATAGAGAAGCAATATTGGTTTTGCTATAACTAGTAATCCACCAATGGGGAGCAGAAACTTCCTGCTGTGTTTGATCCTACCATTTACTGAAGTGTTGCAAGGATACCTGAGACTTGGATAAGTTCCTCTTCTTGGCCACTGCCATAAATCTGTGAAACCAAAGATATAGGGCTGGACCTCCTGAATCATTAGCTCCAGTGCCTTGCTGACACAGGCAACCAAACCATGCATTAACCTATAAATAAAAACACTGGAAAGATGTTGTTCAGCAGAACCCTTAGTAGAAGGTATATGCACAGCAAAAGAGAAATAAGGCAACTGGTGAAAACAGAGCTCAGAAGAATCTGGCTCTGACACAGTACACCTCAGGCATTCTGTGAGCCATAGCCACTGAAATAAAAAGATGATATTTCATTTCAATTAAAAAATAAAAAAGATGGGACATTTTTACCATTGCTGGTCCTTTGATGTCTTTTTTTATTTCAGTAAAGGATGTTTCTTGTCTTCCAAAATTCCGGGGGAAAAATAACCGGAAGAATGAAGTCCTGCAAAGTGCAAGTTATGAAAAAATTCCCCTGCTATCTCACAAAATTTCTCGTCTTGTAAAATCCTTCTTTTCCTCTTTGTGAAGGATTCATAGAAGAGGAAAAAAATAATTACAAAGAGTGTCCTACAACTGTTAAGTATCAGACTGGTACAGCTTTACAGGAGGGTGTCACATTCCTATTGTTCTTATTTATTTTCCTGATGATAAGGACAAAATTTTATATGACTCAGTTTGGATCACTGAGATATACAGTAGTTAACATTTGATGCTATTAAAAGCAGTGTTTCAATCACCTGGAAAAGTCCATTTCATTTCTGAAGATAGTCAGCTCTGCTGGTGACATGTATTTTCTACAGTCTTTCTGTTATTTATGCCTCATTTTGTGTTTTCAGCTTCTTAATTAAACTGGAAATTGAATGCACTGTTTTTAAAAGGGAACAAAGTGGAAATGATTGATGAAAAGTAGCTGCAAGAATTGCCACTCTCTGAAACCACTTGATCTGGCTGTCACAGAGGACTTTCCAAAGGCTAAATTAGAAGGACAAAACAAAAGAGCATTGTATGTTGAGACTGCAGATGGTAGTCTGAACCCTGGGATCTAGACAGATTAATTTCAGTATGAATTTATAATGCTTTAAGGATATACCGTTGCTATAGTGATAACAGTGTAATTAAAGAATCACTGTAAATTGATTTAAAAATATAGTAAAAATGAAGCCTTGCAGTAGAGACTAAAACTTCAGAGAAAAGAAGTCTTTCAAGGGACAGTTTGGGGTCTCTTTTCCCTTTTTTTTGCATATCCCAGTTGTCTTGTTGCTTTCAGGAGCTTTGATATTTGGCCAATACTTGAGCGCAGAGTAATGAAAACAAGAAGAACGCTAAAATCCTAAGTTGTATCTTTTTGAAAATGCCTTTGAAATGTCTGAGGGCAACATTTCTTCTTTAAGGCTTATCTATTTTAGATGTTTGTGCAGAGCTGAACGTAATTTCACTGAGTAATATTGTCTGATGGTTTAGGGCTTAGGGTCAGGGTGATATATCAGTGTGCTTTGCACTATGTTCTTCTTGCTGTATTCCATCTGAGTATTAGTGGAGCAAAGGAGGAGGGATCAGAAATGCTGAACATTGGTTTTCTCTATTAAGTCTGATGCAGCAGAAAGTAAATGTGATTTTTGGGTTTATACATATTTGCATGAATTTGAATGGCTGCAAGCTGACTACTGCACCTAATGCAATAATGTTCTGAGATGAAGGGCAGCCAAAATTCAGTCTTGTCTCAACAGCAGATTTAAAGTCTACTTCAAATGCAGGATTCATGGGGATTATATATATTGTACTACTATTATCTTTTTTGCAGAACTAAAGCCTGAGTCCATGACACTGTACCTGGAACATAAATACCAACTTTGCTTACTCATAGGTGCACGTTGTAGTAACAGTGATCTGATCTAGTGGTGACAATGTACAAAGACAACTTGAACTCTCACTCTTTCCCTGGGATGAGTTGGCAGGAAATTAGAAGAAGGCTACTATGGTTCAGATTTGACCATAAAGAACACAGGAAATATTTATTTAGCGTTAGAATTAGCACCTGCTCCTTCAGTGGTGTGGTAAGAACTCTGAAAAGTGCTATTCAGGAAATGAGTGGGTGGAGGTTTGGGAGGTGACTGGAAGGTCTGAGAGCTGGCAAGAAGCTCTTTGCTAAGGCCCTGTTTTTATTTGTGGGGGCATGAGCAAGTACAGTGTAAGTGCCCAAGGACATTGTGTCTATACAGGTCTTTGCAGGATTTAGGCAAAATATTATTGACTTGAAGGGCAAGTTTCCAGTCCTTGTGCAGATCTCCTGCACAACAATTTCCAGGTGATCCACATTCACACTCAGAGAAGTGGCTGCCAAGGTAATTTATGGTTCTCCTGGATCTAGGACTGATTATGTGCTGATTCCCTCCTGGTGATGAGGGCGCGATGGACTGTTCCATAAGTCCATATTTGTCAACTCTCAAAAAAGTGCCTCTGGCTCTCCAACAGGAACTTTGGCTACACTGGCAAGAGGGAGCTTCCACTGCAAAGTCTTGCATCAGAGAAATTCTTATCTAGTGTAAAATTCTTTGCAATAGTCCAGTAAAGAAAGGAAAAATTTAAAAATCTAGTACTCTGTATCTATAGAGCAGTAAAGTTTTACAAGATCTGCTCACAATCATTTCCTTCACTGGGATCCATCCTTCCTAATTTTAGGGGGCTACACTGTAGGTGTCCAAATTGGAGCTAAGTCAGGTAACCACACCTTAGAGTTCTTTGAGACTCAGTTAGTTTATCAGTGAAAGTCTGGGGCATGTTTCACCTGATCTTCAGCATAGACTATTGTCTCTGCTGAAGACACCTCTACTGACTGTGAAAGGAGTCTCAGTAACAAGCTTAGATATATATATTTATTCTGTATGTCCCTAAAACTAGAGAAGATGAATCCCAGCCTCCAACCATATATTCAAATTTTGAAAATGGATAGTCCCAGAAGACCTATCAGATCATGAGAAGACAAGAGAAAGGAACCAGGACCTGTGTTCAGGGATGGATTATAAATGTTAGCTTCCCAGCTCATATTCAGGACACTTTACTACCAGATTTACTCCAAATTTAGCCTAGGTTTGTAGATGTACCTTCACCAAACCCATATTTTCTTTTCATGCTGACAACTGTGCACCGACAATTCACATTCAGTACTTTGGCTTTGCAGGACTAACTCCTCCAAGACATCTGAAACGGGGTGATTCCATTTAGGAAAAAGGCAATTTATTCTTCCCATAACCAAATGAGAAGAAAAGACCGAATTATGTTTCTCAAAAGCTGCGTTCAGCCTGTGCCGTGGGTAGGTCATCTGTGTGCTGGGCACTCTTTGAAGAAGGACACAAGGTACTCTCTTTAACCATTATGGGTTTGTTTTAAGGGAGCTTGGGTTCTGTAAACAAGACAGAGCAATGTTTTCTTCTGGCAACCCACACATTTCGCAAGAGCTTCCACAGGCTCTACTAGGAGACAAACAAGTAGCAAAGAGAGAAAGCAAGCCCTCTTAAAATGGAGAGAGCCCTTTCCTAACCACAAGCAGGGAGGAGTGCTGTTTCCCCAAGCACGTGGCAGGGACATGTTGGAGGGTGAGATGGGCTTGCTGAGGGAGAAATCCACGTGAATTTTTTTGCCAAGCAGTTCTGCTGAACAACTCTACAATATAGCATTTGTTTTGTGGATACTCACTATCTGTTATGATCTGATTATTATTAAGGTTCTTGGAAATACCTCTGCCCGAGTTAAGGTGCAAACGAGACCATATGCCAATCAATAGTATGGGTTGTATTTGATAGTAAATATGAGAGAGAGAGAGGGAGAAGAGAAAGGGGAAAAAAGGAGAAAAGGGATGAGGGGACAGAGAAGTGACAGAGGCAAAATAAAAGAGTATCACCACTCCTTGGGTCCCACTGGCATCCTGATGATCTTCTCCTGTTGGTCTTCTCAATGATGAAGTGTGGAGGCCGGTGGGCCTGCACCACCAAGGACCAGCAGGGTCCATTGGTGGGAAGACCCCTGATTTGACAATTGCTCCTAAGGTTAGGGTGAGCAAGCCTTCCCCCAGGCTTACTTGTTCTAGTTATTCAAATGTTATCCCAATTTTTCCCTCTGGTTGGTTATTAATATCCCCGCCCCTCTATACCTTATTTTGTCCCTGATTCCAGAGAATTCTCCTATCTCTGTTTCCCCATTGGCCCCTGCTCCTTTGTCACTCCCCCAGGTTTTTCCCATTGGCCCTCAGACCCTAATCCCACCTATGTTCCACCCCAATGCCCTCTGACAATTGGCCCTGATGCTCTGCCTGCCCCCTATTTGCCCCATACTAAAGCTTTGGACACTCCTTTGTTCTTCACCTTCGTCTCTGAGTTCTTTCGTGGCTACCACCCTCCCTGTTCCTTGTTCCTGGATCCTCCTTCAATAAACTCCCCCCGCGGAATCCCAAGCAAAGACCTTTCTCATCTTTCACTGTCTCAGCTATCCAGCAAGTGTGTGTGTGTGTGTGTGTGAGTCTGTGAGCTGCAGCAACACACCAAGAGCAACTTCTCTGGAGACACTTTTGGGAAGGTCTCGGCAACCTTACCACCCCCCACACCAGCCAGGACAGTGAAGGTCCCCCAAAAAGCATAGAATGTCCTGGGTTAATATACCCTCAAGCCAGGGGGTGATGTCCAGGCATGTCCCTGGAATTTGCCATTGTCTCTTGTAACAGACTTTGGATCTGTTGCATCACATGCAGTCCTGTGGTGCAAGGCATCTGGGGAGCACTTTGGGGGGGGTCTTTGATAGTCTCAGCTGCCTCTCACATGAATGTCCCGTGGATATGGCCTGTGGGGATGGGGTTCCACAGCTGGGCCAGTTTGTATAAGAGAGGATGGGTGTTCAGTGCCTCTGACCAGAGGTTTATGCCATGCACCCAAAAACCTCCCCCCATCCTCAGTTGGAGGGGTTTGTGTAAATTTGACTTTTGTGAGCTGTGTTCTCCCCCCACACCCCAAACTCAGCCAGGGATGATTCTCTCAGCACAGCTGGTGGCTTTGGCCTTTGTGGATGCATACCTTTCCCTCAGATGAGATAACTGAACAACAGGTTTCCCTTTATCTAATCAGAAGTTTGACTTTCAGTCCAAAGTCCCAGTCTTCAGGGAGGCTTCTTTGGTTGTTGCCTTTTAAAATGAACAAAACTTAATGTTTGAGGCATGAATTATTTTCAGTCTCTGACACTATCTCAGTCATTCCTGTGAGCTGTTATTCCAAGAGCATAAACACAAACCATGTCTTATGGATTTAAACCCAACATGGCCCAGCAAGTTGCTCTAACAGTGCTTCTTCATAAGATATTCTTTTATTCCATGCCTTTTAATTGCTGTTGCCTCTCAGTGTCCCTCTGGAAATTCAGAGACCAGAACTGTGCCCTCCCTGCTGCAGATGCTGGTGGACAAAACTGTCAGAACATGCTAGAGAATCCTGGTGGCAAGAGCAACCAGAGAAGAAGTTGAGTTACAAACTGTCATGCAGGTGGATAACAACACTCATTTGAACATTTTTTTATGGTTCTATTGAGGCTGCCTTCTTTAAGCATCAGGTGAGCTACTCCTGAACCCAAAATCTCATGGCTTAGGCTGTGCACTTCTAGCTCTTAGTGTGCCAGTGGGAGAGGTTGCTGCTTCTGCCTGCTGAAGGTTGCTGCCTTCTCAGCTGACAAACTGCACTTATGAGTACACCTTACCCTGTAAAAGTGCAAATGTGCTGGATGGACAGAGATTGATCATTTAAATCTGAGCTCCTGTCCTATGACAGTAGTACCCAAGTTGAAGATTATTGCTCCATGGTCAGAATAACATTAGCTTAAAATTGGTTTGCTGGATGACATGGAAACAACAGTAGAGGCAAACACCAAGAGAAGTGGAATTTATCTGCTGTACTAGTCAACTTTTGTCTTCAGAAATTGGATTGCAAAATCTAATTCTGTGGTACAGAATTAGCCAGCATGAAGACAAGAAAAGCCTATGCACCCACCAAGACTTACTCCAGTCCTAAAGTATATGACTCAGTTTAGACTTCAGAGCTGAAAATTCAAGACTTAAGAGTTGGATGCACTCTTCTTATAATTAAATAAAAAAAGATGGTATGTAGTGGTTTCTTATCCTTAGTGTTTATTTTCTTTTATTACACATAGATCCATTCTTAAATAGAGCTGGTCAAAGAGATGCGAGAAATTCTTCTCTTCCAAAATCTCTGGCAAATCACCACACCCAGCTCCACTACAACCCAGTTCCCAAAGAAAATGTCTATTATGTCGTGGGGCATGATATTTTTTCCTTCTACTTGCAACAGGTTCCCACAATCAGTAGTGCACTTCAGGTATGACACAGGATTTCATCAGGCGGCAATCAGTGTTCTCAGTCAAAAAAGCACTTCCTTATAAAACTATGTGTATCAGGACCATCTGGAGACCCCCACCATAATGGTGCAATAAAATATACTTTAAATTTATATTGTGACATTGTGCTTATTAAAGTTCAGTTCTTTCAACAGACGTATAAACCAATAACTTTACTTGTGTTAAATATTCCCCAAAGAAAAGTAAATTGACCTCCTCAGGGATTTTTCAAGGATTAGAAAAATGTCCTTTCAGTGTCTGTTTTCCATTATTGTAATTACAGAGGGTGATGATAATCCTTTCAGCATTATTGTTTCGACATGTGCATGATTTATAGTCAGACATGTAAGTTCATTTGATGCCGTTGTTGAGAGCAGGGCATTGTATCGGAGATAAAAGGAATGAAACAGACATGTAATCTGATAACTAACTTTACTTGTGAGTGGAATAAAAATGTGGTCTTATTTAACATGATTATAAATAACTGCTTAAATTTCAAGTCATCAGTGGAGTGTAAATGCTCAGAGATGAATATTGTAAATAAACAATTTCACAAGAGCGTATTCAGATCAGCTGATAATATTCCAGTATAGAGACAAAGAGTTTCTGCACCCTGGCACTGGGTCCTGCTGAAACTCCTTAGACAGGCAAAATCCTCAAGAAGATCAACAGGAAGTTCACATAAATAAGCAGCAGTAAAGAGTCTTTTAAAAGCATCTCTACTGAATTAAAAGCATCTCTACTGAATTAAAAACTCTTTTTTTTCTTTGTGTAGTGGGAGGGGTACTCAAATAAATTGTGCCTACACAGATGCTCATATGTGCCAGCAGGATGGGCTGCTTCAGTGAGGGAACAGCTTGTGCACAGAAGACACTTTCTATTCTTGGGACAGTGGGAGGTTTACCCACAGCAACCTCTGTCCAAAGTTGTATCAAGCTAGCATGCAATGGGATTTGCTTGCTATGATGGCAGTGAATTCCTAACCCCAGCCTACCTAGAGCCCTCTAGACAAGGAGGAAAATAAGTCAGATATCCCAGATCTTTAGGGAGTTCTGATATTGTGCAGGAGCTTTACATGGCCACATGTACATTTCTACAGCTAATCTGGTCACTTTGGCTGCTCTTGGTGACTATGGTGAGATGTAGGCACTTTCACGGCCTAATGCTTGGGGATGAAATGAGCTGTGTCATGGAAGACTCTACTTCTCTCCAAGGCCCATGGGATTTGTATAAGGGGACTGTACTGGAGATGTCAAAAGGTAACCAATCTGAGACCCACTTGCAGTGCTTGACAGAAACCAGCTCTGACTTTATAATGTTGAAGATGTTTTGAGTAATGTAGACAGTGGGATCAAGGTCCTTTTAGTCTTTTAGATGAAATACTGCAATACAATCAGGAACATCAGTCTGTATTTATTTTAAAATGTATTTATTAAAATGTGTTGAATCTGATAGATATACCCTTGCTTAGTAAAATTACCCTTTCTTACAAAGAATTTGGTTTATCTAGTTTCATTCAATTTATCTTAGAAATTAATTTTTTTAATTGAAATGAAGCAGCTCAGATTCTACCAAACATTAAAGGTATGTGGACTGAATATAGTTTAGGAAACACAGAATGACAAAGCTGATGATAGAAATGCAAAGTCCTGCATCTCAGCATTATGCTGAACTATTTTGTCTAAGATTGAATTTATTTTAATTTCTGTGTGTAACTGGTCCATATACCTAAATGTCAGTCACCATTATTGCTCTATGGAGCAGTCTAAGCCTTTCTGATGAATCTAGTCAAGTCTCTAATTGGTGCTATGCTGGCTTACATCACCTAGAAAGTATAGTTGATTATCTACCTTTATGGGAATTCGACTGAAAAATTACTGATGAAACTATTTCCATTACAAATACTCATTTATTTAAATCAGAATTTTTACAGAACATTTTAATCAGATAACCAAAAAAATGGAAAAATTCTCACTGAAGGAAAATCCTATGAAGAACAGTCTTATGTCATTCAAAATATTGAATTTTGATTAAATCATAGCTTGATTTATTTAGCTTTTTTGTGTACGTGACATGAAATATCTCAGTATTTTAAAACATTTGATTTAAAAATTATCTCAAAGCAAAAAAAGGAAATATAACATTCTGAAAATGTTAGCTGATAATTTCTAAACCATCAGAACGTTTCTTCTCTTTTCAAAGCTTGGGAACAAAACATATTTCAGCAAAAGACAACCCAGTTTGTCAAAGTGGTTACAGTGAAGACTAACAGTCTGGCAGGTCCAGGTACTATTATAAACTTCTCTCCTGTATTTGAAATTCCATGTGAAAAATCTTTGAAAATAGGAACTAGAGAAGAGTGGAGTTGAACCTCCATTATTTCATCATCTTTTCCTCCGTGATGAAACACTGATATATTCTATTAAAAAATGCACTTATCCATGTGTCAGGATATCAAAAAAATATTGAAATCATCAGCTGCAATATTTATTTAATAAAACCAAGAGGGCGATTTAATAGCTATGGCTTATCTATATATGGATATATTTCTTTTTAGATTGTGAACAGGGTTCTTGAAATTAGCCTGCAAGCAGCTGTGTATTTGACCCACAGCAGCAACAACAAACAGTACACAGCAGCTCTGACATGCTATCATTTTAAAGAGCCTGGAATTGATTAAACAGGGGTGCTGCTGCATGCAGTCTTTAATTGATTGATTTGAGTTTGCGGTCAGAAAATGAGTGTCAGCTACAGCTTATCTATAATAATCAGTAATCAAAACCAGACTTTTCTCTCTTCCTAATGCTGTAATGCTCTTTCAGTGCTCTTGACATATGTGCAACTCAGGCATGCATCTGCAGTTGTCTCATGGTGTTAGACTGAAGAGCACCGTGCTCTGATACACACTTAAGAGAAAAAGAAGTACCTTTGTGCTTCTGAAATAATCACTGTGAGAAGGAGGATCGAAACTGGCAGGGAAAGGTCTGAGGTTTAGAATATTCTTGTCACATTGTTCAAGAGGGCAGCAGAGAAAAATCCTGTTCTTTCTTTTCCCCTCTCCCCTTGTTTGTGTACTGGATGAAAAGCAGTCAGATTTCTCCTGGAGCAAATTTTGTTCCCTACCATTTAAGAGAAACAAGAAAAATCATCCCTTTGTCTTGGGCATCCCTTCTGGAGTGATTAGTAAGACATTTTCTTTTGAGGGAAACCTCCTTCGATTGCACAGCCTGAACAAGAAGACACTCACTCTGCTGAAGCTACTGTGAGCTGTCATTTGTATCCCTGTTGCTCCAGAAACTGAAGTGGCTCTCCTGACATTTGTGTTGCCTATCTTGAGAGGACTGATGCATATCAGGCTGAAGGGATGGACCCATTTCTGTCAGCTCCCACTGTATTCTTTATGGGTGTAAAGAGGAAAGAAAAATTGGGACAAACTCCTTTTGGAAAAAAAATCCTGCTGAAATCACATTCAATTTATAGAATTCCAATTATTTGATCACCTAATTCTAGAGAAGAATCAGGGTTATAAATACTAAGTGAAGATACTACCTGCATCCAGAGGTAGGAGAATAGGGCAGAAGCTGATTAGGGTGCATGTGCCATCCCTTTGCATCCTGCTCTATTGCGAATTGTTTTAGACAGCTTGTAACTCAGTTTGTTGGTCATTGTGAACCCTGCTAAAAGGCCAGCTTCCTACGAGTCCAGCTCAAGGAGTAGCTGACCACGCTCCCATTTGACCTCCTCTCACTGCTGACCACAATGGGATTAATTTCCACAACATGTGAGAAGCACATGAGAGTCCACATGTGTAACAGTCAAGTTGGAAAACACAAATCCAGTTTTTCTGGTCTATTTCTTGGTGGCAAAAAGAAGGGAAACTCAAAGAATGGGAGGGTTTCTGTTTTCCCAGCAGAAAGACAGGATAAAAAATAAAAGTCAGGGAAGATGGTAGTGCTGAAAATGGGCAAAAACAGGCTATGTTCTTTTGATATATCTGGTACATCCTGCCTGCTGGTGGCCACCAGATCAAGTAATTTAGTGAAAGACGAAAGCTGAAGATAGAGAAGTATTCTCTAGAAAATGTATATGCAAGAGCAGCCTACCCCTTTAATACTTATCTCCATGTAAACACCAGTTAGCTTTTCTAGATGTCTGGAAAGGGTAGATATCATTAAATCAAGATGAGGAAAAAGATAGTCTGTTTTATCAGATCAGCCATGAGAATGTGTGGATGCAATCTGTATGTATAGAGCACTGTACTTATTCAATTTGTTAAGGTAGAGTTGAATACTATTTTATTTTCAATTTTTCCGTAAAGAACTTTCATCAGTCACTTTGGTGAAGATACCTAGAGAATCTGCTAGTGAATATGTTTCCATAGGCCTGTGTACAGTGTTTTGAGCAAGCATCCCATAGATGTGCTTTATAAAGAGGAAATGTCATCTCCTGTTAGCTCATGCTGGCAGAGCCATGTATACCTGCAAGCTGCTCCTCTCCAGAACACAGATTCTGCCTGCTCTTCCTATTTTTGGATTTGGATGTTGCAACTGCAGAGCCCTTGCCTGACACTTGTCTGTCAGTACACGAGCTGTGTCACAGAAATTTTCCAAAGTAATTGTGGGAAAAGATAATATGGACCATGCTGGACAAGGGACTGAACAACCAGAGCCAAAATGCTGGGGCTAAGCAGCTCTCACCAATCAGAGATTCACAGTCCAGAGCAGCATCCTGCAGCTCAGGGTCAGCTCTGAGATTTCTACCAGATCTCCTGCTCCTACACCAAGGCAAAATCCAACAGCAGTAGCTCCACATGCTTCCTCCCATCTCAGAGTGGGCAAGAATAAAAGGTAGAGCCTTAAAGCAGGAAATGTGGGTCCCTCATTTGTCCTGCTATCTGTAAAAGGAATGGTCAATATCACCATGGTTTTGGTTTTTTTAAGAAAATCTTTATAGCAGAAAACACTGAAAAAAAAAAAAAGAAAAGAAAATTGGGAAATGTATATTTGTGCTTTGATACCTGCAGAGGGAAGACTCCTGCTGTTCCATCATTTCCCTTGATTTTCAGGAAGGTGTTGCATTGCACTGAATGAAAATGCTACTTATAAGAAAATGCTAATATGTTGAAGAATACTTGCCAATGGAAAAGTATTTTGACCACCTTTGAATTTCTATCTGAAACGTACTTCAGGGAACCAGAGTTGACAGGATGATAAATTTCTACTGCAGTTTTGAGACTAAAAGTGCAAGTTGTCACACAGTGATCCCCTTTCTTAATCAGTTCAAGATGGGCTTGGAAGGGGTTCAGCTTGGTCTTCCTTGTTTTGCACAGAGAGAATGTGTAGAACCAAGCTTAAATTTCACCTCTGGTTTTCTCAGGTGACCATGTGTGCCACTGAAAAACTGACTACAATTCTGGTATGTTCAGTCATCTGAAATGCAAACTATATCCTGGTGGGATGATTTGTACATTGCTATGAATGAAGTGAGAGCCGGGGATCAGGTCTGTTACACCCAGGAGCAAAACTGCAAGAAAATGAAGCCCTGGGGGAGTAGAGGAGTAGAATTAGTAGCAACTAGAACTGCTGCAGTTTTTCAGGATGCAGCACCTGCTGTTGGGTGGTGTGGGAGGTCAAACTGGGATAGATTAGCTTGTTCATATATTGTGTCCCTAGAAGCAGTATTTGCCATGGAAGTTGCATGTACCTGTAACTGATTGGTTTTTCTAAGAGTCAGCACCTGAACTAATGTGCGCCAAAGGCAACAGAAATCATCCTGTTGATTCCAACACTGCTGGAGCATCTCCTGGGAATTTACATCGAATAATCAAATACACTTCTCCTCTGATTGCTGAAGAGATGTCAGAAAAGAAATAAAGGTTCATGGGTTCATAATTACAATCAAGAACTGTTAATTGTGCTCATCTAATCTGCCGCTCTCTATATTGTAAACAGCAGGATTTCTTTAAAATCTCTGGTTTGCATTTCAGCCTCACTTCTCAAAGAACAGTTCACTTTAACTAAGCTCAATGTAAAGGTCTGTTTCTGGTCCATTTGGCAGGTCTCATCTTCAAATTGATTACTTCTCTGGAGCCTAAAATCTCCTCAGGAACACTCCAGAGCTTTGTTTTCCATAATGTTATTGACTTGACTTTGCCCAGAATTCCCAAGACCTCAGAGATTTTTATATTACATTTTGGTTTATTTTTGTGCCTTATTGCAGGCTGTTTTCTTATATTTCTCTGTATGAAGATGCAAGCTCCCACACAAAGAAACCCACAGACCACAGTAACCTCTAGGATGGGGGGAAAAAATTCTCCAGCTGTTATGTCCATTTTTGGAAAGTTCATATGAACTACTCATAATCTGAGTTCATCCAAAACTATTTTTGAAGTCTAGCTGTCAGCATTTTTGTCTAAGCAATATTTGTGTTCTCTGGAAGTCACTAAACTAGGACATTGTGGCATTAAGCTTTCAAAAAGAGGAGCCAAAAACATTTGTGTTGAGTTGAATGTACTTTAAAAATGAGAATAAAGCTAGGGAAAGCTTATCTAAGAAAATAAGTCATGGACTCATTATAACCTTGATTTTCTTATCTCTCATTGTAAAATAAATTGGATGACAGGTTTGGTTTTTAGCCTTTTCTATATATGAGTATGCACATTTAATTCTTCTCTTAGTCATATCCATAAAACGTAGGACAACAGCACATTGGCTTTGAGGGCTTATTGAGGTTACTACTTTTACTTCTGAACAGAGTTGATTTGACTTAGTCAAGACAACCAGAAGAAGAATCTGTATGTTTGCCACCAAATTAGACCTCCAAAAAAATGTCTCTTCCATTTGCTAATCCTCTTCAATTTTGGATCTTGACAGGTTCTTGGGTGAGTTTCTTTTATTCCCTGTGGGTCCCATTGGCCCAGGACCTCTGTTACTGGGAAGGTCAGTTTCCTTTAGTGGTTTGGATGGTGAAAGTCCAGCAATGGTGGTCATAACTTGTGTTTTCAAATCTCCTTCTTTCCTGGAAAAGCCCTATACATTTCCAAGTAAGCTGTTCATACCAGTAGTTTTACTATTCCTTTTTCAGGGGTCAGAGATATTAACAAGAAAGATTTTAGACTTTTCAATCAAAAAGTGGAAGAAGATATAATTTGTTTCAAGAATTACTGAAATTTATAACAGATATAATAAATCTTTCATAGTATTTCTTTTGAGTCTTTTACATATTTTAATCAATGTTAACTGTTAACAATTATTAGCAGTCTGGTGGGAGTCTTTTTTCATGTAAGCCTGTACTAGGTTTACAATTATTTTTTATTTTCTCACTAAAACTCTAAATAGTGATAATCATATTCTTCAGCAGAAAGTTATGAAATATCAGCTTTCAGATCTACTGCAGTACAAAAAATTTCATAAATACTGTGGAAATCTCATTTTTCTTGAGTAATAGTATTGACTCATATAAAATGATATTAACTATATATTCTCTCATATTAAGTGAGCTAAAAAGCTTACTATTTACACTTGATGATAATATGGATATATAAATTGTAATGATCAATAAAACCTAAAAAAAATTAGAGGTTTGTAAAAGGAGCCTCTTCATCCCAATTGCGTGTGTTCTAACATTGGTTTCCTGCCATGATCTGATCTTACAAAGACCAAAAAAAAAAAAGAAAATTTCCAAGATTTAATATCACTTCTTCAAATAAATCTCTGCTTCTAAATATCAAAGACAATTTTCCCATGAAATGAGACTCATGTGGTGCAAACATTGTTTCAAAAAGACCCTGGAAAAGGTGGAAGTAGAGGTTACATGTACATTCCTCTGCATATTCTATAACCACATCAGTCATTTGCTAAACAGTGACCCTGGGACAAAAAAATATAATATCACCTCTTTATAGGAGCAATATCAGAGGCAAACAAAAAGAATGACAAAAATGTAAAGCTTATGGGCAACACCTTACTAATCATAGCAAATAACTTTCAATTCTATTAAAATCTCTGAAACAGACTCTGCTAGCAATTATGATAAAAATGAGGAAACATGATATTCTACTAGCATTCTGGTATTATAAGGTTTGCCTAGTTAGCAAAAGAAGCTATGTAACATCACCTGGAAGAGGTTATACAAGTTGCCATTCTGCCTAGAGATGGTTTAAACTCGCTCTTTTGGAACCAGCACACAGACCAACACAGAAAACAAACAAGTCTTGACAAACTATTTGATAAACCTACTGATTGCAGGAGGCTGCATACTACCTTTCCAAAAAGTTTCACTTAAAGTGATATAAAAACTTCAGGTTCAGAAATGAAAACAGAAAATAAGTGCAGTATGAGAGTGATATTTGGACCAGCATCTCTGTATAGGCAAAATACACACAGGGCTACATTAAAATCCTCTACTCACCTTCCTTCTATTGAATTTAAATGCATCCATAACACAGGGTCAGGAAAACATCAATTGGTTTTCCATACAAATAAAAGTTAGGTTAAAATAATTAGGCATTTGGAAAAAGGCTGGGGACTTTGGTGAGGCTACTAGAGCCAGATGGAACTTCTTTTTATCTTCCTTTCTTTCTTTCTTTAAAATACATTGGATTTATAAAAGCTATAAATAAAGATTGATTTGTTAGCAGCAGGAAGCAGTATAGCCCATACTCTTGTTGGAAAGATAGTGCACTGGCTAGTTCAGAAAATGAACTGGAATTGCTTTCAAAAATCTTATTCTTTAATGCATGTTATTCCTTCTGCAGGGACCTAGTGGAATTTATTATCCACCAGCACACTGAGGCTTTCTTTTCAGAAATGAGGATGAGAGAAGCTGGTCAACTTGTTTATTTTAGCTGGACATTTCAATGACATTTTATAGCTGCAAATGTTTGGCTACAACATTTTAACCCATGACTATAAATATTGACCTTTGGTAACATATTAGATAGTACAAAACATGAAAGTCCAATAGTAATAGTAACTATACCCAGTAGTTACATTCTGCAATTCATCTGCCCAGCAAAATGTTCTTTGCAGTGGGGACACCCAGGAACTTCATATTACAAATAAGGAAATAGGAGCAGGAGAAGCTGAAGAACTTCCAAAGAAAGATAACTGGACAATTTTGATTGCTTGCCTTTATTTTTCCACCATTTTATACAGTATCCACCAAAAGAGATTTGTCTGTAGATCTTGGATATTCTCATTTCTCTGAACTGCACAGGTAATTAAAAGAAAGAGAGGAGATAGAGAATTTTATAAGATTTTTTTTTTTTTTTTCAGTTTGGACTCAAACCTATGAAATTAGGAAGAGTTGTCAAGACATTTCCTCTTTTCAAATTTCAACAAACATATTTGTCCAGCATACAAACATATCCCTATTCTTTAGGGATTTTATTCCCAAGCTATGACAGCTAGTTATGACAGCTATGACAGCCTAGTACAGTTGTCATTAATTAATGTTTTAGTCATCCTACAGTACTCTAAATGACAAGATCTGTGGAACATAATCCAGCCTAAGACAGCAACATAAAATGCTTACATTATCAGAAAACATCCTTTTATTTTCCATTTATCAGCAACCCAGCAAGATGCTTACCAAAGTCCAATTCAATTGCTTACAGAAGACATTCATGTCTCTAATGACCAGCATGTGACTCCTTTTACAACTATCAAAATGCACTTAAAACATTAAAATAAAAATTTTATTTTACCTAGGATTTGAGGTAAGATAGGCACAAAAGCCATTTAAGGTCTCCAAGGATATATATATAAGCTGCAGAAATAAAAAGCCACCACCAAAAGGTCCAAACTTTTTCTTTAAAGAAAGAGAAAATATGTACCCAACTGTTTTCACACCCATCTCCTTTTTATCTGATGGTGAACTCCAGCTCACTTGATTTGAGGACCCAAATAATCAGGAATGTCATGTGTTCTACTGCTGAAATATTTGTTCCTGATTCAAGAAAATAATGAAACGTTAAACAGTGGTAAGCAAGCTCAGCTCTTGAAAGCTAATAATATACAGCTCTTATTTTACCAGTGATTTCTGCTCAGCCTAACAGTGAACATAAGAGAATTAAATGACTTCTGTATAATACTGTTGGCTGGTTTTGGGGTTTTTTAACAGATCCTTAAGGGCAACCCCACTACATAAATATGTCTCCTTTACTTGGAGTAATGGAACCCAGGCCAGGGTAAGTCCAGTGCTACCCAACACCTGGTTTTCTGGGCTGTTAATAGAGATGATCATTGAAGCAGCATTAATATGACCCATTTTAGAGTCACTGAGAATTTGGCCCAACTTCCTCACCCCTCCCAGAGCTACAGTTGTTAAAGTTTCAAGTAATGGAATCCAGTAGCATGAAATAGTACATTTATTTTGCTTAGACACACACACACACTCACATACACATGGTCATCAGAATTTCCTATGACATGTAAGAGAAGAAAACTCTCATACATAATATTCTAAAGGTTGAATATTTGGCTACCGACTTTTTCCAAAATAACTATTAAAGTTGTAATCGAAAGTGTTCCAGGCCACAGGGTTGGGTGGTTAAATTACACACTGAGGGGGAGATGGGCTGGGAACACTCAATGTGAGCTTTATTCACTCCAAAAATTCTTTCATTAGGAAAACCCAAGACAGGCAACTCAAATTTATAATCAGAAAGTGCCTTTTTTTCTCTATTGGACTGACCATTTTGGAAACGCAAAGGGTTCCAAGCATACTATTAATTTTTTACAATGTCAGCATGCTTTTTATAAACTGTTTGGGTTTTTTTTTTTCTCCTGAATTTTAACAGTCATCCATTTTGGAAATATTTTATACCCCAGAGGAAAGATTTTGCTTTCCCTGGAGTGGGGAACAGTATCATATTTAAGCCATATGATCTATTTTTAAAAACACCATAAATATGAAACAACCTCTTTCCAAATTGTTCACATTATAAACAGCACCTAGCAAGGGCTGTGTTTGGTTTTGTTCTTAAAGGGGATTTCTTTCCTGGATTTCCTATGCAAGTGTCAGGGTGAAGGTTCAACACTGCTTCAGCTTCATGTGGGCTGGAAGAACCCCGGCACAAAAGGCCATGTGGGTGGACATATTCCATTTTCTTTGTGAGAGCTTCCTATGCAAGCAATCCAGAGGCCACTGAAGCCTTTTAGTACCTTTTCCAGCCAGGACTGTAAGCTCTGATCAAGTCACCTGAATGGGCATACAGTCAGGGCAGCCAGCAGGCAGTGAGTTGGGAGGAAATGGGTCTGTCCCTTGGGACTGACTGTGATCCCATTTGTGCAGTATCACGGTTGCCAGCCACCCTGACTCAAAAATACGGTCAAAACATGTCTATCAGTTATTTCCTCCATTTCTTCCCCGAACCATCTCAGCCTGAAGAAAGGCATAGAGAATACTGTTCTGAACCTGTAACTTTTCAAAGTCACAGCTTTATAACCCTCTCTGTTACAGCTGAAAGTAAAACATGAGAACTGTTATCTTTCAAAACTCACTGCATCTTTCAAGAAGTTCTCATCCCATCTCATCCATATAATTCCGTGAGTGTTTCAAAGACAATGTTTTAATGACATGTTACAAATAAATTACAGCTATTCCCTGTTTTTAAGGTTTTCTGTTTTGTTTTTTAAGATGGGCTGATGGTAACCAGAGTTCTTAGAGGCAGATATGCCTGTCCTTTTCTTACTGCCCCCACCACCTCCAAAACAGATTAAACCACATTCCCAGAGTGAGTAATTGCACACAAAGAGCACGAGCCGCAGAGAAAGACCTACTCAGCCACAGTGGGGTTTGTTGGAGAGCAATGCAGCTCTGCCAGGCTGCCTCCAAGAGCTGCTGGGTTTTAGAGCTCCTGCTCACATGTTCCCTCTACTCTTGCCACGATTTAACACAGAGATGAGTCCTCATCTTTGACACAGAATTTCTTTCCAGGCCTTTTCATTTTATTTTATTTAGAGGTAGCATATAAAAGGCACAGCCTGGAAAAGGGATAGAGCTGAAGAATTCAGTAGCTCTCCAGAGAAATCAGTTACAGGCCTGGGACTTTTCTCTGGTAACCCAAAGGAATTAATCTGCTCCTTTCACATAAACAAGCCTTATGCAGAGCCTAGGTAATAACATAATTACAACCACACTTCACATACACATTGCCATCTGCCCTTTTCTGTTCTGACAGCAGTTCTTCCTCAGGGTTATGTGAAAAGGAAAAAAATGATTAGCAGAGAACAAAAACATATCAGCAAAGAATAATGTGTGTTTCCTTATTAGAGAGCCTCTGTCCTCTCCTCCCTCTTTATTCAAGCACATACAGAACTATAAAACACAGAAATGTTCACAGGATATTAAGTATTAAAGCACTGATGTCAGCAAGCCAAAAAAAAAATGCAAAGGACAATATACAGAAGTATTACTGGGACTACCACTGTAAAGTATTCATTTTATGGCAGATTTTAAAGTTAACCAAAAAAAAGGCAAACACATAATTGTTGGATTAACTAAATCACATTAGTTCCAGACATTTTGCTCTATCAGAAATCATTTCTTAGCACCAACAGATGGAAATACAGCTGAGTTCTGACATATTTACAATAAGCACCAACAGCCTCCATGCTTTGGTATTCTTCTTCATCACCTTGCTAACAACTTACATATTTCATAATGTTCACCAAGCTCAGACAGGCCTGAAGACAAGAAACTGTTTATATATATATATGTATATATAATATGCAAACAGTTATTCAGTCAATAACATTCATACTCTGAAATTTCCTCCAGGTTATTTTACCAGCTAGACTTCTACCTTGTTCTTAGGGAAACAGAAAAATCCCTGTTTGCCTTTGACATCAGGAACTTGTTTACTACTAATCTAAACTTTGCATGATGCCATTGATAGTGCATTGTCATTATAGGCATGACACCAGGCATTCTCACTAAGGAGTTTGTGTATGTGTGCATGGGAATGTGTGTGCATAAATATGTGTGAGACAGAGACAGAAAAGGTGCATGCAGTCTTTTCAGAGCAAACAAACTGGAAATCCTGGCATTTTAATCCCTAAAGTGTGTGCAGTGCACAAGAAGTGACCTGTGGGTGAGTTGATGGAGAAACAGCCCATTCTTCACTCTTTCCTAGAAAAATCCTGCCAAAAACTTTAGTAAATGGTGCAGAACATTTTTTTTTTTTTCAAGTGGCCCCCAAGGAGTCACAAGTAAGAAACAGAGAGACAAAGGAAGGTAAAAAGAAAGCATCTATGCACTGCATGTTCAAAAGTGCATTTATGAAAAATAAAAAAGGAAGGAGGGTGGGGGAAGAGAGGTTTACAGTTTGGTCATTTTATCCCTAGAGTGCCATTAAATGTTCCAGGCTGTGTGTATCTGGAACCATGCCAGGTGTTTCATGTCCTTTCCACGGTGTTGCTGAACATTCCTGCTAATGGCCAGATCCTCTCAGACCTAAACCTGCTGACTCTTCCAGGTAAGAAATAACATTCAAGAAGGTGTTAGTGATGTGGGCTGAGTAGAAGTGCTGCAACATGGGATCTGTGCAGAACAGGCTCTTTCCTTTGCTCACCGCTGAAGAACTAAAATTCCGGATGGGGAAGATTGGAAGATCAGATCCTGCTGTACAACACAGACATCCTTTGCAGCCTTTTTCTTTCTTGCAAGGGGTCATATGGACAGTGAGGAACACTAGCAATGTTTCTATGGAGTGATTGAGATCTTAGGCTTGGCATAGTCTTTGAAAGTCTAAGGACAAAACACACTCATATAAAGAAACAAACTGGGCATTGACCTGCTGACTGACCACCTGACTACAGCCAGAGTACCTCTTAAATATCATTTTGTGTTCGAGCTCATTAGGTCTCTGTTGTTTCCCTTACCATAATCTCGCTTGGGTTCTGTTTAATGTGGAGAAAGCTCATGCCAGTCTGTCTGCAGGCTAAAGGTAAATGCAGTTCTCTCCTAACAAAGAGTTGAACAGGACAGTTCCTGAACCCCCAGCGAACACGTTTCTGCTGTATACATTTCAAAACCTATTGTGATGGTCTTGTTGCTTCCCCTAAACAGCTGGACACAGTTCACTTAATAACCTCTCTCCCTACAAAGTGCTTAATGTTTCCTGATGATCTGACTTTTTTCTTTGTTGCTTTAACTTTGACTTTAGCAGCCTAAGTTTTAAATATACCCTTAAAGTTACGACTGTAACAAATGGGGCATGAGACCGACATATTCTGGACATCAAGACATGTAAAACTCCCACTGTTCATTTGTCATTACGTTGGGCATGTTTTCCCAAGAAATAAGGAAAATACTTGCTCTGCATTTCTGCCTCTAACCAAGATTTGTCCACAGAGAGAAAGAATTGGAGTCTTTGTTTTTAATTGCAATTACATACCATGCTTTCAAATTGTTTTCCTTACTTCGCAATAAGTTTCAATGTTTAGGTCATTTTCTTGCTTCTGCTTTTCTCAGCTGGAGACGAATATGGTCCTCTTAGCTCCCAAGAAACTAAGGATGTTTTTTGTTCCTGTGTTTATCTTGAATACCTAGGACTTTGCAGAAGTTGCTCTTTTCCTATATTATGATACTGTATTTCAAGGGTAATCTCTTGGAAAAGACACTGAGTGAATGACAAACAAACCCAAACAAGAAGAAAAGGCCATGATACATATGCTGCCCAAATTTTCCCTCACCTTCTCCAACGCCCTCAACAGCAAATCCCCCACTAAACCCCAGAGCTCAACATGAAGCATATGTGAAAGCAATAACTTGCTCTGGAGAATCGATGTCTTTATGCTACCCTTTAAATCAGATAAATCAGTCAAACAAATAATGTAAATTTAAATTAAACCAGTTGGACAATGCCTAGAAAAGTTCAGTGTTCCTGGAAGTGCTGAAACAACATTTCCTACCAGCCTGCAAAAGATTTTAAAAAAACCCAAAAAGCCATCAAATCTAATTGGAGCAGTGTGGCAACCTTATTTACAGAACAAAGCTGGTTTACTTAAATACTCTCCAAACTAATGTTTGTTTTTAATGCACTGCTGCTCTCTCAATTTGGCACAAATTTAGCTGGAGGAATTGCCATACCAACACTCAGGAGCCAAAAAGAGAACATTTAAGTAGCTAATTAAAGCAGTGTCACATAGTCCCACAGCAGCATAGATAGGTCTATATCGCGCTGAAGCAAACACAGGTTTCTTCCCCAACTCCACCCATCCTTATTCACAGTGACTCTTATGATTGTAATTATCCTGTAATGTTTGGTGATGCCATATGCACCAAGCCCTTCAAGTGGTATATCTGCTGCTTCTCAGTTTCCTCTAAAGACCTTGAACTAAGTTACGTAGTGTCCTTGGGAGCAATTACTTGTCTCCAGTGACTTTATGGTGATGTATAAAGTAAGAAATTTAAAAAAAAACAATCACCAGTACCATGTATGTGGTGACCCCACACAGATGCTGGCAAGTGCAAGCAATTCAATCTCTTTAACATAAGCATGCTCTTTAACACATGATAACACGCCATGATGCCACATGGAAGTTTTATGGCTTATCATGCAAAGGCTACAGCAGGAGAGTTTGCAGTTGGAGAAAAAATAATGGTAAGAATTTAATAGCTAAGAAAAAAAAGTAGTTATATTCATATCGGCTAGTATTTAAAAATACAGATTTTAATAACACAGTTTTGAATGATTCATAGACTCATAGAATGGTTTGAGTTGGAAGGGAGCTTAATCATCTATTTCTAACTTCCTGCCATGGGCAGGGACACCTTTCACTAGACCAGATTGCTCAAACCTATCCTTGAACATTTCCAGGGATGGGGCATCCACAGCTTCTCTGGGTCACCTTTTCCAGTACCTCACCACTCTCACAGGGACGAATTCCTTCTTAATATCTGCTGCCCGAACTGTTGTCATCATTTCCCAAGATATTTAGAAAGCCAATCGTGGTCTTGTTGCTAAATCACAGGACTGGGAATCAAGTCCCTCTTTCCAGAAAATGCCAAGACTTTGCTCTGATCCTCAACAAGAGCTTTAACCTTCCAGTTCCCTTAACATTCCAGATTTCACATAGATAAAATACCCAACCCCTTTTAGTCTTGCCTTTCCTCAATCTCTTCCAGAAGGGATTTCTGAATGCCCCTGAGCCATTCTGCTGGTGTTCTTTGAGGGCTGGCACTGAAATATTCTAGAGGGAAGTGCAAATAATTAGTAAAACTGCAGAGGTTTTGTCAGTTGAACATTGATATTTTCATGAGACTTTCTGTAGCTGTGAGTTGCCAGACACTCCCGTTTTGGGAAACTTCAGTGGGAATTTCATGTACATTAAACCCAAATCATCAGGTCAAATACAATGCTCATTTGATAAATGCTGAGCACCATGGGTATAAATTCATATAAAGCGCAACAAGGTGAATACATTAGAGTTCAAGAAATATACCAAAAAGAAAAGGGTTTCTTATGCTAGAAAGTGTGTATTAACTAAGCTTTACATTTGAAATGCTGGTCTCCTGTGAACTCTGTAGATATTTTCCGTATGTCCATGTGTTGGAAGTTTCATAAAATGCTGAGCATGTACATTGAAAATAGCTCTGACAATGTATTAAAAAGCTCTGAAATATTATGACATGGCCAACTTCCATGTTTTTTAAAATCCATGACATGACACAATATATTTTATGTGTGGAAATATACATCATAAATATTGGCCAATGTCATAATATTTTTAATGTTTTATATGTTGTCAAATCTGCTTTAAACACAGTATGTGTGCTATACATTTACTGAAACATAACTCAGAGAGATGCAGGAAATCAACTATATTCTTTTTCCATGTGCGTTTATTATATATTTTATGATTTTGTTGCTTCTTATTGTACCAAGCCTTTTTTTCCTTCTTTCCTTCTTTATCTTGCCTTCTTTCTTGCTTGCTTGTTTGCATCTTTGCTTATTTTATTCTTCTTCTTTTCCTGAATTTTCTTACTTCTTTTGTTTTCGTGCTTTCTTTCTTGCTTTTACCTCTACCTCTCTTGAAACAGGCAAATGTTGCTTCATAAGAAGAGACTTCGTAGTTTTCTGTTGTTCACTTTTCTCTTAGCTATACCCCTGAACCAAGTGACTCCTAGTCGTGTGCAGGTATGATTATGTTAACCTTGTCTTTAAAAACCAGGGAAATCGCTGCCTTTCCTAAAGCTCCTGCAGTGTCAGAGTTTCATCCATCTAAGCCCAACCGTGGGGCCAACACAACATTTTATGATGCCCTGGGACAAGGCAAGTACCAGCAGAGCAGTTGAAATCACACAAGCCCAAAAAATCCTTTTCTTTGTGAGCCAATGTTATTGCAATGCAATCAAACCCTGCAAGGCACGGCAAAAGTGCAGCACCTCAAAGGTGTCATGTCCCCAGGCTGGGGGTTGTCATCTCCCTGACTTCCAAGAGGCCTGGCCAGTTTTGGTGCTGACCAGCCAGGTGCTGTCACTGCCACTTTCAGATGACTACCCCTGATATCGGTGGGCACCACAAATTGTTTAAACACAATGTTTCCCTGAAAACTAGACCCTTCATTCCTTTCACTGACCCAGACACAACTAAACACTTGTCCACCTCTCAGGAGCACAATCTCCCACATCTGAAGACAAAATAATAATGCAGAGTGAAAGAGTTCCATCAGCAAGGAATGTTATAAGTTTTTTAAGAAATATACCCCAAAAGAGCTACTTTATTATAGCTGTAGACTGAAATCCTGGCCCCAGGAGTTCAAAGGAAACTCAGAGTTCAAAAGGAAGAGGTTTTACCTCTACGCATTTTCCCTTATCAGACATGACCATGAGTTTCTACTGCAAACACCTTCATACAAGAAATGCTTAGCTATGACAAGAAGGAGCAACAAGCAGGTCACAGAGATGACTTTTTGAAAATGTTTTAGTAGAAAAAGAATATATATGTAATTAATAACATTCTTAGGGTGAAGGGGAGTGGCACAGAAGTTGACCAAAAAAAAAAAAAAACCACAAAAAGAATAAGAAAAGAACTAAAAATATTTTAAATGCTTTTTTCATGGGTTTTATTTTATTTTTTCAGGTTTTTCCCTTTCCTTCTTTTATTCTTCCTGCATTTTCCCTTTAGAAATGGAAGGGAAGCTTAATTAAAACAAGTTGTTCTGCAAGCATCAGAGCTAATGAAACCTTGTTTCCTGTGGGTTTTTGTCCTGTATCCCCTGCTGTGATAACCTTAGCTCCATTCTCATATCCTCTGTGGCTGCTCTTGCAGGTCCCCAGAACCACCGCTCAAATTCCCGCACTCCCTACAGTTCCCCACCATGTTCCTAAAATTCACACTCTACACATGTGCTGCCATGTCCCCAGTTCCCTCCTAAACCTCTGGCTTTGTCAGAAGTTGTAACAACTTCATTATCCTTGTGACTGGCACCAAGCCACATTGCTCACATGTCTTTAAAACTGGTATTTAATCTTCACTTCAGTATCTTCCATTAATCTTAGTGTCACCCTATAATGTTAGACATGCAAAAGAAACATGAGAAACTACTAATGTGAACAAAAATATAGGAAATGCATTCCAGAGTAGCACTCCATAAGGGGTCACATCTATACTCGGACCTGTTAAATATTTAACTCTGAAAAAATGTTGCAACTGCATTGGCACAGACAGCCCAGCTTGTGATCCAGGCCATGGGCCTGCTGTGTAAATTACTACTGGATTCCCTGACAGGGGTGAACCCTGGAAACCAAGGCCTGGGAATTCAGTAGGTGGGCATCAGGCAATAAATCAATAAGTAAATATTTCAAACAGAAAAGTGCTTGCGTCTGCAGAAGCAATAACCCAGAGCTGAAAAGTCCCTGTGCTCTGTGCCTGAAGGGTACAGTGAGATTCCTGCGAGCACCAAGATATGGACCAGATGACGAGTCTGTGTGTCCTGGTCAGGGACATTCAGGAAATGCTGCTGGGATGCCTGGGTCTAATGGGATACACTGCCACCTCCCTTGGTTTTGCTTGTGAAGGTCATGCTGCTGTGTAGCATCAACCCAACCCCATCAGGATGGCTTTTCCTCAGGAATTGAATTTATTTTGTGCATTGCACCTTCACAGACTGGATACTTGTTGAGCCTGAGTGCAGATGTTCAGCCCTTTCCAAAAACCCAGATCTTTTCAGGTGCTTCTCCTCAGTCATCCAAAAAGCACAGAGGTTGGCAGGCATCAGCCACTTGTGAGACACTCTGGATGGGAAAGAAAGTGCCTGAGCAGAACTAGCCTTAACATCTGAACTGTGTCCTCACCACAAAACTTCTTTCTATTAATCTACTTAACTTCACTTTCTAAGATACCTTTTCACGAGCCAAAAGTTACTTCAGTCAAGCTAGGAAAAAAAGTTTGCATAGAAAATATGTGAGAGAGCACACTTGTTAATGCATTTCCTCTCTTCTATCAGGAACACATTTTTATAGTGTGGGCCACTAATTCTGAAATGGGATGGAAGAAAGAAAAGATAGGAACAGTTTTATTCTGGGAGGTGATTGAGAAAAAAAAGGAAGAATAAATAAAAAGAAAGAACCTACAAATTGAAGAAATACTAACTAAATATAATCACTTCATGTACAGAGGAGTTGCTTAAAATAACAGAAGAGGCAGTTTTGCTGAAAACAGCAAGCTGAGACAGTATGTGAAGCAAAATGAGTGCCATCAACCAACAGCATGAGTGAGTTTTGGAAATATCTGTGGATATCTGCAATGCTTATCACTCCACATTAAGCCATCTAAGGCAAGTGTCCAGAAATACCGTGGAGGAAGGAAGAAAAATGATTGAATTTTTTTTTCAGGAGGAACACTATCATCAGCCTTGCTAGAAAGTTATTTCTTTTCTTTAGGGAAAGACAACATTTTATGTTTCTAAGAGATGATCCTTGGTTCATTTTTTATTCCACAGGTTAGCTGAAGACACTTGGATGTGAAACATAATTCATTTTTCCATAAGTAGCATTCTGGCAAAAAATGGTCCCTCTACACCCACAGAGAGTGTTTCATTGTTCTCTAATAATGAAATCCATGGACAGATAGCAGTGAACAATGTATAGTACTACAGTCCTTTTAAACAATGAATCCTCCCAATACAGCAGCTGGGTATAAATTAGAGATAGACAACATGAAAACACACAACAGCAAATTCTGCAGCTAGCGGTGGAAGGAGGAAAACAACCTTCCATCTGAGCCTCAGAGGGGCATCTTGCTGGCAACAGGATAAAGACATGGTTCCTGACCGCCCAGAGAGCAAAATGGGGAAACACAGAACCTGGATAATTGCACTTGAAAAGAGAGCAATTGCAAGCAACCTGGGTGCATATTTCAGTGGTGTGGTTCCTCCACACTCTCCCCAGGTACTTTGAGAGAGCAAGAACAATTACAGCTGCAGTGAGAGCACGAGTGCAGAGAAAGGGGCAATAGAGAGTCTGCCAAAAATAACCCTCCCTAAGCTGCAGAAGAAGTGATTGAGAAAACAGAGTCAGGGCTCTTAACATACAGCCCTGTATATGAGTCCCAAACAGAGCAGGGAGTGTTGACTTCAAACTGCAGAGCTTTTCGTGGAGGGGGAAAGACTCCAACACCTCTTAGTCCTGGTATAACTATACTTGCACTTGCCACATCTAATATCCTGCTGTAACTGCATCCCAGTGAGCCATGCCCATGCTGCATATGTACTTCCCATCCTGCCCATATGCTTCTTAAGTGGTGAGCTCATCTAAATCACCCCTCTCATTTACCTCCTACAGAAACTATTCATGGCCAGTCTATTTCTATTCTGACCAGATCGTTGATGGTCCACAGGACTTTGCGGAGCCAACACTACCGAGATAATTGTCAGATTTAGAACTGGTTATGAAAAGCTCTTCCCAAGAATATCTATTTGGTTAAAGGAATCCAAGAGATTCTCAAATTCTTTTGAACAGCAGGTGACTGTTTTTGCCAACATGCACCCTGGATTCTTGTGACAGCTTTTTATATAGCTGTAGACACCAGGCACTTTAGCCTCTCTGAGGCCATGCTTGTGTCAGTCCATATCAGGCTGACAAAATCTGACAAGGAGACATGAAGGTTAACTCAAGATGTCTTAGAAGTTGTGTACAAGTTCATTCATGTCCAGAAGTATTCAGCACACACAATGGGGGAACAAATCTTCAAAGCTGGCCATGGCCAAATTTCCAAGAACTCCATTTCCACTGCAGAAGCCAGATATTCTAAACATTTTCTAGGTCTCTAAATAATGGGCTGTATTTTAGGCTACATCGACCCAAGTAGTTGAGATAATTTGACTGTGTAGCCACTCATTTAAATATCCAAAGAGGTGCAAGGTGCTTCTGAAAAATCACAGCTAAAATGTGCTGGTCCAGAACACTTGAGAATTGGGTATGTAAAAGGGAAAGAGGCTCAGGTTCTTCAAACACATTTTCAGAGGTCATCACTAATATAATTCAAAGTCTGTCTGATTCAAAGGAGTATGTATGTCTGTATTCAGGATTTTCCCTAAGGTTCATTTTCGGTGGAGGACATCAGCATTTTGCCTGGATGTGTGTAAGGTGTAGGTAGAATTAATTGACATTGTCAGAATTTTAAAGGTAGCATGAATTTTAGTGAAGGAGAATTAGAATAGAAAGTCCTATTCACATGTGGACTTCTTGTCCTCATATGGCACTTTTCATCATATGAGCTGGAACAGACCTCCAGCTTCCTGCTGCTTCTGTTCCTTTCCTTGGAGAGCAAAATCAAAAAGAGACAACCAGATATGTCTCTGTATAGTGTTCTGGGTGGGGAAGATCATAACAGATAGTATCTGATAGTATTTAATATAATTTTTTTTAATGGAGTGATAGGTGGGTTTTGAAGGCTGGCTGTTCCAAAAGAGTGAAACATATTGTTTGGAGTGGCCCAAGGCGACACAGCTATGGACTATGGCACAAAAGCACAGGAAGGAAAATTCAAGATAACTGTCAGGAAAAACTTCCTAATAGTGCAACACTAAGCAGCACAGCTTAATACTGTGGAATAATCTTCTAAGGGAAGAAGTCGAAGCCCAGCTGAATGAGTAATTTTAAAATTAGACTGTAGGAAACAATTCAGCATTGGCAAGGGGAATGGACAAGATGACCTCATCAGCCTTTTCCATCTCAGATTTCTATGGTTCTGAGGACAGAGAATAATAAAAAGCTACTGCACAGATTCAATCCCAGAGAGAATTGCAATGGGATAAATGGGATTGGCTATTAAAAGATGTAGATTGCAAAAGAGACTGTGAATGAGGAAAAGTGGATGTGAGGAGAGATGAAGTCATCAAAGTGTTCAGAACATAGACTTGGAGGCAATGATAGGCAAAGTCCCGGGCAAGGAACATAAAATCAGAACAGAACAACTTCAAAGAGATAAAAGGCAGCAGAGCACAGGGTAGGGAGTCTAGACAATTTTACATGGAATGCATTTGCACTTAGCAGGTGCCAGGTGTGCACAACTCTCACTAAGAGCCATCAAGTGTCAGGACAAAGCCATTTTTAATACTAAAAGATTATGCAGGAATTTAAGGGTGATGCCCAGGTACTTGGAAAGAGAGCCATATGGATGTTGTGCTTTTGCTTCACAGCTATGCACATCTGCTGGGCTCGCCAGCATTTGCAACAACAAAAGAAGTCCCCACTCATTTGGCTGGAGGGCTCAGGCTTTGTGGATTTGTCTTCTGAGCCAATGTCATCATGGGCTATTTTCTCAGTCTGTTCTGACAATTAAACACACACAGATTTCCTTTTGTTCATGCCAAGCATGAATCTGGTTCTTTAGCATTTGTTAGAGAATAAAGCACAGCAAGAAAGCATAACATTCAGAATTCACTTCAATGCAGCACAGGTAACTAACCGTACATTTATTGTCTGTTGGGGAGCTGAAAACAGACATCAGCTTCACAAACAGTACAAATGTTCAAATTGTCTGTGTTAAACTGAAAACATTATGTGTTTTGGCCATTTTGGGAAAGGTTGGGAGTGATATGTCCCAGTTTTTTACAAGTGGATTTATGGCTTATAATTATTCAAACCCTTTTTGAAGCAGCATCCAAACCGTATTTGTGATGTGCGCTGTGTCACATATCCTGAGGTATTATTGACTGGATGACTTTTTACGTTGTGGTAGAGCAAATGGAATGTCACACACTCCATTGTTCAAAGTTCATGAAAATTCCAAAACGGTCCAAACTTCCAAAGAAATGTTTTCATGAATGCATAGTGAACTTTGGAGTATTTGCAGAAAACAAATATTGTGGACCTCCCCATGCAGAAAACAAATATTGTGGACCTCCCCATCACTATCAGACACAAAGAAGCTAATCAAATGAGAATAATTTATACATTAACCCGTTTCTTCAAGCAATTTCAAGACATAAAAATCAAAAATGTATAATGGCCTAGAAAGGTTATGCAATCCAGTTAAGAACTTAGAAGTGCATCTGAAAATTAATTTCTATAGTAGTAGAAAGTGATGCTATCAAAGTTGCTAAAGCACCTGTTTAAACTGTACGAAGTACAAGTCACTCTACCCCATGGAGGGGAGTCTCATATTGTTTTAGGCAACATGCTAGTAGTATATGGGTAAGTTCGTAAGAAATAGGAAGTCAATTCCCAGGAAAAGTACAGAAAGAAACTTAATTCAGGGAGACTTGCATTTACTGCATTTATTCTGTGTTCCTTTTTAGAAGTACTATGAAATTAGTAGGAGTTACAGGTATTCACTTCCAAATGAAAACAAGAAAGAACATCTTATTTAAAACATACATTATGATATATTGTCATACAAATAAAAATATGGTAAATTCTGTGCTATAATATGTCACAGAATATATTTTTTGTAATATAATTTTTGTCATAGACATCAGTATAATATCTGAGACAGAAACTAACAAATTCACCTGCTATTAAATAGCTGTTAAGATATGACTTATTCTTCCCTAAGCTCTTGATCCTCATATTTTATCAGGTTGCTATTTATTATTGTTAGTTTTGCTGATTGTCATTATGAACACATTTTAATTGATATAATAAATGCAGATAAAAGCTGAACAGCCTTTTATAATAAAGTCAGATAAAGTCTTTTCAGGCACTTTTTATCATAACCACTGAATATTATTTTAGAATCTTTCCCTCAAATAAATAAAGTAATTTTGAAGGCATGTGAATGAGGGAAAGTTGCTGCCATCAGCAAAACTTAGAATATCTTCTTTAAAATGCATTCTAAAAGAGTATTTAATAAAGCCAGGCAGCAGTAGGCAGAAATTGGAAAGGGGGAGTTATAGCGAGATCTGAAAAAGATATGTTATTGTAGGACATTGAATGACTGAGGAAAAAGAGAAAGGCACAGTATAGAAAAGCATAACAAAGAGCATTATCTGCAAGAAATGAACACATGTTAAATAGCAAATGAAATTCAAAGAGTTTTTGCTTGTGTTTATATATAATTTCATAAAAATGTGTCAATTTGTTTATACAATTTAAAAAAAAAAATTAATTAATGTTATCTTAAGGAACCATCTTGAAATACTTTTGGGATGAGTATAGGAATGAATTAACGCTATAGGGGTACACCAGTAAAATGAAGCTTAATTCATTCCCAAAAGTTCTTTGAGCTCTGATTTTCTAGAATGTTGTCTCTCCCTTATACCAATTGTCTGTAGTGTGATGAGCCACTGCAATAAAAATGCTTGCTGTAATAACAAAGCTGTACTTGAGCTGAGATTTTTCTAGGATGACACAAGGTAAGGTCGTGATGTCACTGTTTTATTCAGCCCCTGAGCTGCCTATTACAGTTCAGCACAGCCGTTGTCAGAGAGAATATTTTTAGTGGTCTAAACCTGACGTCTGAACAGACATCCTGGAACCATAAGGTTTGAATATTGGCAGAGCAGAGCAAGTTCTTCACCCTTGTGTGGTAGCTCTGTTTTAGTAGTAGGCAGTTTATTGAACAGGGGGCTTTAAACTCTGCCCTTAGAACCCAGAACTCATGTGAAAATTAAAAACTTCCTTGGTGCTTTCCATGAGCCCACAAGACTGTTCTGCTGTCATGGGGCAAAGTTTCCCATTCATCCCCTTCTGTGTTTTATGCTGTTCATTTTCTGTCATCTGCTGTGGGGATGGATGTGTGTCAGCAATGCTGTGAGAAGCAAAACACTGTGGGAGCCTTTGCGATGAAAGCTGCTACACTGAATTAATCATAATTATCATTAACACACATGTGAGCCACTTCCAGTGTATTCTGTCCAGACCACAGTTAGACCTGCTAAAGACTAACCAATTGACTTACAATTTATATTCCTGTTCTCAGCTCACTCTGCAGTGCTTGGGGACTGGTTAGTACCTCATGCATTTAATGCTCAAGACCTGTGGTGATATTGCCTATTATCATGATTTAACACTGACTAATACCCTGCTATTTCTGACAACACCAGCTATTAGCTGAAAGTGAGAAAGTATTAAAAACATAGTTGTGGCCCTCACTGCTAGTTTTTGTGTTATTAAGCAATGAATTCTGATGGCAAATATTTTTGCATACTTTATATATTTGAAAAAAATCCCTTTCTGGCTAAAAGCATCTTTTGGCCCAATGAGGATATCTTCCATGCACCCATGTATGAATAATCTGTATAGATGAGCCAACAGAAATATATGTAGAAGAATATGTCTGTGCACATACTTGTGTGTATGTATGCAAACACAGTGCCCATAATGCATTTATAGCAAGTGCCATCATGACTACACTCCAAGTGCTTCACCGGCTGTATATTCATGGGTCACTAGAGCCATGTCAGCGCTGAAACACTCTCTCAGGTGGAAAGCAGCAGACATACTGCACCAGCAGCTCTACACAGCTGTGTTTGCAGAAGAGGAAGCAAAGTCTTCCAAATTAAACTGTTGTAAAATTTAGATGGGCAAAATTCAACTGCCAGAGCTGGACTTGGCTGGCATTCTAAGATCTTAATCCTTGCTCTTGCAAAAGGTCCCATGGGACCTCTAGAACCACAAATGGTGGGTATCTGGTTTTGCATCTCATTCAGAAGACAGTAACATCTGCATCCCAGCAGAGGCATTCACCTTGCCCAGCACTGCTCTGGCACAAGAACTTCAGTAATGCACTGTCCTGTTCTGACTGTTTCTTCCAACTCCAAGGCTGTGTTTTTGCCTTGCTTATCTCCAGTCTACCCACCAGTCCCCTCGCTTGTCCCCCCTGATATCTTCAGAAAGTCCAACCAGGCACAAGGCTACAAGTGGGATATTATATGAGGATTTTATAGGGAATGGGACAGGAGAGAAGATCTGACTTCAGCTTTTACATGGTGGCAATAGTCCTCATCACACAGAGCTGAGTCAAAAAGACAAGCTTTGTAGAACTGTGGAGTAGAAATGATGGTGAATTAATGAGAACTCTGCTCTCCATCTGGAAGTAATGAACATCTATGAAAGGAAGACAAGACAACATCATTATTTTCTCAGAATGGCAAATTCTTTAACACTCTAAATTAGTTTAGCTTTGAGGGGATATACATGAAACTGTGTATAACAATTATCTGTGAAGCTGCTTCTGAAATTGATACCTGCAAAATATGTTGTTTTCAAATTAAAGAAAGAAGAAAGTATGGAAGACTTCTGAGAAGACACAAAGTGTATGAAGCAATGTAGGAATGCTGGAAAGAGCCTGAGACCATTCAGAAGAGGTGAACCTGCAGTCTCATTCATTAGGACCACTCAAAGCCCTCCAGTGAACCCGTGCCAGCACAGCTGGACTGTGGTGAGCAGAGTTCCCCTGCGATACGGAGTGACACTTGCATTGACTCTAAAATACAAACACAAACTTGAGTCCTAATCACTTCAGAAAAATTGACATGATTCAGAATTGCACATGTCCCAAATGCAGCTATCAGATTTGCACAGTCACAAAACATTCAAAGCCCTGATTCTGCCAAGTGTGACACACACACCTGCTCACCTGCACAGGGAGTTTCTCAGCTTCCTGATGGCTCTAGGAATAAAATAAAATGCAATGTCTGAATTAGTCTCTCTTTATTGTATTCCTAGAAAGCTCTTGGCCAATTTCAGTTTCTGCTACCTAAGAAAAACCCAACAAAAATGAAACTTTTTTGTTAATACAACAAACCTGGCTCCTGGTATTGAAGACCTGCACTCATTTCTCAACACTGCCACCAATATTCAATTTGCTTGGCCAAACCAGTAGCACATTCATTCTGAAGTCAAGGAGTAAAATTTCTGTCTTTATCCTGTAGTACTTTCTCTGATTTTTACACAAGTCCCCCATCTGAACTGTGATTTCCAGGGACAGAATAAGCATCTTCTGAGCCTGTAAAGTGCAGAGCACAACAGAGCCTATTCCACACTACTGTGGCAGAAACAATAAAATAACTGAAAGGACTAAGATGATGCCTTTTCAACTCAAACCAATGTCTTCACTAGCAATGCCTCCAGAAACATTTATGCACTGCCAGCAATTCCTCTTACCTGCCAGAATCTGTTCTACTGAATTTGGAAAGGGTTTCTTTAGAAAGGAATTGACTGTGAAAATGTCATTTTGTTATTAACCTATTCGCTACAACATCAAAATTCTTGCTCTTTTGAACTGGATGTGTGAGAACAAACAAAATGAACAAGCAAACAAAATTCTAAATGTTGCAGATGAACAAAAATGCTTTCTTTGCTTTTTTTTTGCGATCATACAACCAGAGAGACTATCGGGGCACTCTCCTCACTGCCTGATTACAAGGCACCACATTGCAACTGACTTTGTTCAGGCAGGTTGTTCTAGGTACGTAAAGTGACTGCTCAAGAACAGGACGCACAATACCTCATTCACAAGCCAAGACAATCACAACACTGTCACAACTACTTGTAATGGCCCTTTCCTTAAGAAGCTAAAAATATTTATGTATTGAATGGCAAAATCTTTGCATTTTTTTAGAAGTGTCGTAATTCTTGGTTTATTGTATTAACTGTTTTCCTAAATTCACTCATCAGTCTGGCTATTGTATCACACTCTTATTCCTGTGCAAAGCTGAGCTGACAGTTTTTTGAAGCTGCCATTCTCCACAATGGTTAGGAAGAGGGAGGAGGAAAGGATGAGGAGCCAACAGCTGAGGAGAAGGATGTAGTGGAATGAAAGACGATCAGGGAAGGGAAAGGGAGAGTCTGTTTTGTTAGTGCTGTTCTGGCCACCTCTCATGTCTTCCTCCTGAATTTTTTAAGTTCTTCAGCTGCATGTATTTAGCTTTCTGGCTGCTTTTGTTTTTTGGCTATCCAGCCTCTCTCCTTGCATCTACTCACTTTCTTTCTTTTTTTTTCAAGAAACTTGCTTAAGCTTTTCCGGCCACGTCTCTCTCACATTGTGTGGCCGCTTGTATCAGCTTCCTTGCCAGGCTCCCAACCAGGGTTGCTTGGCTTAGACCTCCCCCTACTGCTCTCTGCTGTTAGGGAGCTGCAGAAATCTGCAGTGTGGTATGGGCAGAGAGCACCAAACACCTTCACAAAGGCCATGGGGTGCTTCATCTCTGCTAACAAGGCAAGGTGATGAGGACTAATCTGCCTGGCTCTCTTCTCACCCCACAGATCACATGCCAAAATGTGCCTGGAGAAAATTGCTCCCTCCTAGCTCTGCCTCTCCTGAGGTATTAATATACAGTAATGGATAAAGCAGCCAAGGGCAGGCAAGACAGCTCCTAAAACATTCTCCGTGCCAGCATAGAGGTCTCCAACAGGCAACACAAAGTTTAAGGTAGCAATCTCCAGATGCTCTGCTATTGAATTCTTGGGATTCAAGACAGTTCATGTATACTCATAAGCATTTGTCTGTCCACTAGCCAGTCTATAAATGTTTTGTTGCAGTAGACAGTAAGCTGTATTCCTGTGACACAAAATATCTGTATAAAGCTTCTGTAGACACTTTGTGCACTCATCTGTTTACATAGTTTTAAAGTAGGAAAACGCAAGAATGATAAAATCAGGTTTACAAAACTGGTTCCTGTAGCACTGCCTCATAACTCAAAAGCAATTCACCAGTGTAATTAAAAAGAAGCTTAAACTGAGGCATACACTTTGGCACAAGTATGGCACTGTTTATATCACTTGCAACATTTGTTCTGAGGTGTGAGCACTGTTCCTACTCTAATGAGAGCACAAAAATAATTTACCCAGTAGTGAGGGGGAGAAAGGGAACAGTAATGTCAATGCTGCAAAGTTACAAATACACTTTCAAATATACAATGGCAAATCCATCCCAGGAGCCAGGAAAGGGAGAAACTCCCCACTCAAGTACGTAAAAAGCTGAGAAATGGGTCAGCTCATTGAATTTTTCATTCATCAGTATATATTCACAGAAGCATTAGTTGCACATACAGTTTATGAATTGCACTGAGGAACTAAAGTATTGAAAGGTTGGATTGCCCTATTTGCTCCCACTGTGTTCTCCAGTTTCTTTAGCCAGAGACTGCTCCCAGACCTTCAGCAGCCCTTGCAGCAGCGTGTAGTCTACAGGAGTCTTCTGCACTCTTTGTTGCAAAGTCCTTGTGACCAGGGAGAGCAGGGAGCTCTTGAAGAATTTCAAATTCCCCTTCAATTGCTACCTTTTTTTTTTTTTTTTAACACCAAGTCACGAGAGTTGCTAAATGATAAATGAAAAAGCAAACAAAAACATAAACCTGTTCCCTTCTCTGGCAAGCTCTCAATTCCTGTATTCTTTTGGAATATCCATTGCTTTTGTATGTAGTCCGAAGTGTTGTCAGACTTTTGATCTTTTGATATGGACAAAGAGGGACCATACTTGGCTATAACTTTTGATCCCTTTTAGAAATCAGCATTTCCATGTGTACTAACTTGCTCATGGGCTGCTTTAAAGCTAGGTTGTACCAACTGCTATGGTGGGGGAAGAATAGCCAACAAAAAAACACCAAATAACCATAAATGCAAAGTTTACATGAAGAAGTAAAATTTAATTTTTTTGTCTCATTTTTTGTGAGTGCAATTTATGTTTTTATAAGTCTGAGTGAATTATATTAAAAAGGGTTTACTAAGGAGATATTTTAGCTATTTCAAATCTTTTCAGCTGTCAGAGATTGCCCAGTCACCTTGGTATGTGGAGCACCTCTATGGCAATGAGTGAACAGTGGTGATACAAAGAATTGAACTTGATGGAAGAGAGGATTGTGGTCCTGAACAGAGGACACAGCATGTGCCCTTACTGGGGAAGTGAAATATCTGGAAAAGTTGAAAAATCTAAGATTTTTATTTCAACCTAAAAGAAATCAGTAAAGAAAAAACTAGATTGAAATTTGCAAAATCTGACAGTGGTTCATGATAAAAATATTTGGGGAAGAAATTTTGGGCAAAAAAGAAAAAAAGAGAGACGTCAGAAACCCCACTTGTAATACATTGGTATAGACATGAACAGTCATTTCCCACTCCTGTGTACACGTGAACAGGAACAGACACTGCCACTAAGTTTAATTCCACTGTATATTTTTAAACTACATTAAGGAAAATAAATTTCTAATGCACATATGTACCAAATCAAACAAGATCACAGAAATTTTAGTAAAATATATGGATTTTAGCATTGTTTATCTGTGTTGAGTTTAAAGAGACTTCCAAGTTGCTTTGTACAATAAAACCCAATAATTCTATCTAAGCTTCTATCTTTTCTTCATTAAGTGTCCCACTGAATATGTCTTTGATGCAGCTGATCCAATGATAGGACTTTAAAACGCCCCTTCCAACCCAAACTATGCTATGATCATAAGATTATTCTGCCAGCAAAGTGTCATTAAAGGATCTTTTTAACACAACTAAATGCATCTATTTCCTTGTCATTGCAAGACCATTTTTCATTGAGGTCCCTGAGAAGATTCCCTTTGATTCCCATGGAGATTGGCTTGTTTCATACTAGCTTTACATTTCTCTGACAGTGATACAAATCAGAAAAAAAGCTACTTAGAGTGATACAAATAAGAAAAGAGGAAGGTCTGTAGATTTTAATATTTACCTTACAAGGCCATACTCCACAAATTGTTGTTATGTATAGCTAATAGTCAAATACTAATAAAATATTAATTAGTACCTCAACACCTTTTTATTAAATTGTAAACAGGTAAACATGTAATTTATTTTATACCATAACAGTGCCACAGAAAAACTGCTTGCCTCTTTTGAAGCTGAAACTCTTAATGAGATTTTATATGAAATAAACTTTGCCAAGTGAATGCTAAATTCCACTAGTTTTTCAGATGTTCCTCGCTGCTCTTCTTACAGGATTTTTTAATTATCCTATTAACATGTATTACTTATTTTTTTTT
Source organism: Orthonyx spaldingii (assembly GCA_013397795.1). Taxonomy (NCBI): domain Eukaryota; kingdom Metazoa; phylum Chordata; class Aves; order Passeriformes; family Orthonychidae; genus Orthonyx; species Orthonyx spaldingii. The sequence goes on from VZTJ01003866.1 coordinate 115,505, forward strand.
TACTTTGCAGCTTGTATTTCCTTTAAAATTAAGACAACATGTTGAATTGAAGCCATTCTTTTACTTTCCACAACAACAAATTACTGTCATCATGAGTAAAGGATTGTGATTCACCATCATGAGAAAATGTAAGATGCAGAATAGGATAAGGACAGCAGGTCTTTGCAGCTGTACATTCTCTTTTCTTCAACAGAAGTAGTCTTGTTTCACAGCAGTTCTCTATGGGTACAGATACAGAACATCAAAAGTTGGGCAGAACAGGTGGGAGTGAATTTGAGACTGATTTTCACAATGCAAAGAGGAAAATCAGACCCATTTATCCTTGACTTAGTCCTCTAAATGCCTTAAAAATCAAAACCATTTAAAGTTTATTCTTTTTACCAGTTTAAAAGGGGGAGACCCTTAGGAGATACCTTATCCAAGCAGCCGCCATGTGAACAGATGGCGCTTGAGTGGAACCAAAGTCAGTGTTTCCTTCCATAACTGTTTCTTGTCATATTGCAAGATTAGCTTTGAAGGATGTTGAAATGGCCCTGATAATGGCTATCACTGAATGCTCTTTGATGACTGAACTATAAGTTTAGTGGTCTTGTTTCCTGTGCAGTGAGCAACTACATAAATTAAATTAGCAAAGATGCCAACAGCACTGTTGGTATCTGTTTATGTGTTGCTTTGCTGACAGTCTCACTAGGGATGCAAATGATGATTAAACAGACATACACACTGCGCCCTTCAACTCCTCCAGTGTTTTTCCTTTCATGTTTGGACTACCACACCTCTGTAGGTCAGCGCAGAGGAACTGAAGCACTTCTGTGGAAAGGCAGAGGATTTTAGTCTCCAGCACTGTGATACAGACACATTTTACAGCCACTGAATTCAACATGCACATTTATTTCAATTTTTTTTTTTTAATCTTGAATAGGTCCATTCTAGAACAGCCCCAGTCAGCAATAGGCAATTGCAGAGTCTGTGCAGCTGATAGGGCCAAGGATCCCACTGCACATTAAATTGTGACTGAAGACACCATTAGGTGAAGGACTTCCAAAACACATGTCTGAGCTTAGGCCACTTGACTGCACATTTTCTCTGGTAACCGAATCTCTTTCACCACCTCTCTATTGCTTGTGGGTTCATTTGTCTGTGGAAACTCCCATCACAGTAACTATTTCCACAATGGAGCTGCTGAAGGAATTGAGTCTGGTCAGAGATTTAAATATATCTATGGATCTGGACCTAAATTCCAAGATATATTACAATATAGTAAGAAATTCTAGTCATGCAGGTACAGAACCTCTCATTTTTTAAACCTGCTAATATTAGCATGCTTATAGCATTTCCAAAGGCGAATAATTCCAGGAATAGGGAGAAGGAAAGCATTCTTTTGAGCAGCAAGAAACTGAAATCTCTCAGGAGCCTCTGAGTCTGTTTATGTGTGTGACATTGTGGAACATGTCGTGAATTATAATTGACAGCACAGACTGCAAAATTATGGTCCCTTTCTAACTGCTGTCTCTGCACTTGAGCCCTGTGGTATCATTTCCCAGGAACATGCATTTCTCATCCTTTAATCTGGAACCACTTTCATGCCCTACACAGGCTCCATTACACACCCATAGAGACTATCTCTTCCATGAGGATGCTGTCCAGATGTCTGGGACTTACTGTCTGGGGTCCTCATGAGACAGAAAATATCTGACACTTGAGCCCAGAAGTTTATTGTCAATGCAGAAGTACAACACCAATGAAAGTTACTTCAACTTACTTGAGTATTTCTGAAGCGCTGTTAATAATATAATGTGGTGATAACCAACCTCATAACCCGCTTGCAAAACTACACGTTACTAACTGACCACGAGAGAGTTTTTCCCATTGTACTATTGTGGAAACTTCATGCCTGCAGGCAAATAACTTTGGTTAAGGGGGGAAGGTCTTGAGAACTTTCATGGGTTTGTGACAAGAACAGCTTGTCTGAGTCTAATTTTACCCAATAGTTGCATAAATGAATTTTTAAAACATGATACATATTCTTAATGTCTAATCCAGGGCTATGCGGTTTCATGCAGGGCTAATCCCATGGAGTAACATATGACCCCAAGCCTTGGATCAGAAAACTACTGAACATCAGTTATACCAAAACTTGGTGCCTGATGATAGCTAAAATAAATAGAAGAGAATGGCACACAAGTGAAAAAATAAAAAAGACAGATAAACAGTATGAAAACATTTTTGTCTGAAACACTGAAATTCCCTATCATTTAAGCACTTGGAACAAGGACTACGTTATTCAAAGAGGCAGACGTCAATTAAAAACTTAATGTTGGGCAAGCCCAAGAGAAGCCACACTTAATCAGAAGATTAAGAGAATCATGGTAGAAACACAAAATTTCCGGGGGACACAAAAATGTGTTTCAGCAGGCAGCTGCCTCTCAGAAACGTGGCCCTGTACTTCATTAAATTGGTGACAATTTCAATAGAAAGAGCTCCCCAGGGCAAGAAGTCCTCTAAAGACACCTGCTCTCAGAAGGTGGAAGGCTGTGCCTCTCTGGATTCTCCCACCTCTCTTTACTTTGCCTGACACAAGGACTTGCCAACCTGGGGCTGTCCCTGGCTAAGACTTTGTTCATGTAGGCAAGAGCAAGGACTGCAGTGGCTGAGACAGTGGGAGATGTTCTCTTTCTGGGTTACTGTGAGATTTGCCTCTTTTCCTTCTCCAGAAGAGCAGTGGGACACCCTTGCCTTTTATCTCTGGGGGATCCTGCCCATCTCAGCATTTCCAGACATGTAGGTCCTTGCCTTGTTGCTCTTGCTCATGCAAATATTTTGTTGGTGATGCCTGTAATGGATTAAGAGAAGCGTTTCTTACAAAACTCCAGCCTGTTTGCATATACTTTGCTTATATCATGAGCTACCAAATAGACCCTAAATAAATTCTTCTGCATTGCACATGTACTCACTCCAAGACTGACAGAAAACTGACTCCTAAGTACACTCCACAGAGACAAGGAATCACTCCCATGCTGTCCCTTGATGGCAGGGGGGATGCACTGGCAGCATCTTGGAGGACATACCTCTGAGCCAGCACTGATCTGAGCACCATCAGCCCTTGCATGGTACATGCCCCAGGGCTTACAGCCACAGAATTTGTGTCAGCAGACCCCTTCTGTCTGCCCTGTCCCTCCTGTGCTGCACTAGGGGCAGCAGGCAGAGAGCCAGTGGGACACAGCAAGAAGAGAGACAGACTCCTGCTGGGAGCACCTGCTGTGCCAAGGAGCTGAGGAAATGCTGTTACAGTGAAGGAGAGTCAGGAGCCACCAGATGTGAGGGACGATCTCCAGATGTTAGGGGAATTCAGCCTCCCACAACTGGGAAAGCTGCTTACCACCATAATGGCAGAGTTGCTCTGTAATCCCTTCTTTTCTCTGCTATTTACTCCTGCCAAAGCAATCAGCAAGTTCAAAGCTGCCACTGAACTTAGACAAGAAGGGGATGATTACAGAGGGCAGCAATATTCTGTGTGTAAACCAGAGCACTTCCCATTATGTAACGCAACAGCTTCCATGGTGTGCTACCCACAGCTCATGGGAGCCTGCTCAGCCAGGCTGCCTTGGCCCTTTGTCACATCCTAACCTCATATTTCTCCTCTGGAAGTCTTTAGTTGTGTCCCTGAGAGTCAGTGCCAGCTAAGGAGGCAGTCATTACCCTCGGGTTTCTGCTCCATTGATGGTCCAAGTCTCCTAAATGACACTTGTAAGACAGCAAAGGAGCATGTTCTTAGTTTTAGCTGATGAATTAGGCAGCCAAATCTATCACTGCTTTTCCCTTGGATCTTGTGAAATATTATCTGAAGAGATAATCCACTGTGATAAATAAAACAAAACAAATGAGCTCCTCAGCAGATGGTTTCACTATTAAAGTCTGAAATCAGAGCTGAGAAAAACTTTATCTGCTATGACACAACATCTCACCAAATGCTGACAGATTTTTCCTGTTGTTCATATTCATATGATGAAAGCAATCAACATGATATTTTTCTTAACAGGCAACCAAGAATCTCAGCCCAGCCTCAGACAAAGTTTTTATTTCCAGATGTTCTTCTCTTCGTAACATGAAATATAAGAACTCCTCCAACAGGGTCAAGCTAAAGATGTATCTAGACTAATGCTTGACTTTGAAAGAGAACAGTTGAGGGTGTTTTAGAAAGTGTATAAAACATGGCAAGTACACCAGGGTTCTTTGCTTAGTCTATCCTCCTGGGTTCTGGTGTGTTTTCTGCTTGAAATGCTTGCCCTTTTTGTATAGCATTAGCATTGCACACTAGGCAAGATTCAGCATAATTAAAAGAATATGCATCTTGGATGGGTGGATTAAGTGACAATTACTTACTGTAAACATGGAAACACATGCAAACCTAAGTTTCATGTATATGAACATTTTACCAAGAAATAGGGTTTTTTAATATTAGAACTGGAACAGGAAGATAAGATTGTTCTCCAACAAAAAGCAGATTACTTGAAACAATAAAAGCTTTCACTTTCACTGTAAATATTACTCTTTCACTTCCAACGTTGTGTATATCTCTACAAAAATATTTACCCTTTGTCTTTTCAGTTCTGCAGCTGTTTTCCTATTTAATTTACCTTAGAATAGCTATCTTCTTGCCACTTCTCTAAAAATAAGAGGCAAAATCCCTGTTAGCTACAAAGAAAAAACAACCACTCTGAAAACATGCATGATCAGGATATACAGACACATTGATCCAGACACTATACTCTGCTCAGTCTACATTTGTATGGAAGTAGCTGCAAATTTTAAATAATCATATTAAGCAACTTCAGATTCATGGTAGCACAATCAAGATCAGGCAGCTTTGCTTGGCTGGCTCCAAGACACATACAAGTCTTGAGAATAGGTCTCTGTCTTTATCCAAAGGGGTCTCTATTTCCAGTATGAGATCCCACACAGTAGCCCCCATATACAAGAGAGCATTGAAAGACTGTGAAAAAAAGCTGGCTAGGTCTCTTAAAAACATGTTGTGAAGCTGGATATTTTAGGTTAAAAATACAAAATAATTTTTTGAATGATAAATTGGTCTCTGCTTATGAATTTTATGCTGCTGGAAACAAAAGAAACCACTATGTGCACCTTATGGCAAGGTTTAAATAAATATTAGTTAAAAAAGCAAAAGTGCGGTCTCCTTTATTGCCAATTACAGGTTTACAAAGTTAAACAGGGAAAAGTAATACTATAGCCAAAACAGACCTCCAGAGAGCCCTCCAGAGTCTCACTTGCTGTTCACTGCACTAACATTAGTTATATTTTTACACCACAAGAATGGGCAGGGAGTATTATTAGGGTTTTGGTAGCTTTATGATCAGCTTCATATTCAAGATATTTTCTTCCAGAAATCTCCAAGTTTATGTGCAATCCTTAAGCAATATACCAATGAATTGGAAGAAGCTGTAGTAGTATTTGTGAGGAAAAGAAAAAAAACAGGCTCAAGGTCAGTCTAGAAGTAGATATAGCTGTTAAAATTCGGTTCAACACATTCAAAGCAAGTTGCTGGCTTTCTGCTCCCTGTGTTCCAGGAAGAGAGCATTCTTTGGCAGGCACTTCATCCAGAGGTTTCAATTTATGGGAAAGAGGCTTGCCTCAAAGAGGTTATTTTTCTTATTTGACCAAGGTTTGGTGTTTTCCATCATTAGAACTCTTTACCTAAAAAAAAAAATTTAATTTCCAACAGGTTTGTTTTCATCCAGATAACCAGGAGTTCCTAGGATTTTGTGCTAAGGCACTCCTAGCCCAAAGTGAAACCTACAAAGCCGGCCTTAAATATGTCGGAAAATAAAAATACCAACCCTTAACCAGATGTGTGTGATCTTTCTGGACACCCATACTGATCCAACTGCCATACCCAGATGTGCCCAGGTAAGCCAGGGAAGCCAGCTGGCTACATTTTGCATGCAGAAGCAAAAGCAGCTCTGAATTACCCACAGATGTATCATGCTTGCAGCAGAATTCACATCTGAACCCACATTTCCTGAGTAGTAATCCAGCACTTCTAACCACAAAAGAAAAGAAGGCTGTTATCTCACTTTCACCAGTCTTACATTGTCTGAAGATCTGGCCCAATGCACACTCACTGTGGGATTTCCATAAAATATAGGGGTTCTTGGCCTATCTGGTTTCCTATCTCAGATTTCAGATTTTTTTCAAGAAGAGAGATTTTCACTAAAAGAGGTATTGTGCATTTTCCAGAGTTAGTGTGCATGTAGCAATGGAATATAATTTGCCATAAGGATTTACATGAGGTAATGCCATCTGCATCACATCTCTTTCGCTATGGAGAAAACACTAAAATGTAATTTGAGGTCAAGATTGTAGGGATTAAGATTACTACTTCTTTTAAAGTACACTACAAAGATGGAAACTTTAAGTGGGCTTATAAAATGAAAAGATCCTTATGTCAGGCCGTATTTTCAGCACGTTGCCTGTTATTGCCTAGAAGAGTATTTAAAACTGAAATGCCCACTGTATTGCACCTCGATGTTTGTACCACATGCCCTTTTTCTATTTGATTGTGTTGATCTAGGAATACCTACACCTGGTCTGAGAAACATTTCGGAATGCAACATCATATCTTGAATCCCAAGGCAGGATGAATCTCCCTTCACTTAAGAGGTCTTAAGTCATGGTGTACATTTTAGTTTTGCCATGTGGCCTTCAAAGTTTTGTATGCATTTTGTCTAATCCTTGGAACTGAATTTGATACAGCACGTAGGAGACCTCTAGGCTGAATTTCTCTTTCTCAAAAAGGAGATGAGACAGGCCTCAAATTCAGCTGGAGATCTGGCAGCATAAAGGTTAAGCCATTTCAACCACAGAAAGTGCTCAGCAGTATCTAAATCCAGACCTCCCCTCTGTGTCTGATCTCTGTATTTGTGGCATTACCATCACTTTTCTGCAGCTTTATTTGCCTTGGGGCAATAGTAGCATCTCTTTTATTCTCTGGCTTTGACACTGCCGAGTGGTCTTGGGATTCCGGAGAGGTCCCAACAGACTGGAAGTTGGGATTGTCCTGATTTTCGAGAAGCGTAAAAGTTGGACCTCGGAAATGACAGGCTTATTAGTCTCACTTCATTTCCTGGTAAAGTTATGGAGAGGATTATTCTGGGAGATATTGAAAAACACCTGAAGGGCAACACAGCCCTAAGTCATAGCCAGTATGTTCTCATGAGAGGAAAGTCCTACTGATTAACCCTGATTTCCTTTTATTACAATGTAACCCATCTAGCTGATCAAGGGAAGCCAGTTGATGATTTTCTTTAGATTTCAATAAAGCTTTTGACATTCTCTCACAGGATCCTTCTGGACAAAATGCCCATCCCACAGCTGGGTAAACACATCATGTGATAGGTGAGCAACTGGCTCATGTGTCAGGTGCAAAGGTTTATAGTGAATGGGGTGACATCAGACTGGTGACCTGTCACTAGTGGTGTTCCACAGGGCTCCATCCTCACTCCAGTTCTCTTCAGTATCTCCATAAATGACTTGGACACAGGACTGGAAAGGATACTGAGCAAGTTCACAGGTGATGCAAAACTGGGAGGAGATGTTGACTCCCTTGAAGGTAAGGAGGTCTTGCAGAGAGACTTCAGCAAATTAAAGGACTGGGCAATCACCAATCATATGAAGTTCAACAAGCTCAGATGCCAGATTCTGCACCTGGAAATTGAGAATCTGGACTGCACAGGGGTCAGTACTTCATCTAGACACTCTAGTAATAGGAGTGCTTCTATATTAGTGGGGATGCACATAAGCATACATAAAGAGACATTTTTAATGTCCATGTTTGTATATTTATCCATTTTTTTGATGTGGGCTTTAAAAACATTTTTCAGACTGATAGGACAAAAAGAGAACATACAGCATTTCATAAAATTGCATTCTGTTGAATTGCTCTTACACCATCAGAGAAGCTCCCCAGGTGGTGAACTAAGTGGCAAATCTCTAGACTTTCACATCACTAGCCCAAAAACTCCCCGTTTGGCAATGCAGCAGAGACGTCTGCTGAAATTGAGAAATTCTTAATAGCTGAGTTCAGATAGAGAAGCCTGCAGCTAATCAATGACACCACTACCACCATCATCACCCAGAGCTGCAAGTGCAGCCCAGATGAATTCAGAGGCAGAGTTTCAAAGACCTCATGATAACAGAGCTAAGCACTGAGAACAAAAAAGATTAGAGACTTTAGGGATCACAGGTCAAAGATTAAGTAGAGGTCAACCTAGCCATAAATAAAGAAATGGATAAATTCTCCCCACAGTGAGGCTGAGTAACGAAAAACAGAAAAACTCCATATTACCCAAATTAAAATACATGAAGCTCATTAGCTCTTTTTACCCTTAACTACACCAGTGAACCGAACCAAACCAAAATTCCCAATTCTGGGAATGTTGTCTCTGGACCATGTAGTCACACATGTTGAAAGGGACTACAATTCATAGCCATATCAGAAATCTCCAACAGCTTGAACAGGTGGAAACTTCTAGCACACCTAGTCCTTTATGCTGTGTAAAGCACAGGTACAGCACAGTGGTGGAGCTGTTCTTACATGTGCACAAACATATCAGCACCAAGTAGGTGAGACCTCCAGAGGCTCCAAATCTGATGCCATTTTCAATTTTGCCAGAAGTTGTATGTAAATACATTATTTAAATAGTTGAGATAGAATCAAGCACAGAATAGTGCAGAGCTGGTTTTCAATTGCATTTAAGAACCTAATTGTTTTTTTAAATCTCATCTGATCAACTCTACAGAGTGCTCTTTCCATGAAACTAAGTCATTCCCTTGTTAAAGGAAAATAACACAGCATAGAACTCTGCTGGTGCCTGAGAGTTAAAGGATCAAAACTGATTTTTAAAAGACTGAGCAGTGAATATGCAGAAGAATATAAATAGTATTGAAACAGTCTTGCACTTCCACAACTGATTGTGTGAGTAATACGGGCAAGGGCACCCCATAACATCATAAAACATTGGATTTTTTACTTCAGGCTGTCAAGACAAGCTAGAGTAAAGTGGCAGTGAGATCAGAATCAGGCCCAAATTTTTTATACAGTCTCTGATCCACTTGTGTTTTAGTCATTACTTACTTACATTGCCTTGTAAAACTCATCACTGCCACTAAGTACGCCTCATAACTCCTAAGGATACAAATATTTATTGTCTCTAGTCCCAATACATTACACATTCTGACAAGAATTAAAGTGTTTCTTTGTGTCCTTGAAACAAGATTGAAAATATGCTTTTCTTTTAGGACAGGGATCAGGAAGACACCGAACTCATGGGATCCACTCAACTGGCAGAGTCCACAGTTAAAGTGCTATGCCTTCCTTCCCTGGTACCTTAGAGCTCCCATGGGACAGCTGGCAATTCCCTGTTTTCCAGTGAGTGTCCAAAGATTTTGGAAACCTCTTGAGGCTCCACGATGGTTGCTGGAAACTCAGGCTTCTCTAGGTATATTATTGCTGCAGAGCGGGACATGGTGCTGGGATTAGACCTTCATCAGGTGATGGGATTAGAGCTTTATCAGCAAGAGTCCTGCACTGCCTCAGTGTGGTTGTCTGACTTCCAGAGCTTCATATATTTCTGACCAGGACTGGTCTGTGCCAAGGGGAACTCTCTTAATCAGCCAGCACAGAGCTTCGTGGGTCACTCCTGTGTCCGCGCTGCTCTTTGCTCCTTGCCCAGGCCCGGTTACGTATTTGGAGCACCTCGTTTAAAAATAAATAAAACCTGCCTAAATCAGTTTTGCTAGCTTGTAATGACACATGCATGATTACGTGCCTGGCAAATTTTCACTGGATACACACAGAGGGAGCAAAATGTGTAAGTGCTTTTTCCTACTGTGCGTATGATGAGGTATTACAACACGAGGATGCTCAGTTGAAAGCAAGGCTCTGGTTCAAAGGAAATGCAGGTGGTTTCGATTGTTTCTATAGACCAGAGTGCCTGCTTAATAAGAACAAGCAAGTACATGCAGAATTCAGAGGATCAACAAACTGTTCTCATTAGAGGCTTTCCACCACAAGGTGCCTACAGACGCATGCACACAAAATTAAATAAATGTCACAACATAAAAGTGTGGGCTATCAGCTATTGCATTTCGGTTCACCCAGGGATAATTGACCAAGCAGTGCACTCTTTAGTGATGTAATATAAGAAAACTACCTCTTAATTGGCAATGGTAAGTAAGTAATATGATAAGGAAGTATAATTTATAGTGTAGATGCAATTCAGAGTGTATGTGTTCTGTTTACCAGGCCACCACAGAGGCTGATTACTTTGATCAGCCATTTTTTCCATGGTTAAGCAGTAAAAGATTCTTATTTTTCCACAGCTGCCACCTGCCTGGAGTACAATAGACACTTTTTAACTGGCACCTATTCTTGCTGGAAATAAATGTACTGACTACAAGGTGGTCCTAATTATAGGAAACTGGAAGAAATATATTGTTTGGAGGCTGTATTCTGTTTAACATCTTTGCCAAAGACCTGGAGTGAGTGATGGAGTGCACCTTCATCAAGCGTGCAGATGATATGAAATTGTGAGGAACAGGTGATAGGCTTGAGGGTAAGACTGCCATTTTAAAGAACAGAAATGGGCTGGAGAAATGGGCCAACAGGAACTTTACTAAATTCAAGGACATATTCAGAGTCCCACACCACAGAAGAAGGAGCCTCTTGAAATGTTACAGGCTGGGCTCTGTCTGGGAAGCAGATGTGCTGAAAGGAGGCTGTCCAACACCATTGTTCCAAAGTTTCCTCTTAATTCATAGTTCATAGACCTCTAGTATTCTCCTTGCCTTTCTCTCCACTTTATCTGGTTAGTCTGTCCTGAAGTGTGGCATTGGGCTACCAGTACTGAGTAGTGAGAAAAGATTATTTCACTTGTCTGGTAGTCTATACGTCTGTCCATACTTTCCAGTATGACACTTGATTTGTCTAATGTAGTGTTTCTGTCTGACCATGGCTAAATAGCAACACACTGCAGACAAAGATGGAAGAAACATGCAGGAGTCAAGTCTGGAATTATCTGTTCAATATATTTTGACCAGCTCTAATATTTTATAGCCAGGATGAGGTTAGATAACATAGGATAGGTCCAACTCCACCTTGTTTCCTTCCCTTTTCTTTCCCAACTCATTCCTCTTCCCACTCTTACTCCTAGCTGTGAAGTCCCACTTGCAGCCTTTGCTGTCTTACTTTAACTGCACAATAAGCCAGTTCAACTCAGAAATCCAGCAGATGCTGTTTGCTTCATTTATAATTTTAGCTTTCTTCTGTCTTAACAAGTACATTTGGCTTCCTATGGAGCCTGAGTCAGAGATGAGCAGGAACATGAAGGGGAGAGAGACTTAAAATAAATGGGACAGTTTTGCCTTAATCTCCATGGCACACAGCTCATGCCCCCTTTTTCAACATTTTTGGACTGGAGAGCTTCCAGTGAATGCTCATTAAACCTCATAATGCCCCTGTATTGCAAGTCTTGTCATCTTTAATGGGTGAATAAAGAAAAGTCCAGAAGGAAATAGGCTTCCTCAAGGACATTAGGCAAGGCAGGAGGAAAGTCAGAAGCAGGACTAAGATAAAGGCCTCTTGCCTATGCTCCTTATTTTCCCCTTTATCCCCATGGCACAGTGCTGCTTTGTAAGTTTACAACAGCTGAATCTTTGCATGTTTATAATATTACTACTACAAATAATGTCCCTACATAAATATATGCCAATAATACAGATTTTGTCAAAGCTGGGCAGAAGGGATCAAGGAATATATCTCATAAAATAGGTAAGTATTTTAAACCTAGAAAATGCAAAGGTTTATGGCCTCCATAACAAAATTCCCAAGTGATAGGCCATACATAGCAGCTTTCAACACAGAGCAAGCAAAGCAAAATGGGATCAGAAACTAAAGTGCTTCAGGTAGTGATCTGTTTAATGTTAGCACACTGAGTTAACAGCTACCTAGAATGAGTCATCAGTCCTCCTGCATGATTTCTGCCTTTTATCTAATACTTGTTTGATGTAAAGTACTTGTTTGAAAAAAATCCACGGCTTCAGCCTCCTATCCGATCACCTCAAGTCACAAAACCATGCTGTCACACTGTTCTAGTGAAATTTTGTTGTATTTACACAGCTTCAGGACAAGATGAAGGAACTGTGTCCATCGTGGCCTCTTCAATAAGATACCCCCATAAGCAGTGTGCTAGGAGAGACTGAAAGAACTAAAACAACTTTTTGCATGCATGTTATCCCTATTGCATCATGGAAAAAAAATGAAAGAGGAAAGCAAACATGAAAGCATGGGAGGACAGTTTCCCTGTTGTTGCATTAAAAGTGGTAGCTTCCATTAGCATTTTGTGAGCAACATAATCTTCCCAAAGAAGAAGAAGTGTCTATTCTGAGGATCCTGTTCAGGTGCAGGCATAAGCATGGTGCAAAGCTGCACCATCCTCTTGAGTCTGGAAAAGTGGTCAACTCAAGCAGAGAAGCACCTCAAGCTGCTAGAGAAAATGGAAATCCAAAAAATCACATACAGCCTTATCTAAGTGTCAGGAGGATTTAGTCACCCAGATGCTGTCAAGTCTCATATTTCAAAACTAGATTGAGCAGGGACTGCACTCTGCGTGGCCCTTTCTGTATCCTTTTCCTCCAAAGAACAAATAGTATAATATTGCATAATCCTTGGTCCCAAATTTTCCACCCTGGATCTCTGACCAGAGCTTATCCCAACTCCTCAATGCTGCCTCATTGCAACACAAAACCAGTGTGCTACCTGGCCACATATCCAGCCTTGAAGTATCAAAGCCCTCTCAAGTCCATCAATTCTCTGGATTAAACTTTGGTCTTCATTTGAACATCCTTTTGTCCTTTGTGATCTCATTTTGTGAGTGAAGCCTTCATCTTCTTGCAAGTAATCATTATTTTGATATCAGACTCATGTAAACCTCTTTTTTCTGTCCAGGCACTGTAGAGGTGACTGAAGCACAGATTCTGATTATAGACATCAGCTCGGCCTGGGCGCATGTGAGGAAAGGTCTGAGGGGCTTCTTCTTCCAGCTGTTTCATATTTTAATGAGGCCTCATTCCTACACCAGGGATTTTGAGCAGAGGGATTTCACACTGAACTGCTACCACCCTGAATGAAACCCCCCATCCAGAGCCACTGGCTATAGCTGAGGTTCAGCTGCCAGAGCCTTGGCCTAAGCCCCTTGCTGTGCAGTCAAACCCATCACTCCTGAGGTACTAATCTCACATTTATAAGAAGTAAATCTACACTGTATTAAAAAAAAAAAAAAAAAAAAAAGTACTTTTTTTTCCAGACTTAAAATTCTGCTTTTAGTAACCAAGCTAAACATGACATAAATATCCTAGACAAATGCGTGTCTCTGGAAATACTGAAACCCTGGCCCCATGACACAGCTGCTGGGATTCCTGCCATTCGCTAAAAAGTTAATCTGGGAAACACTTTGTTCAATTACTAAAAACAATGAAGATATAAAGGAATTATAACCTAAAAACAGAGGTGTTGAAAGAAAGAACACAGACCCACGTAATAAACAATATTGATTTAATTAAGGCAGCAGAGTAAAACATTCACAAGCTTGGATGCCCCTAGTGTGTGTGCATAGGGGGAGCAGGTGGGTATGCATGTGTAAGCACACGTGCTTCTCTTAAAAGTGGTTTCTGACCAAATCCTAACAGAGGTGTCACAGACAGGAGGGACATAAAGATCAGCTCCTCTGCTCTAAAGCTAATGCTGAGAGCAGTACTGGCATGAACACTTCCAAGCAGTCATGGTGTAGACCCCATCCCTGCAAACCAGTGCTGGTTTTGCATGGAAAGATGAACACTGAGATGGGCTTTTGTGCTCTGAACTTCTGAACCCTGCAGGAGACACGAACCACCGAACTGCACTTTGGTTTTTTGTGAAGAGAGTAATTTATTGAGCTCCATCCTGGAAGAAACCACAAGATGTTCTGAAGGGCTAAATTCAATACCTAAAAATATTCTTTCAGAACTGGATGAAATAAGAAAGACTTCAAGATTGAGATGGACATGTGTTTCCAAGGGCAGCATTTTGTTCAGGTCTCAGAAAGTAGTATTTTAGTGCTTTTGGTGACTGGAACAAAGACACATTCATCCCCCATTGCATAACGTCAAAATGACCACAGAAGAATTTTTAGTTGTCAGGTGATAAGCAAGAGAAATAACATGTTTGGGAATTCTCATTTCACTAACGGGAACCTGCAGGCCACTTGTGAATGATTTGTGCTGAAAAGGTGAATAAATAGACACCACACCTCAGCTGAACCTGAAGTGTTCTGCAGAGAGCAAGCAAGAGCAAGAGGAAGGACAAAGAGGGGAATTTTACGTGTTTATCTTGGAAATTATGTGACTACAGACAAAAGCCTATGATTCTTTTCCTTTGCCCCTTGGTTTCTGAGCCTCTTGGGGATACCTGCACCATATTCTCAAGTTTTTCTTTTACACAAATGGAGTTTAGAAACTATCTTTAACATGAGCTGCATGAAATTCAAGATTATCATATACTTTAGTATTGCAGTGGAAGATCTCAACAAGTCACCAAGTATCTTGGGATTCAGAATGAGGTGAGTTGCAAAGAGTCCTGTGAAAAGCAGCCCCTTGTATCAGAGTAGAAGGAAACTGTAACGAGAACCACCTTATTTAAGCATTGCCAGAAAAGCCAAACTATTCTCAACAGCAGATATTTTAGGGACCTTTCCACTATACTCTAGATTTTTTGGCTGGTCACTTTCAAGATGATTCAATTCCTGCTCCTTTGGAAGTATACTGAAAACCACAGAAATAGTCATTAATCTTTGGGAATGTTGAAGTCTTAAGCATGTCAAAGCTCCCAAATGCATTTCAAGAAGTCTGAGCATTTCCCCATAGGAGTTCAGTGACTTTTGTTTCTAGGAAAGAGTAGTTATAGACACCACTCAAAACAGACAGGAAAAGCAGACATAACACTACAACGTAGTTCCAGAGAGAGCTGAACTACTTGGGGAGAGGGGTTTTGTCACTCCTGAATCTATAGCTGAGGTACAGCTAATTGCTAATGGTTAGCTGTGAGGAAAAGCTGTGAGAAAGCAGCCAGCAGCAGTTTATGTTCAAGGCCTTGAATGGAGCTGTGACTCTTTACACTGTTTCAGTAACCACACCACTACAATGGATGGAAACTATAGAGAGGAGACTGAAAAACAGGAGCAAAAGCCTGGATTTTTCCACCAGCTAAAGGTTTGCATGCCAAATTTCCACATGCCACAAAAACATGTGCAAGTCTGATGCCACAAAATAAATGCCAATCATTTCGTCCTGTCCAACAGATGCACTCTCTTAGTAAGACTGGGGGAATTAAGAGTTTACTGCACCTTTTTCTCCTGCAGAAGAAATAGAATCTAAACAAAGTTAGATTGTTGGAGGTTTTGTGGGGTTTTTGGTAGTGTCTAGATCTGATCATTCGTTAATTTTTTTTTTCAAGGGATTATATTTTCAGATAAGCCAATATTCAGGAACAGTGAGGAGACAGACTTTTGGAAACAGGCTTTCTTGTTTAATCAGTTAAATGAAATTGCCAGATAGATGTACATTTAAATATCTGACTACTTTACTTGGGTGACACTTTGCTACATTTTGACTTTTTTTTTACCTGACAGGGACATTTTTGTCCCATATACTTTGGAAAACTGCGCTGAGTTTCTTACTCAAGGGAAAGATGATTACATTGCTTACTGTTTTAGGAAATCACTTACTACTGGTTTTGTCATTTTCTGTTTACTTGAGGACAGTATCACAAACAGGAAAAGATATTAACATCCTTCAGATTTAGTGAGACAAAGTGGAAGTATAAAACTAGTGGTAAGAGGAGTTACATGGGTGAATATTCTGCATAGGACGTAAACGTATCTGCCTATGCTGCATCTGCAGGATGACATGATTTGATGACATGAAGCTTGCAAGTGTTACCAAAATACAAATATGATGATAATGATCCACTAATGTATTCATTGCTTGTAGACTTCCTTGCTTTCACAGAACCATTTGGATGGAAAGGGGTTGCAGAAAGTTATTTAGTTCAACCACTTCCTCAACATAACTTCTTCATGCCATGTCACTATAACTTTTACTTAACACATCTCCGTGTACTAATCTCTCTTTCCGTGACTGACATTTTCATTCCTTCAAAAGCCTCACAAATATGGCCTGTCACTCTTTTAATCCATATTTTTGCTACACTGGGAGTCACATCCCATTTCACTGATTTTCTGCCTTTTCCTGTATCCAGCTACTCTTTCATCTACACTCTCATCTCGAAGGCTCCATTGGAGGTTCTATCTCCTTTGCACACCTTCATTGTTCTGTTGCTTTCCTCCAAATCTCTCAGACGTCACTTTGTGTAACTTGCTTAGCTGTGTGGGAATATAGTCCTGTAAGTGTTAATCATACTACACTTCCAAAGACTCTTTTTTGTCCAGGAGAGACTGTACTATGCATCTGATTTTATGCTAACAGGGGAAAATCTGGCTGGCAGACACACATGCCCTTCTTTTAACAAAACAAAATTCCTCAAGTTCAACACAAACACATGCCCAAAGCAAGCATTGTTAAACAGTAAGAAGAATTTTAAAGAGAGGAGGGAAACAAAGGCAGCCAGGGAAAACACAGCTTCTTAATTTTGCTGCAAATTATTCTCCAACACTTCCTTCTCCCAAACCACCTTGATCAAACAATCACTGCACAGCTTGCACAGTGCTGGGTCAATTGTAGCAAACATCCAGCTGTGCCTGGCATGCAGGTGTTTGAGTTATGTGTTGCCAGCTACAGGTGGACTTGTTGATGTTGAGGTTGGCCTTCCTTGGGAAAGGGGCCATACAGAAAGGAAGGTGAGGGAAAATGACTGGGCTAGGTATGTTCTGCACTGTAAAGCTCATGGTCCACTGGTATTGCAAACCTTCCTAACAGACCCAGTGCTATATTCAGAGCCCCTTTCACATTTCCCTCTGCAACCATGAGTATTGGACAGACACTTTCCACAGCTTGGAGGTTACCTCTAAAGTGCAGTTCCCTCTGGGTGGGATTAGGTGGGCAGATAAACTTTTTCTTGTTAGCACAAATACTTTTGAAATACGACCTCGCTTCTGCAGCCCTTCTCAAGCGCTTACCAGTTCAGGAAGAACAGGTCAGGTCACCACAGCAGGGGCTGCACACAGCTCAGGAAACAGCTATTGTCCCAAATTACATCTGCTGCCTGGATTTTTCCTGTAGTTTTAGTTTAAATAACGGCAGATAATGACTCCTGAGTTCCCTCCTGCTTTATCCTATCTCACCAATGCATTAGAAAGTGACCGTATCTGAGGGTTTCCAGCTGTTAGTGTAGGTGATAGGGTTAAATCTCATTACTGACTTTAGCAGTCTCAACCTGAAATGTTTGTAAGGCTGAAGAAAGTTAATGAAACCTTTCTGCTGCAGCTGTTACTCTGAGTTAAGAAAACATCTCTGCACTGCTCCGTTAGCATCTCCTCAGAAAGTTACTGCAATAAAAAACCCACTGCCCAAAGATTTCCGTTCTGTTTCTTCAGAAATGAAGGTGTCACAGATGATGTATTAGCAACTAGCAAGTAGTAAAAGGGCTTAATTCAGAATTCTCTGAGACATGACCTGTACATTTACATGAAGAAGGGCAATATATACATAACATTTGGTATGGAAATTGTACAAATGTCTCTCCAAAGGTGGTTCTCTTTCCAAAAACCACTTTGACAGCTTTCAGCTGTTGTTCTTAAGATGATAGAATCAGGTAATAGAATTATGTACACCGACATCACCATTATCAGTTTCTGATTCAATGTGTTCGTATTTCCTGGAACAGAACAAATGTTGTAGAAGCTTGCTGTTCCTTACAGGTGTGGAGTGGCACTCTCCAAACAAATACCATTATCTTCCACTGTGTGTTGGGACAACTTCCCCACATCTTCATCTTCTCTTTTCTCTTTCACTTCAATTTTCATTCACTGCCCCTTCTCCTTTATTCCCACGCAGGGAGGGAGGATGTTGGCATTTCACCTTCACACTTTGTCTCCTTGTAGCTCTCCAGCAGAAGGGGCAACCTCATGTAGACAACTGTGTTTAGCTATTTAATGAACAAAACCAAAGTAGTGAAACCATGGCATGGGCACAGGTCTCAAGATCAAATCTGCTGTTTGCATGCTTCATTGCCAGCACTTTTACGTCAATTAATGCTTTTCTGCAGTCAGGTGTTTTTCATTAGCAAGAAAAAAGAGATTCCAGGTGAAGATTTTATAAATGTGTTGACAAAGGCCAACATTCTTTTACTCCAGTTATGATTAAAATGATTGTAACCTCCTAGGGAAAATGCTAGGAATGCTCTTGATGTGGTTAGGAGGGAGAAAATTTGGCTTAGGGTTCCAGAATGAAATCTTTGATTCTGCAGAAAAAGTGGACAATAAGCCAGAAGGTAGTTTGTCCATACACACACTGTGGATATTTGGCTTAGAACAGTGTACTCATACACAGGCTAATAACCGAACCATGGATGTGCATTTCTGATCCAGGTTACATTTTAAACTAAATACTGAAGTTCAGCCACCCTCCCCACCCTGGAGCCCAAATCCAAGCCTTCTGATATAGATACTGATTCCTATTATCTGCAGGTCCTTCTCCTCATCATGAACAGCTTACCAAGCAGCACAACTGATAATGGCTCTGTGCTTCACCTCCCCCTTGGGATATACACGTACATGTGTGCCTGTCTTTGGGGTTGCATTACACAAGGCTACAAAGAATGGCCCCTCTCTTTTGGTCAGATAGTCATATGATTTCTGACAGCCCTGAGGCCTTGTTTGTATTTACAGGTCTATTCAAAATCTGTGTCTTGTGTTTTGCTATCTGCAACCCTTGCGTACTACTGAGATTAAGTGTGTAGTTTAGTTCAGTTAATAACAAATGCTGTTCCCTGAACTGGTTCCCAGGAGAAGCTCTGACTGTGTGAAATTATTTTCTGCCCTAACATAGACAGAGTAACCACAGAATCACAGAATATGCTGAGTTGGAAGGGACCCTCAGGAATCATTGAGTGCAACTCCTGGCCATGCACAGAACCATCCCCAAGAATCACACTATGTACCTGAGAGCATTGTCCAAACACTTCTTGAACTCTGTCAGGCTTGGTGCTGTGACCACTACCCTGTGAAACCTGTTCCAGTGCCAAACCACCCTCTGGGTGAAGAACTTTTTCTAATATCAGCATAAACCTCCCCTGACAGAGGGGCAATTTCTTCAATTCCTGTCACTTGTCATATAATGGTAACATGAATCCTAATTTGATTCCTTCATATAGTGGAGTGCTAGTGCTGTCTAAGAAAGTGTATAATACCTCATCTGGCAGTTGTCTGACAATTCCAATAAGTTAAAGAAGCAGCAGACAAGAATTTGTATGTGGGTTGCCACCAAAAGAGAGAATTCCTTCCCTAATCCAAAAGAGCTCCCTCATTTTGTCTTCCTGATTTCTATGCTTCTACAGAATATTTTTACTGTGATGCCTAGAGGTTAGAGAGTCAGTATTTGGCTGACTAACCCTTCTTACACTGGGATTGTGTCATCAGTAGTGCTTACGGTTTGAGTGTGGGATTTCTAGGCCTAGGATTTTCACAAGGAGCAAGAGCTGCTGATGAGTCCAGGCTTCAGAGATGTAAGGTTCTGCACCATGACAAGTAGCAAACACCAGGTCCCACATCTGCTGTGCCATTGGCCAGTGCTGGCATCTGTCACACTACATGTCCCTAAAAACCCTTGTGTGAGATGCCAGTGCTGCAGCAAAGCACATTTCCATTAGCAATTGAGAGATGGAATCTATTCTACAAGTACCTACAACCCAGCAATACTATCAGTCCAGCAACCTGCTTATGTGCACATTCCCAATCTTTCTATTAATAAGCTAAGATATGAAACAGCAGATTACTTTGCACAGATGAACACCTAACCTGATAAAAAAACATATTCTAAAGATAGAGTAAGATTAATATTATTTAAAAAAAAAAAAACCTCATTAACTGCAAATTGCTTTGAAACAATAGGGAGAAATTAGTAAACTATTTGTCAGTAGAAGTGAAAAAGAATAAAATCACTATGGAAAGAATTTTTACTCTCAAAACTAGACAGATGCTCTGTTGTGGTTTTAAAGGAGAAGGGAGGAAATGATGGTTTGGCCCATTTTGATCTCTAAAGGCTTGTAAATCAGTGATAATAAGCTTTTCTAGTCTAGCCTGGGAGAGGCTGTCCTGGGGTGATTCACATTTCAAAGAGCTCAGGATAAACAGAGCACGACTCTTCAGTTTGTTCCCGTGGAGTAAGCAGGACAGTACAAATTGGGGAAGACTGCTATTTAGGGTGGACCAAATCTGCCACCAACCTCAAAGCCAGAACAATTAGTACAGTGGAGCTCAGCTGCTTTCATATTCCAGCCAAAATCACTCCCTTGTTAAACTCTGGTAACTAAATAAAGGATAAATAAACTAAAGAAAGGCAAAGGATGACTGTTCCCTGGGTTTTGTTACTGAGTTGTGTCATAGGATCTGTTTTCTCCAGAACCCTCCAGGATTTTGTCCTTTTGACAAAGTCTGTTTATTTGGTTGGGCTCTTCAGAAGGATATTGGTTCTGAGAAACAGAAGAGTTTTATGGATAAATATAATTTGTCTAAAAGAGGTAAACTCCCCAAACCCTTTGTGTCCAGTGAAAGGCCATGAAAAATATTGTTTCAAAGTCAGTCCCACAATACTAGCAAGACAGTGAAACTCTGGGACTCACAATGATGGTAGTAGAGAAGGGACCATGGGACAGCAATATCAGCTGCTTTGGCTACTCAAAGCAACACTGCACCTTGCCAAGTAGACCAGGAAAAACCTAATTCTTGTGTATGGAGGAGAGTTTTCCAATATAACCTAATGACAAATATACCCATAAATTAGTATGTACTACCCATGCTTTTCTCACAAATTCTTATTTCTAACACAGCAGAAGGCCCAAGCCTGTCTCCAGTTGAGAAAACATAAAATAGCCAACCAAAATTTTATTTGTATCAGGGCAACTGACAATTAACAAAAAAATTCCAGAGATTTTTCTGTTGGTTTAGCTGAGAACAGAGAGCAAAATCTCTAAGACTTTGCAAAACTGTGTAGGCACAGTAGAGTTTGAAAAGCAGCCACCTGGCATAAAGCAGGTCTGGGCAAAACAAAGTAAATGGTATAGGTTCTCCACCATGAAAGTACAGGGATTTTAGCATTCCTGGAGTAGAAACTTATTCCAGGAACAGTAAAGGTGCACACCACAACCTGCAAAGACTGCAGAGCGAGTGCTGAATTACAGGCTGTAGAGGTTATTACTGCACCATCCCCACGTGGCTCAGGACTTTGCCGTAGCACAGCTCAACACACCCTACACTGCACATCCACTCATACCAGACCTTTGCCTTAAATACCTGACCAGCTTACTCCAATCTTCTCAGTAGGATCTGGAAAACTGACATAATCAAAAAACCAGGGAAAACACAGGGAAAACGTGTCATGGTAGTAACTGGGTGAAGACATCGAGGAAGAGATGGGTCATTAGCAATCAAAGGCTGTGATTTTGCATTCTGTTTGCTCTGCCTACAGCAAAAAGAGTACCTTGGAAAGAATGAAACTCTCTCCCTCCCCCATATTTATGTTAAGGTGTGCCTGGAGACTGCAGTCAGCATTGAAGCTGTGTTGTGCTAGACGTTCCACAAACACAGTGAGAGATAATCTCCCATATGAAAATAATTTGAAACATAACCAAAAATACAAAACAGAGAGAGAAGAAACAAAGACTCAGAGATGGAAGGATTTGGCAGCAGTTAGACACGTCAGTGGAAGAGCTGGAGACGGAGCCTACCTCCTGCCTTTCAAGTGAGTGCCCTCACCTCTAAGATGCTGGAGCTCAGAACCAGGCAATTTATATGCCACAAACCTATTGCTTATAACCCTGTATGTGCTTCAGCTCTCTGAAAGGCTCTGCAAAATCACACTCCTTTCATGAAGGTATAAAAGAAAGATCAAAAGACAAGAACAGATTGTGTGGAAGACTGTTGGTTCATGTTTTGGAACAAATTCGTATTCAGAGCAGGAAAAACTTTCAGGTAGCAAATGAAGCTGGATTATAAACATTTCACTATTCATGAGAGTATATCCACATAAAAAAAGACCTGCTTCTTGGCTTTAAATAAGATCTATAGAATAAAAGAAAGTAAAAACTTGTCCACCTTCCTCATGTATATTTTTTTACTTTCTAAAAGAGCAAGGAGTTTATTACTGAATTACAAGACAATGAATTCTGACACAACTACTTCATGGGCATATACTAAAAACATCTTGTGGAATTTGCTTGTAAGGAAGGTCATGAAGTCAAAGAAAAGTTGGTCTTTCAGGAAGGGCTGAATAACTGCATGAGTCATTAGCAGTAGCTCTTGATATTATGCAAGGAGATGTATAAAAATCTTATATTTAGACCACAAGATGATTCTTTACATATCTCATTTTCAACAGAATGAAAGACTGTAAGTAAAGCACTAGGAAGAAGTGTTATTGTCTGACATTTATGCATCTCTTCTAGTTTGGTTTGCTATTGCATGTCCCTGGTGTCCTTTTTGTCCATGGATTTGACGTTTTTGGAAGAGGTTTTGTTCCTAATGCTGCCATCCCAATACAGAGGATATAAGTAGATGCTGGTTAAAACACACACTCTATCTTTGCATTAAAAAAATCTCCAAGATTTCTGTGCTCTACAATTGCCTCAAATCTGTAATTTCAAGGGACATCAACATTTAATATTTTGTGACTCTGAAGACTTGGCAGCATTATGTTTTACACCATATTATTGCTGCCTTTAACAGCAGCACATCCCTTAAAATTACATCAAAATTAAATGTCAGGTGTGAGGTTTTCCATTCTTACATTATTCACTCAAAATATCAAAAGAAAATAGAAACAGAGATGTCTGTCATTTATCACACTCTCAATGAAAAAGTTGTATGCTGCCACCAAACCCATTTTAAACATTAAAATACTATTATTTTAGTAGTTTTAAATATAATTGGCTTCAAGTAAACTCTGAAGATGTGAAGAATACTACATTTCTAGACAGCTCACCTAGGTGCTCTGCAGTGATGATTGTCATATGTCCTTCTCCCTACTGACAATCCAAGGAAAATTATCCCCCAAAACTCAAATGGTCCTGAACCTCATGTTCTTTGTCTGTCTGAAGTGATTTAAAGTAAATTATGCAGATACCTATGGGTGTGTCTGCTACTGCTTATTTTACTCACACAAGCAATATGACTAATTCAGTTTTAAAGCAAATCAGTCCTGTTAGGTCATTCAGTCTGCATCCTGTATAAAACAAGGCAGGGAATTCAGTTCTGTAGTGAGTTCAATGAATGCTGCTTGAAAAAATCTTGCATTTAAACTTCTCATTCTGACTGCCTCAGGAACGGTCACTCCAACAACCATCGTGTCAACACAGATTTTTATCTAGACATTTGCACTTCTTCCCAAACCATCTAAAAAATTTTGGAAGTGACAGTGCTCCTACATTCTCTGCAGAACTGTAATAGAAACAGACCCATTCAGTAATGCTGACCCAAAAAATATAAATATATGGAGAAATTATGTCTTCATTTCACACAGAACACCAGAGTTTAATCATCACCACCATTTCTGAAACTTTCTAAGACATGAATTCTTAGAGGGCTCAGCATGTGGTGTAACAAAGTTGTGTAACTCTACTTTGTTTTACTCAAGTCAGTTCATGTTGTGTAAGATAAATATCACTCATTTCTTTGAGTGACTTCCCCGTGGATATCAGGGGAGAAGTAGACTTCAATACTTTGAGGTGACTGTCCTGGAGTCTGGGTCACAATAGAGAAAATCAAAATTACAGCATCTTTCCTATCCCAACCTCTTTCCCTCAGGAAGCCTCAAGTTTTTGGAAACTACACCGCAGTTAACTCCGGCAGGGATGTGCTGTAGCGTGGATCCTGCCACAAAGCTTACTCCAGTTTCAGGGATGTGAACTCAGTGAGTAATTTCAGACAAGCTACAGCAGCCTAAACAAGAACAAAGGTCTGGTGTGTATAAATAATAACTGCATCCTCTCAGTTAGAAGACACTGAGCGATGTTAATGAAAACATACACTTTCCGAGGTTTTTCACCTTAAATAGAAAGGCTAAAACATCACAGACTGGAAAAATAGAGTCATCCTGCCACAGGACAGAGGCAAAACAGCGTCTTTCAGCTGACCAGAACTCAAGAGATCTCTCCTGTCCTTGCTGCAATTTGGACATGAATCCACAGCCAAACCCTTGCTCGTGGTTGGCCTTTGGGTTGGCCATTGCTGGGTGATGCTGTTCCCTGACTACTAATCTTTGTTCCCCCTAGACTTAGATCTGCCAGCCTCCTCAGTTCTCTGCACAGTCCCAGCTCTCTGCCTCCCCGGGCAGGGCACACAACGCTGCTGTTGTTACCTGGGGTAGTAGATAAAAATATGTATTTAGTCAGTCTGTCTTGGGTAAAGCAGAAATCACACTATCTGAGCATTTCCGCTTCAAAGGGTTGGGTGTTTAGGTTTTTTCCCATCACTCAGTTTTCTCATCTTTTTAGGATTCAGTTCCCTCCATCTGGCTTTTGCTTAAGACAACAGTTTATGCTAAGTTTGACCACGAACAGTTAAGCTGTTTCTGAGAATGTTGACAGAAAAGCAGGAGTATAAATTTGTTTGGTTTTTTGTTTGTTTTCTTTTTGGCAACATTTTTAACTTTGAACAGCTCAGCATCTCAGCAGGAAGTGGAAAAGAGTTAAAACTTGACCCTAGGTCAAAAATGTTTTTGATGATCTAGTGAAAATTCTCTTTTCTATCATCAAGCCTGTAAGACACAGAGCTTGAGCAGCATGCAGTTGATCATCCAGACAGTGGGTCATTCTGGTTTTCATTGTTTTAGTAAGTCCTAAGTCCATGAGATTGTTCTTAACTAGCTCTACTCTGAGTTTTCACATGGCAAAATTTGTTATTTAGGAACTGCTTGGTACTACAGTGTACCTTCTTATTGTTGTATAGGTAGGACCACTCAGGAGAATAAAAACTTTCAAACTGTGTGAATTCATGTTGAATTCTTGAATGGATGGTTTAATTTAGGGTTGAAGTTGCTTTAGGCCAAGATTTAATCAAATTAGAGCAAAGTGTGATTACTTTTTCTCTAAAAGAAAGTAACTATATCAATTTTGCCAACAGATCCTCCTCCAGCTCCCTTGGTTAATGCGATCCAATCTTTATCTTAGCTCATGTCCTTTGGTGTTATGTAGGAAACTGGAACTACACTTATTCAGGGCACCAGATGTTCAGTGGGGAAAAGGGTGTTTGCTGCCTTGCTGTGTGAGAAGCACCTATCACTTCACAGCTTTATTGCTGTGGGAATATTGGGGAAGGTGAGACACTCAGACCACTAACTTTGCCATCTTAGGATCTGCTGGTGAAATGCGGATATAAATTGCAATTTGCACCTGGGGGGAAGGAACCTGTAAACACGAGATAAAGCAACGTGTACAAAAGCACTGGCAGAAGCGTGGGGGTTGAGAAAGTTAGCAGTATTCCTGGCTGGAGGAGCCAGGCCAGCAGATAATTCTTTGGAGTGATTTCTTCCTCTTAGAAAGTACTCAAGTGACCTTAAGCTGCTGAGCTGGCAGCAAGCACAGCTCGAGTTCAGCGGATGCACATGTCTGCACTGCATGATTCCACCACAGGGACCCGAGACCTTGGGAAGCAGCTTTAATTGAATAAAGCCATCCAGGGCATGGACAGCCCTTGTGTTGAGTTGTTGGAACAGCATGAACTGAAAGAAGCGCTACGGCCTAAAAGCCATAAAACTGGGCTGACCGCATCCTTCAATCATTTTTTGGCACTGAATTACACAAAGTTGTCTTTTCTTGTTTTGTTGCACAGATAAATGACACAGATTATTCCTTCATTTTTCAAAAGATCATACATAAAAATTATCTTCAGAATGTCCCTAGATGTACTGCTGGAAAGAGCAGCATAAAATCCCTTACAGAAATGGTTTTCCTTTTTTATCCCTTTTTAAAAGAAACTCATATGTCTATCTCTTCACTTTGAAATGAATATTTGTTGATCAAGTATATACATACACACACACACATATAATTTATGTATTTATGTATATTTTCATTAACCCTGTTTTTCTAAGAGTTCTGAAAATTAGGAGAGAAACTACTACAAGGAAATCTTTCTCACGTTTTTATCTTGAGTTTCACTCTCCTCAGTGTAGCAGTCTTGGGTTCCCATACTATTTAGAATGAGTATATGAAGCATTTGAAATATCATTGATAATAGCTCAAATTGACAGTACTGACTGCAGAATAGTCAATAAAAATAACCTTCCTTTGCCCAAAGACTGTCAGTTTCCTCTCTTTTTATTTTAGATGGCCCTATAACTTTCAGTTTCATTATGCACATTTTTTATACTGCAAAGAGCTAGGAGCAAGAATGTCCAAGCCCAGTTTAATTCCATATGGTTAACAAAAAAAAAATAGAAGAACCCAATTAAATTTTACATCTTCCACTGTCTACACCAACACTACATGAAAGGATTAGAAGAAAAATTTCCCATGGACTTGAGTAAGACAAAGATTTCTGTGCCTTCTTCTGACTACTCATAGAGTATTGTTTCATGGAGGAAATGGCATAACATACTGTAAAATTCAAATTAGCAGATAATGTGGAAATAGAAAGGGTTTTTTCAGACAGCTGGCATGAAAAATAATTGTAAATCCTAAATGCTTTCACTATAACTTTGTGTCACCTTACCTCACAAGTTCTTCCCCCAGTGAAATGAAGGTTAACTAAAGGAAATGGGACAAGCTAGACCTGCTTATAGTTCCTCTGTCACTAAATAAAATCATGTGAGAAAAATTAAAATGTTACCTAAGCTTATTTAAACAGTCTTGTGGGTCATACATTATTCATGTTTAACTTCAGTGTCAAAATACATGCTGAAAATTTTGCCTCTACGCTAATCCTTTTGGCTCAAAACAGGCTCTGTGATGCCATTCCAGTGACACTCAAGTAAAAAACTCTTGCACTGTTTGCATGAGTAAAAGCAGCAATAGATGAAGCTATCTCATGTGAGCTTCTCGTAAGGCCTGAGCTTCTTAAAATACAGAACAGCTTGATGAAACATGTAGCATTATAAAGAGCAAGTGAAAACTTGTAACAACAGGTGAAATGCTGCTTGCAACACCCTGACTGTGTTGCAACTTTTATGCAGCAAGATACAAAGAGTCATTGATACCCTGATCCTCAAATACAGTAGCAGATGGAGTTAAGAAGAGGCTGGATGCTCCTGAGGGTTGATAAAAGGCTGTTGCTCCTGTCCCACAGTGCACATAGAGGCCTCTTTCATCTACACCAGACGCTCTTCTGGAGTCTTGCAAGGGTGAGAGTCTCCCTCAGCATCACTCCAGAAATAATAGCCAGGCTTCTTCACCTGGACCTTCAAGAAATATCTCAGTGTTTTAGGAAGGTGGGAGGTTAATTAATTCAGACATTCTTTCTCTATACAAATTTTTTTGCTCTGTAAAACTGCTCTTTGTCTCTATCCCAACTGTCTTCAATGGACAAGTTAGGGAAGCTGTCACTGGATAATTTCCTGCTTCATCATAAGACTTTAAAGCTTAATTTATATTTATTACTATGCCGTATATAAAAAATCGTGGTAATGAAAGTCAACTTGTAACATTTCAGCAAAGTCAGCAAATATTGTTTCAAGAACTTCAAGTATAAGCACTTTATAAAAACACTTCCATAAGTAAAAAATTACCCATACTTGAAAGGCTGCTCAGTCAGACTTTTATACCAGGATTGTCACTGAGGTGCCTTAGAAGCTGTGGGTTTTACAAGCATATTTTCATTTCTTTTTCATATTTTTCTTTCCTTTCCCCTAAAAAGCTTTTTCTGCTCAATGAAACATAAATAGTTGATCATTATCAGAAAGAGACAGAAAGATATTCTGGAGAGTACCTAATGTATTTCCAAACCACAATCTTTAATGAAATTTCTTCCTTGGCTCCAGTTTTTCATCTTATTTATCACACAAATATAATAAAAAAAAAAATAGCAAAAGCATAAAAGTATCTTTGGATTTTTGCTGTTTAGCGCTATATGAGCTATTTGACCCAAGAACAACTGTAAGTGACATTGAGCAAAAACAGAATATCAGCCCTCCTTATGACAAATAAACTGGCCACTGTTTGTAAGTGTGAAAATTATATAATCTTTTTCTTCCATATTCCATTTTATTGCACTGCTTCTTTCACAAGCAATTCATGTTGCCAAATGTGTTCAGAAGATTTACAATACAACTACACAACTTTTCAAAGCAAATATGGTAGGTCCATTCCTAATTGCACACTTTCTCCCAAGGAATCATGTAGGTTGGCTGATGATTAGCACTGTTAGAAAACAGTAGTCAGATGTTTAAATGTCGATGTTGCAATAGGAAATCTGAAGGGAACAAGTGCATTTAGGTTGCAATTCCAAATAGGAAAAAAACTTCAACAATAAAGACTAGACCTTTAAGGTAACAACTCTACAAAATCATCAATTCATCAGTTTGATCTGTTTCAGCCTAATCTAGGATTTATCTCCTTTCCTGGCCTAACACTAGTTATCTGAAACAGTTTTTCAAATACTGAGATTTTAAACAGGTCATCCAAGATTTCAGAAACCCATCCTCAGTTTGGGATCCTTACCAGGAGCACACCCCAGGGCTGACTCTTATGGAACACATTTACATGCAGTGGTGAACTGTGGGGAGTTCTTCTTTAGCTTTTATACACTCTTGCTCAGGAAGGTGCAAGCTTTCTTCAGGCACATTAATTAGACAGATGAGTGTCTGAAGGAAAGACATCTTTAAGTGGAAACTGCAACTGTTTGTTACCTGGCCTTGTCAGAATGCTTTACCCATTCTCCTTTCCACTTACAGGCAAATGTTGGCTACTTTGGCCTGATATCTGGAACTTCTATGGTGATATGTAGGATATAGATAACACTTTCTATCAGCCTCTTGTCTTTGGAGTAATCTTCTTGTCATGAAGTGAAGACATACACAACACCAGCCATCTTCTATGGGACATTTACCCATTACCACAAAATATGAGCATCTTTGGGGGTTGCAGCTGTTACACACTCTGTGAAATGGCATCAATGTTTCCCCTTTTGATAGAGATGGATATTGAGATATAAAGAGACTACATCTTCGATTTGAAATGCTAAGGGCTTAGATACTTACAAACATTTCAACTGGTTTTATTTCTATTACTTAGTCTCTCATACACTGCAATAACATAAGTAGTATTTTAAAAAATTTATAAATCTGGTGGCCATTATGAGAGTTCAGGGTGTGGACACCATGAGCTTCAGACTAGAGTGCAAAGGGAATTACACAAGGGAGAAATCTGTGCAATCACAATAGACTCTCTCAACTCCTTCCAAATGCATTGATGATAGATTACATTCCCTTTTTATTCATGTACGTGGTGATCTCAGCTTTATTCAGCCCTATCTTTTGAGTGCCAGCATTTTAACCTAATAGATTTTAAATAACCCAAAGGAGTAGGTAGCTCACTAGTCTGATAAATTGTCTCATTTTTGACAAACATCTTTCCAGACCAGTCTTTGAAAGGGATTCAGTGCACCAGTATAAGGTCTTAGAGAGCCAGGAGAAAGAATGACTTACTCCATCACTTCTCTATGCTTCAGATTTTCAGCTTTCCTTTGAAATACATCTGGTGAGAGTCTCATTTGCAACCTTTGCCTGCTGGTGAGTGCCAAAGACTTCTAGCAAAGGAGATGTACTCTCTGAAAGGGCCTATGTGAAAACAAATGCTGCTGTTGTTGCCGTTGCAGAAGACTCTTTCTATAAAAGATGTGTAGCAAGTGTGCACAAAGCGTTTGTTTGACAGCAACAACAGGCCTGTTTACCAGCTCATGATGCATTCATGCCATGTATGTTTACAGATGGTATACAGCTTGAAGTATTTATGAATATTTTGATTTAAGGGGTATCTGTTGCAGACAGTAGAACAGGGCCCCCTTGACATAGTTGCTGCTACATCAGCTCTGGAAACTTAAACAAACTGTGCCTGCAGCATTCTCCCCAGTCATGTCTCTTGGTATATGTTTCTACTTTCTAATTTTAAACTTTAAGCTGTCTGCTGAAGAATGACTCAGAGAAAGGATGGGTGACTTACTATGGAGGAAATTAGAAGTCCAGTCATAGTTAACCCAGACTTATGACCCTGAGCCTGAGTCACATTAATTGTATGTGCTGTAACCCCCCACACACAAAAACATAATCAAACAATTACTTTTTAAAAAGTGTCTGGATTTTCATGAAGGTCTGACTCTGGCTTGGTCTGGAACTGAAAAAGAAGACAAAAGAAGAAAAGGCTCTTCGTGCAGTTTTTTCCAGTCCTGTTTAAAGAAAAAAAAAAACTGCACAAAAATCTTGGCCTTGCCATAACAGCAACATTGTGCTTGGCTTCATTGGGCTACTCAGGACTCCAAAGCCTATTAAGCGTGTTTGAGATTCTCAGCTGATATGACAAGCACCAGGCTTCTCATTTCAAAAAGCACTGTCACGGTTCGTCTCAGTCTCTGGCATTCTCAAAAAAAGAGGGCAAAAGCTGTGGCAGTGACCCAGTCAGTGGCTGTGGTCACAGGAAACCATGGACAATCTGCAACCCCTGCCTCCTGCAGGGGTGTTAGTGAAGAAGCAGGATGGTTAAACTATTCCCCTCAGAGCAGTGACTCTGAGGGGGATGGGGAAGACAGGCATTGATAGTTTCCCACCGTTCACAAGTGTCAGTCAGGTTCCATCTCCTCCCCCATCCCCTTCACAGTTATTTTAATATTCATCAGTTGCTCGAAAGTTCTGTTATCATGTTCTGTTGATTGGTTATATTAATGTATTCCACCCCTTTGTTTCCCCATTGGATGTTCCCCGTTCATGTTTTATTTCTCTATTGGTTTATTCCCCTGTTTCTCCCCTTAGACTGCCCCTTTCTCTCGCCCCTTTTAAACTCCTGTACACCCTCAGATCTCGGCTTTTTGTGACTACCTTCAAATTAATAAATTTGGAATAATAGAGACAAAAGCCCTCCCTGCTTCTTTGCCGTCGGAACTGCCTCCATTAACAACTTATTACTGCTAAAGCTGCCTTGGATGAGGGCGAGCTTGTTTGAGCCGTTACTAAGGAGACCAGAATTTACATGCCCCGAAGGCTGTAAAAGGTCTATAGAGTAAAAGCCGAACGCAGCAGAAAAGGCCGCGCTCAAGCCGCAGGGCAGCTTGAAAAGACCCGGCAGAAACAGGCAGCGGCAAAAAGCTACAAGGGTTTCAGGGATGAGGTGGCTTTCTGCCTTATGATTTTTTTTTCTAAATCAAAAAAGGCTATGAGCAAAACCCTTACCCCATATTAAGTTTCAATGTGCTTTTAAAATCAGATACAAAGCTGCTTTCCCCCATTTTAGGAAGGGGCAACTGGAGGAAACAATGGAAAGAAGATTCTTGCAAAAGGTCACAAACAGAGCAATACTAAAAATAAGAGCTTCTACCACTCATAGGCTACCCAGCAATACTCTGTCCACTATGAAACACTGGCCTCCCATCTTCCAGGGAATATCCAAAGCAAATTATATCTTTAAGATGAATCTTAACAATAAAAGAAGGCATCAAAATTCTTCATGTTACTGTTCTTTTACTTAAAAGTTGCTCTCATTTGCTAATTTGGACCCACCTTTTGTCTATGACAGACAGAACCTCTGATCATCTTAAGGGTAAAACTTGGATGATGTATTTCTATAATTTACTTCTCTCTGCTCAAATCTGAACATAAAGATAATTTTCTGTTGGTGATGCAAACCAGGAAATATACAGGACATTAAGGACTCCACAGTTAACAGTTGCTGGAACAACTCCACTATTCAGAATTTTCTTGAGTTTAACCTTTTATCCCACAATTTTAAATTTTCAACATCTGAGGAAAACAGCCTTGATACAAATTTCCCTACATACCATGACAATTAAAAAGAGAAAGAATGCTGTCTGCAATATCCTGGAAAGGTTGTGAAAATTAGATTGGAAATTGTGTCTTTCATGCTGTGCAGGGATCTTCCCAACTAAAAAGTCAGCTAGTGGAGGGTTGCATCAAGCTAACTGAGAGAGTTACTTAACTCTTTTCTCAGAAATGTTCCTCCTCTCCTCTCCCCTCCCTGAACATGTATACACAGTCACCATCTCCTCTTCACACAATCTTTTTCAAAATATTAGAGGGGAAGTTGGGGTCCTTTAGAGGTTCTCAGGACCTATCCTTGATGAGAGGCAGGCTCCCTATCCAGACCTTTTTCAGCAGGGCTGCACTTT
Source organism: Orthonyx spaldingii (assembly GCA_013397795.1). Taxonomy (NCBI): domain Eukaryota; kingdom Metazoa; phylum Chordata; class Aves; order Passeriformes; family Orthonychidae; genus Orthonyx; species Orthonyx spaldingii. The sequence continues at coordinate 148,111 of VZTJ01003866.1, forward strand.
GTAACTCTGAGTAAGTGACATTAAAGACAGGTCTGAGGAAGGAAGGTCAGACCCCAGGATGGGAGAGGCAAGGGGAGATGTCCCTGCTTCTCGAAGAGATAACATATCCATTGCTTCTCAGACTTTCTTTTTTTAATATCTGCCTGCAGCAACACAATTGTACCCAGGGCCTCCTTTGCAGTAACAACAGTGAGGAAAGATGTAGTTTATTACTGTTAAGAAGTAAATGTCATACAGCTGAGTCTCCTGGAATCAGTGACTGCTCTCAGCCCACATTCAACACTTCCTGGGTCAGCCTAAGGCAACAGTCCTTCTGCATGGTCCCAACATTATTTCTTTTGTCTTTACTTCAGTTGCAGTAGTTGCAGAGAGCACTTCATAGGCTGGACCGCAAAGCAACACTACCTTCAATTCTCCTCCCTGACAAGGAAGATTGCAAGTCCCTTAACACTGTAATGAAGAAGCATTTTAAAAAAGAAAAGAGATCTTTTGAATCTTAAAAAGGGACCAAACAGGTTTGCTTTTAGGAAGGAAGAAACCCTCAGCAAAATCCCAAGAAAAGACAAGACTCTGTCACTCCTGACAACTGAATTCATCTAGAATCAAAAGCATTTTTTCTATTTTCATATCAAACCTATAAAAAAAAATAACAGTCTATTGTCTGCTACATTTTTGTCAGGATTAAAGAACCAGGAAAACAGAAAAATCATGAGGTTACCCTCTCCATAGACATTAAATCTAAAAATCTGTCTACCTTTCACTCATTGTGACAGTGGGTCTCCTTCTCTTTGAAAACTGTTTGCATCAGCAGAGTGATGAATTTTCTTTTATGCTGCTGTAAATCAGGGTAGAATTGTTATGATAAATTTGAGACCTGGCCTAAGATAGATCTATTCCATAGACACAGTCATTTATTCAATTACATGAGCTCTACTTCTTTGCATGATTTTCTGGGAATAGGAGAGTATGGATTTGGAGGAAATTCTAGTTCTAAAAAGCTCAAATCCCTAGGGATCAGATATTCATAAGACTGTAACCACTATATGTTTAAACAAAAGGAACATCTTCTGCCCACAGTGAAATGTGTTGATGGTTCAGTCTCACCAAATGAGGTATTCGAACAGTGGTTTAACGTGAACCACTTCTACAGCACTCAGAAAACATTAGTCCAGTTTTCTACATCTAAAACAAGGGACTTGTAGTGCATTAGACTATTTTCTGGAAGTGAAAGTCTGGTGAATATTTTTGCGGTTGTTTGCTCAGAAAGAGCTTTGCCTGTGAGAGTTAGAACAGTTGTCCTGAAAATGCTGAATTCTTTCCTCCCATTTATTAGCATTCCAGTCAGCAAAACTGCAGACTAGTCATACCCTACTAGTCAGACTACCTGAACACAGAGCAAATAGTTCATGACAAACTTCCAAATCTGAAATGAAATGACTCACAATAACTGAACAAACTGAATAGCTGGCTATTCATAAATGACTTACAAAGAGAACAAAGGTTAACCTTTGGAAAGTCATTTCGTACTCATAGTTGGCCATGATCTCTTTTTCTGCCTTTTAAAATAACAAGAGTGATCAAAAAAGCAAAACAAGCCTTGAAAGACAAGCAACCTAATCTCAGAGAGATGAATCTTTAGATCATGCATGAAACACCATTGCTGGCTCGGCACTGCAATTACTTTGTGCAGTTCTGTGAGAGGTGGGAGCTGTGAGCCAAAAGAAAGAAAAGAGGCCAGAACCAGCACCAACTTGCCACTAGCAGTAAAAAAATGTAAAGAGGCTGCTTTAACTAGGCATTCCAAATCCACAGGGGTCTCTCCCTCCCAATTATTGCATCTTTCTTACTCTTATTCTACCTGGTTTTATAGAGGTCTTTATGGCATATTCATCTGAGCATCCAAGCAGTTTTTATTAGTGCAGCAAATAAAGTGTCTAATGCCTCTCACTTGTAATCTTTCACTTCATCTATCCTTTCTTCCAGAGAGACAGTATGAATTGAATATTTGAGACACTCTTGAGCATGATTCATGATTCCAGCTGAGTAATACATAGCTACCTTTCTCCTCATGTCTTGCATGCCTTTTCTGATGTTTTGCCACCAATGTGGCCTTTCCTATTTCATCTGAGCCTGGCCTGGGATTCTGAAGAACTGTTAGTGAATAATGGCATAACAGTTCTTGTCTTTTTATAGGGAGTAATTTTGCAGATTGAAACTATATAATGAAGACAAAACACTTGTGATACATACAATATTGCACCAAAACTGCACGTGTGTGTGCATGCCTGCTCAAGGATGGTCTGTACCTACCTGGTGGCGTGAGGGGAGGGCGTGAAGGGAGACACTATTTAAGATCTAGACCATTGTGGGTGTGGGATTTCACCAAGAGTTTTGCAAGGGTCACTTCTCTTATTGCTACAGCTACATCCATGATCAGTGAAGCAAATGATTCTGTCTGTCAGTTATTAGTACTCCCAGAGCTAGCAAAAATAAACACATCCAAAATACTGTCATCTTTTGATTTCCTTTCACATGTGTCTTAACAGCGTATGTCTTTGGAGTTACTTTTAGATCAAAATATTGAACAGATTTTAATTATACATTTCTTTCTTCCACCGCAGAATACAGCATTAAAAAGAACTTAATGGGCATGATGTATCTATAAATAGCTATATAAAGAGATATATGGATTTGCTCTTCTCTGCTTTCATAACATGTGGAATCATGGAAATTCAGCTCCCATCCCATTCAGTTTGATTCATCTCTGGGAATGGTATTGCATTTATCTATGAAACACTTCACAGGTTATGGTGTAGAGGAGGTGGAATTTATCTACACATTCACTTGACTAAATGAGGTTGCACACCACCTCATTTAGGTGGTTAGCAATAGCTATATATTCTTCCATGAATCCTTAGCAGGTCCAGTGAGTTGTGCTGTGTCAATGCACTGGATTTAGCATATTTCTGGTCTGGGTTGATGAAGTATGAGGGTGATCATGAATAAATCTAAAGCCTTATAATGTAAACCACCTTCACTACCAATGACAGATCAATCCCCATTGAAATTCAACAGCCAGAGTGAAGTGATTCAGTTTTATGATTCCAGACAGTTTGTTGACTGCAACATCTAACCTCTAAAATGTCTCTTAGATGCGGCCTGCTAGCAAAGCCATTTCTGAAGTGTTGAGATTGAATCCTGACAGATTAAGAAATCTCAGTATTTTACCATGAGCAACACCTGGATTTGTGAAAGACACTTCACGTAAAATAAAACAATAAATCTTTCTTAACTCTGCTCTTCAGACCACTGAGAAGTAAGCCATGATGAGCAGAATGGGTACTGTTTAGGTAAAAGAGGAAACTTTATATGTTGTTGTCTATAGAGGACACAACAGAAATAGGATTCCATTCACACCAATTACCTGATCAAATCTTGTATTAATTGGCACCCAGTTAGGAAGGTACAGGTTTTCTCAATGCCCCATGAGATTTTAGCTTGGGATGCTCAAGTGGAGGAGGGGAATTAAAAGCTTCCTTTAATTGTTCTGCATGTCTAATGAACATTACAGCCTTGTAGATTTTTGGCAACACATACTGCTGGAGTATTATTTTAAACTTTGATTCCTAAATCAAACAGCCTACTGTTTCAAAGCAATTTTGTTCTCTATCCTAAGTATTAGCTCAAGCACTAACAAAGTGGACCATGGAGAACTGTGACAGAGACGGCGTGTGGGCAGCACTTTGCTAATTTGACCTCTCTTCACAGAAATGAGAGGAAACTGTGATCTGAAGCTGACATTTCCTTAGAACATCGCCCAGCTTTCCTAACACTGGGACCACAATTCACTGATAACAGGGCTTTGAAGTAGCTGGAGCAGAGCCAGGAAACATTGGAAGTATTCTTCAGAGAATATCTGTTTCAGATTACCCCAATTTATAGTAAGCCACACATGCTAACTTTAGCATTTCTTCTGCCTTTAAAGCTTTTAGTCTTCTGGATGATTGATCTTGAACCTTTTCCTTTGGCTCAGTACACTAACATTTCTTGTCCAAACACTGCATTCCTACTTGGCATCCAATTTCTTCCCCACCGTGTGTCACTAGGTTCACTTATCTTTCTCATCCTCTGACTTACATTAACTTTTGCAGATATATGATTTTGTTGGAGTTCAAGCAGAACCTGTGGCAAACATTGCACTGAACGTGGCTAAGCAATTGCTTGGTGCAGTTTCTTTGTTTTGTTCTTTCCCACCTGCAATACTGTCTTCCTATGCTATACTTCCCCTCCTCTCAATCAGAGGCAGCAGAAGAATAAACCATGGGCAGGAGTTTGGTTTTCCTAGTCCCATTTGAATTCAGCTGGAGCTGTACATCCAGCTTTCGCAACATGTAATGCAAATCAGTAGGGACACCTCTGTAGGGCAAACCATTTGTTGCTGAGGATCTGACATCTACAGTTTCCTCATGCTAAGTTTAGCCTGATCTGAGGTACTGAGTGTTCATTTGCACCACATGGTTTTATGGGCACATCTTCCAGTCTGGTTTCATACAAAAAGAAACTAGATCATGAACTTCACAACCTTGTGCTGCTGTAAATCAAAGTGCAGTAAGAGGTGATGGTTGGTAACTTTCTTCTGATCCAGACTCTAAGACTAGTACAGAAGCACCATTTGATTCTTCAGAATTATTGGCTGAAAAAGATGCCAGGGTAATCATCCTAAACAGTGAAATGCAGAGTAGTCACAGCAAGGGGTGGCTCTGCCAGCATCCCTCACTTGTCTGGCCACTGTGGAATGCCTGTGGCTCTGACTGAGCAGCTCTGAAACACAACATGATGCATTTCCTGCTCTTCTGCCACACCATGGGGCTACTAGCAAGCCTGAGTCTCGCTGCCCAGCCTGGCCGTGATTTCCAGGGCATGAATGTTGATAGCCAAACAGACCCCGTTGGATAAGTCTGTCAAACAATCAATGCCAGCGCGGTTTATCTTCTAACCATGGTGTGAAAGAGTCTATAACCTGCTATGAAGTTCTGAGACAATCTTTTGCCTCTTCCCCAGCTGAAACTTAGCATCAATCAATGTGAGGCAGAGCAAGAAAAGTGGATGGCAGGCTATTCTACCATCAAGCCCTTGTCTTGGAAAGACAGTCAACATTAATACAAATTCTTAGTTTCAACACATCATATAAAAACAATGACAGGAGTAATCCATATAAAAATCTCCCCTCTTTGTCAAATACAACAAAAAAAGTCTGCTTTCCAATAGGAAGAAAATATTTCCTATTATCACTATTGCAAATAACTCAGTGTGCTTTGAAATCTAAACAAACTTAAAGTTATGAGTTGGGTTTCCAGACTTTTTCATTTTGGATTGTTTGGTTTAGGCCTGTCATCTACTGACTTTGATTATTCACTCTGTCAGTAGTAGCATGAAAAGATTATCTGGAATGGTAGGAAGACCAGCTCATTCAGTGGTGAGGGAGGGACTATACATATAGCAGGTAGCTGCTTGTTGATCTTCCTTACAAGCCATGAAGAAAACACAGACAAATAAAATCACTCATCCATTTGTGCATCCCTCTAACACCAAGGCTTGTGTGCACTGCAGTCAGGAACTGCAGTAGGCTGACCACTGCCTGATGCTCTCTGGAAATCTGGCAGCTGTCTGGAAATCTAAGAGAATCCTTCAAAAGGGGAAGATCTCCATACAGTTTGGTGGAAAAGAATAACAAAACAAAGCAAAACCAAACCAAAAACACCTAAGAAAAAAGTCCAGAGAAGTCCAATTAAAATTGAGCTCTGCCATTAAGCAAGACAGCCACACATAATTCTCTGAACTATGACTAATTTCCTGTATTTCCTACCCTTCATCCACCTCATTCTTACATAAAATACTGTTCCTACTCTTTTGGGGAACTTTCTTTGTAAAAAGTTGACTCTGCACAGGAATATAGATATTCACCCAAGTGCATAATGCCAGTGGACATTGGGAAAGTACAACTTCCCTGTTATTATAATGTTTTCATCTCATTCCTTCTTTAGACTATGATTTCACAAGAGGCTGCCTCCTGAAATTTCTGAGTTTCCTTTAATGCCGTGAGAGCAGCCAAAAAAGCAATAATTTTGGAAAAGAAAAAAATTAAGTGAATCCATTTTCCATGCCGAAACAGCATTTTAAGACCAAATTTACCTACATTTATTTTCAGTGAAAGAATGTCTGTCTTGATGCCTTTTATTTTGAATGGAATAAATATCTAGTTACAAAAATTTGATGGATGAGAACTGACCTCACCAAAAACACTGCAAGTTTTTCATTTCCAGTTGACCTGACACAATGCTTTTTCCTTCCATTTTTCGATTCAAATGTAATTGTTCAGACAGTCATTTGGCAGCAGGCTTTAACATTTTTAAAGAAAAAAGTCACATGGCTATCAAAAGCAGTTGTGGAAGTAAGCACCCCTGTTGGGACAGACACCCACTGAGACAAGAGGTACCTTACAATGATGAAATGCACTCTCTAGGGTGACCTAAAAAGTTCAGAAAAAGGTACAGACTGTCCTTCTTCCTCATTTTGATTGCCGTCAACTACATTTTCCCAATTTTATCAATTGCAGCACCTGAAAAGTTGTAATTAATGACAATCAGAGACTGTTATAAGATTGCAGTCAAAATGACAATTTGGCACTGAGACACACTTTCAGGACTTCCTGCTAAAACTGTCTAAGTGAAGGTGCTAGAGAAGAAATGGAAGGCTACAGGAAACTGGCATGTGACCACTTGATCCTGGTGGTCTCGCTTCACTGTGTGTGTGGAACTGGATAATTTTCAGTGCTTTACAGTCAGGGAAATTTTACTCAAACTTACAATCCAGAGTTAAACTAGCTTCTAAATTGCAAAAGCACATTACTAATGATGACAAGTTTCCTGTGCTGCACTTAACCCACTCTTTTCAGAAGCTACCATCCAGCCTAGGAGTATGTCATAAACTCCCCAAGTACCATGATGTCAAAGCAGAGAGCAGTGGTTTCATCAAGGTCACACAAAGGTTGCATGTGGAAGGTGAAAACTGATTTGAGTTCCCCTCTGTCCCACTAAAGAGCTTTGACAGCAAACCATCATCTCTCGCTGATGTCAACCTCTGTAATAAATGATGTCTCCTTGGTGGGGAACTGCCCAAGCTGACATCATTAGCAGATCTGGAATTGCTAAAAGGTTTAGGGCTTCAGCATGTTTTGCTTTTAATTGAGCATGAAGCTGACTTGGCAATAATACCAAAAAGAGCCTTACACACAAATAAAATCTGTTTGGATTGGCTGGTCTTCATAAAGTGATTCAGAACAACAAAGCTGCACCTTCTTCATGTCGACACAGTTGTCAGGACTAAATATTGCGGGCTGCACGTCTTCAAATGAGATTGATTGCACAACTTTTGTGAAAGTGCAAAACATTTGAAATGCATCTTGTGTGGGAAGAAAACAAATGGATCAGCCCTTCTCCCCTTTGAATCTACTTGGATCATTATAAAAACAGATAAACTGCTGAGTAGGAGACGTGTAGGGTCATTCTTGAAGGCAAGTGTGTTTATGTCATGTTCACCCTGGGTAAAACTAATATATCCTCATATGGCTTTGGAAAGATTGCTTCTTGGTTCCTAAAATGAACAGCTGACAGTCCAATGAGAGCAATCTTTAAAAATAAAAGCATATTTTTATATTTAGGAAAATAGCACATCAATCCCTGAATTTAAAATCATCTTTAACATAACCATGTTTCCAGTGATCCTTTTTCTTGCTAGAGCATGCCACTCTCAATAACACATACTTTTGAAGATCAGAATGCTAAAAATACTGAAAGAAGTTTGCCCCATTCCCACCTGGTTCGTGGTTCTCGAGCTTGTGAAGGCATTCCCCATGCTCCATAAACCACATGCTTTGATTCCCAGAATGTACATTATCCATAATTGATTTAATCCTTCAGCATTGGGAACTGTAACTGTATAATAAAATATATGGGTTGTGTCTGTTTCTTGTTCTCCTCAAAACCTTGATACGTGCATTTTGCACAGATGACAAAGACATTTCCATTGTAGCATCATCAGATTTATTTAGGAAGAGCCCAGTCCTGCCACATGGTAGTTTTAATGTTCATTTCAGCAAGAGTAAGGTCCCAGTCTGCAACTGTTTGTCTAATAAAGCATTTTAACAGAGGTTTCAAGCCCATCTATGAGGTGCCTTCAAAAGGGGTGTCTTGCCTTTGCCCCATGAGAATTCTTGTTGACATCTCTAAACAAACTCCAGCAACAATGTGGCCCTGCAATCAACCAGACCAATCAGCTGAGAGGAGAGAACGGGAGCTCTGCAAAAAAAAAAAAAAAATTAAGTAGAGTATATTTTTATCCAGATCATCTTGCTGCATGAGTGTTATTGCCAAAGCAAGGGATGGGTGTGAGCACACTAGCAAGAGGGGAATAATCACTTCTGTTACAGCTTGAAGTCAACTCAACCTTGCTGGGTCATCAGCATCTTTCAGATGTACTGGGCCACATCCTTTGCTGATAACAAAGTTAGGTCATCACTAGAGAGGTCTGGACATACACTAGCTAAGATCTTACCCTATTATAGCCAGTCTCCCACTGAAGCTGAATATATTAGGTAGTTCTCCAATAAAAATGAAATATATCCTCACCACCAGTCACTCCTGTTTCCATAGAGGGCAAAGCATGATGTATTGTGAATCACATGCCTGACAAGGCAAAACACATCATGCTTATCTGTTCGCCAGCCCACAGCTGTGATTCAGCTGCAATTATGACTCTTCCCCTGAAATAGCAATTTCATCTATCATTATTATCGTTATTATTACTGCACTATTTTTTGATGGCAAATAGCATCTAGCTTTGTGGAATGTAGGAAGGTTGTTTTACTTTTGATATTAAAAAGTTCTTTTGCAAAGTAAACATTGGCTGGACCTCAGAGTTGGTATACTGTTTAGGAATGCAGCCTTGCACAAAGCCAGAGGCTTTTCAGGGTGTTAAAAGAAACCTCAGGCATTGAAGTCATACCCAGGAATCAGATGAAAACGATGTGTACACGTGTCAAAATGCCAACTTCAACTGTGTGAATATGTCAACATGATTTGAGCTGGTAGGAAGGCAGCGGCTGTTTGGAACAATAAAAAGCACTGTTTAAAAGGCTGTTTTCTAAATGGATTAACTGCATTTAAAAAAATAACTTGAAAAAGTAACACAAAAAACAAGACAAAAGCTAAAGTAGAGCTTAAGAATGAGTCCCTACTGCTACTCTTTCAAACAAGATTATTAATTATAAGCACACACAAAAAATTCTGGAATCTCATACACTCTGCTCATTTGTAATGAAGACTTCAGCATTATCCTCCTTTTCACTCCATTTCCATATCCTTTGTTAACAAGTTGGAAAGTCTCACCAGCTGTCCCTAGCTGCTCTTAGAGCAGATCTTGTGGAGGAGAAGTGATCTGCTTGTAGGACACAATATTTACACTATAAAATCTCCAGATCTAATCAATGTTTGTCTCTTTCCACAACTTAGCTACTCTCTCCAGCATTATTGAAGACTGCTCTCCTTATCTTTAACATAACAGTGTCAAAACCTAGCTCTGTCCTGGAAGCTCCCTGCACTGTCATGTCCATCTGGTGCTTGGAGACTCCATGTGCTTTGCAGTGACAGTCTCGGTCCTGTCATTCAAGAGCTGGAGAGGGAATAGAGAAGCTGGAGAGGAAGAGGAGCTAAAAGCACTGCCACAGCCTCAAGTCTCTTGGCATAACTCGGCAACTCACATGGAAAAGGCAGAAGATATGAAGAGATGGAGATAGAAGTTCCTTATTCTGAAAGAGCAATCTGTTAAGTCTCCAGAGTGGTAACATCATGAGCAGTAAAGCCAGGCAGAAAATAGGGAAGAAAGACATAGGAGACAACTTTTTAATAAAACCATTAGGAACAAGAAATATTTTGATTCTGAGTTACCATCCCAGCCCCCTAAGGGCCGTAGAGTCATAGCTGTCCATCCTCCCCCAAGACAGAGTTTAAGCCAGAATTTTCTTGCCATGATGCACTTTGGTGTCCACCTCTCAGAGGTGATGTTGGCAGTCCCAGGACATTTTCATTAGTGCTTGTCTTGATACAATATCCCAGGTCAGAGGAGCCATTTCCAGACAATAACCCAGCATTTTCTTGCACATACAAGCAAAAATATATTTCTACCTCATATTTGTAATAAGACTGAGCAGTAATGACGATTCAAAGCTGAAATTCCTTATCTAATTGGAGACTGAGCCTCTCCAACTGACAACAGCAAGACAAATAAGATATATTCGACAATGCTTTCTGGCTCACAAGTGAAGGACAAACAGTTTTTATGAGCCTCTCATTTGCACAGTGGTATAATGTGATGATGAAAGACTAGAATTTGTCTGTGTAAGTGAAAGGTAAAATGCAAGATAGTGCCACACCCAACTGTCAGTGAAAACAACAGAAGTCTATCTGCACAGATGCAGTAATGAAATGGCTCAGTAGCCAATTTAAAAGAAAATCTTAAAAGCAGACATTTGTGGTTAGGAGATCAGATGGGAAAATTAGACAGATGTGAATAATCCTGTCTTGAGTAGTGAGTTGGCAGAGCAGGTAAAACTAGTTAGGTAAGATGCTTAACACAAAGAAGCAAAACCTGAAAAAAAAAAATCACAGATTGACCAAGAACTACATATTATTGAGACTCAGCATGGTTGTAGTGATTTGGAAAGTGAGAAATCATTTGGAATGGGATTGAATACAGACCTCTACAACCACCTCTCCTGGGGTAATTAGGTTAATTCCACAGGATCTTTTGTTTGGGCTTGCCCACTACAAACTCTCATTGCAGGTTCCTTAAAATATGAAATGTGATTCCTAACATGTGTGGTGAAGGTGTCAAATGGAGCCTGATGTGAGTAGAACTGAATGACAAGTCACATGAAAATTTTCTGCTTGAGCAAGATAGCCAGCAGAACCTGCAGCCATCATAAGTTTCACATTTCATGCTTCTCACTGAAATTAGGTAACACTGGGAGAATAAAACTAATGGAAAAATAGGTTGTCTAGTGATCCTCATGGCAAGAGTGGTTCAAAAGATTTTCTCAAATCCAGTCTACGAAAGGATTTTCAGAGCAGAATTTTTTGCACTGAGCACCAGCAAGGGACTTCTGGCTTCCTTATGTTTGATTCTCCCCAGAACAAAGTCCCACAAGGCACTCAGACCTCTCATTCCTGCAAGGCAGTCTGACAGTCAATACAGGACAGAATAGGATGGAATTACACAAAGTTGAGGTAAGTACTTTTTGTCACAGTTTTTTCTGCTCATTCTTCCATTTTTTTGACTCTGATCTAATGTCAGTCTCCGCAAGTGTTAAAAGAAGTAAATCAAATGTTGGACTCGTGCCTCCTTTACTACAAGTCATGAATATTCACCTACTTCAATGCATGATCTTAATAAAAAGCTTCTTGGTAAAATGAATAAGAGGAATCTGAAATAACTTACGAAATGTGCAAGTAACATGTATAGATGGCATAGGTACAATCACAAAACTTTCCAAATACTAGAGTCTCAGTTCAGAAGGGCAGGAAGAATTGTACCCAGCAATAAAGAAGACAAAATCTACAACATTTCTATGAGGTAAAACATCCAACAGCAAAAAGCAATAAATTCAGGTTCACTAAAATATCCTGTTTTGAAAGGCAAAATATGTAACTTTATTTTGATTTTTAAATATATTTTAGTTTGCCTATATATATATATATTTACTTTCACAAGGAGAGATTAATTATTTTTAAATGTAAGAAGCCCAATATATAAATAAAATTTTATAATTTTTTTTTAAAAAAAGTCCAAAATAAAAATGTGTATGTTCAGATAAGGAAATACTCAACCTTATTGAAGCAGTGCAATTTATTATTATAATTATTATTCATTTTAGTGAAATTTCACTGAAACAAATTTTATAATTCTACTGGAAAATTTTCAATATCTTCTGCCTACTCAGATATCCACAATTCCATCTCTGCAAAGTAAGCTTAACTTTTCTTCAGATCACTTTTAAACATCAAGGGAGCAGGGAGTAGTTCTCAGAGCAGCCTCTTGTCTGTCAGTGTCTTTAGCACTGGTTGGCACAGAGGAAGATTGTGGCCCTTTTTCCTCTAGCAGCTACTCAGTGCAGCACATTTGTTATTCTTTGTTGCCAAGGAGAAAATCTGCTTTTCATTTCCTCTGAAGAAGAGCATAATGCTATGAGTAAAACATCAGATGTAATTAGGCAAAATGGTTGAGTGCCTGACTGAGCAGAGAAACGAAACTGTTCTGGATATGAAAAATAGCCACACACCTGAGAAAGAAACAAGAGAAAAGAGGAAAGCACTGCCCTCCCAACTGGAGCATGCAGAGGATACCACGTGTTATCCTTTCCTTGTGCAAGTGGGATATTTCCTAGTATTGTGCAAATTAATCAAGTGTCTTCTCAAAACATCTGGAAAATAAAAAAATAGAATAATAAAATAAAGGCCCACCCCCACACAGATCCTGCTATTTCCCTACATTATGAACTATTATGTACCTACAGATACAAAACCTGATTCCTGAACATTTACAGATCTGTGCACTATCTGGACACAATTCTCCAGTGCTTTATGCCAATTACATGTGTGCCTGTGTCTGAAAAATGTCCTTTAACTTACAGAATGAGGCTTTTGCAAGAAGCCTTTTGCTGCTAACAGCAAATATCAATTGATTTGCTGTTAACAGCGAATATTAATTGATTCATTACTGTTCACAAGAATTGAATGTTTTGGAACAAGAAAGCCTAAATTCCCATATTCCCCTGAGACTCAACACCTTGAGTGACACCACCTCATGCCTCATAACCCATGAGGTTATAGAGGGCTGGAGGACTCCCCTGGAAATGCAGGTGCCCTTCAGAAAACAGCAGAAGAGTCAGCTATCAGGTAACTGAAGTTCCTCTTCATCAAAGTTGGGCAAAGGCCTTGAAAGTGCAGTCAGAGGAACTACCAGTCACCTCTTACTTCTGTCCATCAAACAGTCAATACAGGATTACTATGGCTAGTAACAGACAACAGCTTTCTACTAACTCTGCAAGCCTTGTCTGGACTTGTCTCAGCTTGCCTCAAGCTGGTTTTTTTTTTTAGCTTTATCCCCTTTTAAAAGTAATTTTTAATGACCATATGGTGATTGCTTTATCTATTTTATTTCCTTATCTTTGGTTAATTATGCTGTACAGCCTTCATTTTTATAAAGTCAGTTATAACAAGCAGTTCATCTGTACTAATGAATGTAGTAGACTTAAATCATCTAGAACAACAAAATAATTTAGATGTAAAGGCAAGGTATGACAGCAGAAGGCTTGAGAGTAAGGACGCAGGTCACAGTGGAGAGGAGGACAGGCACTGCATGACCAGAGAGAGGGCACGAGACAGCACTGGAAGTTATGGGGATACAACTATCTCACTAATCAAAGAACTGCAGACTCAAAGAATATATAAAACTGCTATTCAGGTGAATAAAGTGATCAAAATCGAGTCTCTAATAGATGTAGACACTCCAAACAGCAAATCTGGATGTAATGTGGATGTGCAGATTAATGAAAAAACTCAAGTGTTAAAACATGCCAGAAAAAAAATAGACTAAAAATGGTCCCAAATGTACCTTAGAGTAAGAGGGAAAGACCTTCAACACCCTACTTGTTTAGGACTTAGGACACTGATGACATACTAATTCGTCTTCCAGACTGAAGCCAGTGATCCAAAGAACAGATGAAGCTTATGCATAACAGCAGAGAAAGGGTATGTGCAAAGGAGTGTGTATATAGCAATTTTAACTGCATAATTTTTGAGGTATTTTTCAGAATTATGCTCTACTTTTCTTCTCTCTTCATTATTCATTAATTATACTTGTAGCAATTCAGCTACACAAATAACATTTGACGTTACAGACAAGGTGTGTTTTCTCTCCACAGAATAAAATTTTGAGTGTAACGCTACCTTTCACTTATGGATGGTCTTCATACAGGCCCTGGACCCCCATGGATGTAAGAAAGAGCAGCATGTCCATCTGTATTAATGTGTGACCAGGTTATAAAGTCAGCACTGCCAGTGACAGAAAAATTGCCAGAATTTCTTACCACCACAAGAGCATTATCTACATTTTGTTTTCTGGGCTGAGCTAAGGTGACTCTGCTTCTGCTCTCCAAGTCTGACAGCTCCAAAAGTGAAATCACACTGTCATGGTTAGCCCAGCAGTGAACACAAGCCATGCTGAGAGCCATCTTCAGACTACCCAGGGTCAGCACGGCCCTAACACAGCCACAGATCTCCCAGCTCACATCTGTCTGATTCTGTCTGCCTGCAAATCAACATAGACACATGCTTGAAGATATAGTACAGAAATCCAAAACACTTGTGAGAACTTTTTGTAGTGAGAACTTTTCTTTCTATTCTCTCTCTCTCCCTCTCTCTCTCTCTCTCTCTTACTTTTTAGCTATTCTGGTTTTCCATCAGATTTTTCGGTCTGGCTCCTCTCCAGGGCACACGGATGGTTTACTAGCAAGAACTCTGCCTAAAATTTCTCTAGTGGCTTAAGCAAGGACAATGTTAGTAAGAAACACTATGGAGAGGTTTCTGTGACAAGACGGCCATGGTTGATTGCCCCAAAGCAGCACTGGAGATGAGAAAGAAGCACATCTCAGCCCACTACAATTCAGCACAATATGGTCCTCAAGTGGATTTTCCTCTTCACCAAATGCTCCTGTGTAGTGCAATGCCTATCAGCTACAAGAGGCAGTCAGATCTGGTGTTCACTTCAAAAACACAGTAAATATGTTACCTGGATGTGCAATGGCTAGTGACCACTTTCAGCTGTGACCTGAGAGGATGATGTGGCTCAGCAGTGCAAAGTGATTCAGTCTAATAATTGTCATAGCTGAGAGTTTCAGGAGGAGATTTACAACAGTTCTGCAGTCTGGCTTTAGCCTTAAAAGTTAGGGTGGGGACTGTAAAGAATTGGCAGCTGATAACAGAAATGGAATGAAATCAAAATATCTATCCTTTGTTTATTCATCATCTTGAAATATTTATAATGGTCCAAGTAGCCCTCCACCCACCTCACACTTGAGCTTTTAAATGTGTGTCCAGATTCAAGACTGGCAACATCTTGAGTCCATCTCTGGATTAACCCAAACCCTTCTACTTTGACCATTAAAAGATACTTTAACAAAATGAGACCAGAATCTAAGCTAGCATCAGCTATTTGCTGTCTAGATCCAAATTAATATTAGGTGTTACAAGACTAAAATAATCCCTAATGAACCTGAAGAATGGCATCCTGAATGAAGTCATGCAAGGCCTGACTGCAGCCATCTGCCCTCTGTTCTAAATATACTTATAGATATAGATATATATATACACATACATAAAACAAATTTAGGGCCAACTGCCCTTAACAGAGAAGCATATATTACAATACCTACCTAACTGGATTTTAAGACTCCCTCTGACTTAGGTTTAGCATTTCTCTCCACTCTAATTATTTTCTTTTAAAAGAATTGCACACAGAGAATCCATAATAAAATCACGAATGTCCATAATGCTCTCAGAGTTCACATCTGTCTTTTTTTTTTTTTTTTTTTTTTTCTTTTTTTTTTTTGTTCTCTTTAAGGAGATGGTTGCCAGTAAGGAAGATTACATGTTGCCTTGAATTTTCCCAGAATATGTCTCCTTGGATCCAGCACTATGGTTCAGCCTTTTGTACACATGGAGAGGGCAGCTGGAACATTTCAGATACAGATGTGAACCTCCCTAAAGTTAATTATTCACATTATTGTTTGCATCTTCAATTTGAGTTACTCAGCTTGCATTAAAGTCCTATATACTATGCACTAGTTTTGGTGCACCAATACCTTTTGGGAATTTCTGGCTGCAACTAGTGCTTCATATTTACGTTCCCAGACACTTTTTGATTTGTGCAACTGGTAGTGAGGTTGTGAACACACACCTGGAAAAAAACTCCTTCTACCAGAAAAGCAGCTATTTAAACAATTAGCAGCACAAAGGAGCCTAGGGATAACTCTTCTAAAACCTTTTAGCTGCATTCCTTATTCTGCACTGCCTGCAAGCATCCCCTCCCTTTAGTGATCAGTTGTCACAGTTGTCTTGGTATACTATTTTTGCTGAAACTGCAAGGCAGTTTATCAAAGGTTTTTGAATGATGACACTTTCTCCCAGACCTGAAGGAACAGCTCGCTCATTCCCTCCCATATCCTCCTTGCACTTGCTACAGAAGAGCTGTGAGGTGTTTATGGTGATCTATTTCAGACTTCTTTAACTTTGGATGCTCTGGTTTCATGGTCTGCAAACTGATTGATAAGTCCTCTTTTGTGGGCTGAGAATGACTGACCTTTTCCTCTGGGATTCCCATTATAGGGTAGCCCTGTGTCCTCTTTCTTGGCCAAGTGCCATGGGAAAGACAGCTTGCAAAGACAGCTCAGAGAATGATGTATGAATTAAAAAAAAAAAAAAAAAAAAAGGGGAAGAAGGAGGCTTTGAAAATCATTCAGCATGACTGCACACACATAGTTTAATATACATGAGTCTTTTTATCCTGTAAGGATTCTTTCTCACATCTCTCTCTTGACCTTGAATGTTAAGATGAGCCTCACTTTAAATAGGTTTCCCTGGACATGCCTGATGTCTAGGCACTCTTTCAAAAGAATTATCTACTGGGATCAGTTTCCAAACAAAATCCATCACACTCAAGACATGGATTTCCAACTTCACAAGCCATTAGTTAAGCTGGAAGAAGAAATTGCAGCAACTACCATGGGCTTCCCTAAAAGTTATATGATCTTGTCAGTGCCTCAGAGGCCAACAAGACCATTACTGGGGAATGGCTAATGGGAGGATGAGAGGAAGGAAGAGTCAGCTGCTTAAGATGTGGGAAAATCACTCATGCTCCCCAAGAAACTTCTTGGACTCCCTCTAATTTAATGAGGTGTTTTTCCTCCACCAGTTACTGCAAAGGTACAGTTTCATTAAGCAGTTGGTAGTTTGTAGAGCTGCATTATCTGCTTCATATCCATACCACACTTCACCCATAACCGTGCATAAGTCAAACTCTGAAACTCTGAGCTTCCAGAAAGGTCAGAGAAAAAAAAAAAAAGCATTCTCCCCTGGGGAAAAAAAAAAAAAAAAAAAAAAAAAAAACAAAAAAAAAAGAAAAAAAAAAAATATGCAAAAAATNGAAAAGGTACAAGAAAACTACTGTAAAAAAGCTATTGAAATATCTTGTGGTGAAGGAATAATGGAAATGGAAATAACATTGCAAAACTTGATAATGTAAAATATTCAGTCCAACTTCTATACAAAAAAGGTGATTAAAGTTATTCAAACCTAAAATTTTCCAGCTGGACAAGGGCTCCCAAAGCAATTTTTTTATATCTAGTCACTAAACACTTCCCATGGAAAGCACTTTCTCAGAATCCCT
This sequence comes from Orthonyx spaldingii, assembly GCA_013397795.1. NCBI lineage: Eukaryota > Metazoa > Chordata > Aves > Passeriformes > Orthonychidae > Orthonyx > Orthonyx spaldingii. The sequence continues at coordinate 165,670 of VZTJ01003866.1, forward strand.
CAAAGTTGAGGACCCACAAAACATTGTACAAATTAAGAATTTAAACATGCAGACATTTTTTCAACCTCTGTTTGCATATTTCTTTCACTGGATTTCACATGGATTTCCACTGGGTTTATCCTGGACCTGCTATATTTGTATTAGGTAGAAGTATTTCATTAGTTCTGTGGCTTAGGACCTGTCACAACAATGGAGAACAGGAGGAGGTCTGGGAAAGCATTGGGATACCCATTGCCTTGGAGGATTGCTCAGGAATCTGTCAGTGTATATTTTGTCAAACATTCAAAGGAGATGGGTACAGATGGAGGTAGATTTTTTCTCTCGTACACATTAACCAAATACTTCCGCAGACACAGTAAGATGCTCATCATACTATACCTGATGAAATACGTGCAACTGCAGTGCCCATATTATTTACAAGTTCAAGCACCTAGGGAAGTCTGCAGAATGGAGGCCTGGAGCTGGAAACATTCTTTTATCTTGTTACTATAATGTCCAAACCTAATACCTTTCAGAAGTCAGGTCACGTACTGGGAGGTATGTTTGCTATCTGCTGGCCATGATCAACAGAAAATTCTTTTTTGCCATAAATACTAAGAAGATACTAAGAGCAGGAATCGTAAAAGTGAAACACACTCTGTGGTGTCATTGCCACAATCCAGATTGAGTTCAATTGTAGGGTGGTCAGACTTTTATTAGAGATGAGTCAATTCTGGGGCCTGTCAAAATAACTCATTCATCTAAAAGGTCTGCTGAGCTTGCTACTGCTTTTAAGCAAACCTAGAAAATTTGCCAAGGAAGAATTTCATAGGATAAAATACTATTAAATCCTATGGTGTGGGCCTGAAAACAAAGAAAATACAGCAGTATCAGATTATTTGAATTTTATGTGTAAGTGGATCAACTGATGCTCAACATTATCACCTGTAGAAATACTTAACTCTTCTTTTACCTCATATGATTTTAGGTAGAAATGAGTCTGTTCAAACTCTGATTTAAATTTTTACCAAGTTTAAGGGTTAGATGTACCATCTAGAAAGATTATGAAGGCACAGATCTAACGACGTGGAAGTCCTTACTCGGCCGTAGATGAAAAAAAAACAAATATCAAATCCAGCTATTTCAGTTGTCAGAGCACCAAGCTCAGAATCTCAGACATTTGTTTGAAGTCCGGTTAATACTAGCTACCAAAGTGAATGATAAAGATATACTCTAACACATTTTCTTTCTTCCATAACTCTGTCTGAAATTAGGGGTAGAAACGCTTACACAAGGTGAGTTTTGGATTTGCAGAGAGAATGATTTCACTGAACAAACAATAACCACTGTAACAAAAGCAAAATTACAACAGTGGAGGGGAAAGAGTGGAGAAAAGGGTGCTTTAAGTCTTGAATTCTTTTATGTTGGCTTTCTCCATGCAGAGATATTGACATCTCATATTTGTTATAGTGTTTGGCAACATCACCTTAAACCAAGACACTGCTTCATCTGACTGGCCTGGGAAGTGAGCATAATGCTGTTTCCAACAGGACTGAAAATGGTATCAGAGTTTCAAAAGGGATAGTGGACAGCCTCAAGGATTTGATCATGGTGTACACAGAAGAAGAAAAGAACTTTACTCATTGGTAAAGGACCAAACTGCAGCTGATGAGCAGGGGCACCTTTCTCCAACATCAAAGGCAATGGCACAGCATGCAATTCTGAAAAGTCTAATGGCTGAAAATTAAAATAAGCTGTCAGTCTGCTAAAAATGATTTTTAATTCAAAATAAATCAGACTAACAATTTACAGATGTTTGGAAAGAAAATGTTTAAGTTACTCGCTTTCAAAGTCTCAGCCCTCCCTACCTTCACTATTCCACTTGTATTTTAATGGTTGCGGTGGCTTTCTGCCACCGCCTGCTCCCTCCTGATGCACAGCACAAACCTCATGAGCCAGCAGGTCTTGTACTCACCCTTGACTTTGAAATCACATCATTTCTATTATCTTCAGGGTTAAGAAGTGGAGATACAGAGAGAAACCCAAGAGTTGATTATCCCTTAACAGAAAGAATTTATGAAACCTATAGATATATATATACCAATTTAGTGGAATTGTGGAAATCTTAAGCAGTAAAATAGATCCTTAGAGAAAGACGCAGAGCACACAGATCTTTTAGGATTTATGCTAGTAACTTTCTAAAAGCACATGTATGAAGCCCACCTATATTGATAAGCCAGAAAATGAACCTCAAATTACGTCTTTGAAGTTCCCATGTCCAGTCTAAGGCTTCTAGTTCTGAGGGAAGTTGTGTGATGCAGAGAGCAGGAAGACAAATCAGCGCCCTTCATTGGGCCACTGGCTTTGCCTCTGCTTCCTCCATCCAGCCAAACCTTAGGTGAGGAATGATATGGCTACCATCTCTTTCATCTACTTGTATTTCCATTAATTTGTCCAGTTTATACTGGTTTTGCTACCCAATTAGGGTCTTCCTTTACTTTCTTTCCTCCATGATTGGAATTGATGGGCATTTTTTCAGTATTAATTTTTTTTCGCAAATATTTTGCCTCTCCCATTAAAAAAAAAGTGCTTTAATATCATTATACTAGTGTTGGTCTAGTGAAAATTTTTCTTCCACTGGTTCTGTGACCTGGGAGAAGGCAAAGAAGGGAAGGGAAGACTTTGATACAACCAGTTCATCATGAAGAACATGAATGCAGCTGAGAGAAGCAAGCCTCGGATGACTAAGGCTCAATGGACTGACTTCTCCCCAGTGAGCATATCACTATGGGTCTTTCTTCCAAAATGAACTTTGGAGCCTACATCAGTCTTGAAACATGTTCAAAATTACCCTGGACACATTTACAACAGTAAAACTGTGGAGAAAACTTTTCTAATCAATCTCTTATGCATTTCTGCCACCTAGTGAACAAAACCCAGCTGAAATGATATTGTGAGAGGGAAGACAGACCTGGGTGTCCTCAGAAATGCTTGTTGGCTCTTAAGAGTGCTTTTGTGGCTCACTGGGTTACTGCCTTTGTCCGTCATTGTTGGGCTGCCAGTTTCAAACCCTAGAAGGACTGCAAATGAATGTGACTTGACAAACCAGAGCCACCAAATGCTCTTCTGTGTCACAGGGAAAAAAAAACTTACATAGCTGGATCTCATTCTCATCCTCTCACAGTCCCGTAAGTGACATTAGCAGTAAGTGTGTGCAACAGAGTAATGAGCAACTCAGAGTCATTCTGAGTTCAGGTATATAAAGTGTAACACCTGAATTTAAACAACTGGTGTCTGATATTCTGCAAGGGGAACCTTAATATTATTCAAATTAATATCCACTTGGACTGTAAAAACCATACTGGTATTATCCTGGGACACAGTTTCCTATATAGCTCATTGCTATTTTGGGACCATAATACATTATGAAGACATAGCATTATTCATAGCAATAGCAGCCTTGAGGCCCCAGCCAAAAACAGGGAAACTTGAGCGTAGCTATGATTTACAGCCTAATCCAATAAGGGAGGGGGGGGAAGGAGAAATCCTCATTTTACAGATGGGAGTGATGGAGTTACATAGTCAGGCAGGACATGTTTATGTCATATATTTTAGGCCAAATCCAGGGTCTGGTGATGATAATGAGTTAGTGTCTTAAGTGTATACAAGGTATTTTATGCATGTCTATGAGGTTCCCTTGTATCTGGTGTCATGCCCCTGCATGGCTTCCAGGACTGCTCAGACAAGGGGCTAAGGAGGCTTGCAAGGATTCAAAGCCTGCATAAGTCTCCTAAAATGTTAGTTGATTTTGGTTTAGTTGGTGTAATTTAAAGCTTTAGCTGTGGACCTTGTTTCCAGATCCCAGGCCAAAATCCCTAACCAAGTGTTGTTTCAGTATTTTGCTTTGAGCCAATATGTATACTAAAAGACAGCAATCAGATCCTGTGAAAGATGTTTATCTGTGTTTCAAATGTAGCAACTATCCAAGCACTGACTTCCCCCCGCAGAGAAATAAAGTCAGTTGCAGGACAAACAACAGCTCCACGCACTGTAAAACAGTGCCATCTAGTGCATACTGGGTGTTAGACTAAACAACCCTTTTCCTAGGGGGAAAGCATCCTGAAATAACTGCTGAACACATATTCAACACAAAATTTCAGATTTCAATTGTCTGTAAAAGTTAGGTCTGGAGCATGCAAGTTAATTCTCTCTGTTCAACTTTTGAGTTCTTTCATTAAATGCTTATGCAGAGAAAACATTTTCCTTACGAAAAATTCATAGCCATCCCCAAAACTAGGCATCTATTTATTGCAGCAGTATCAGTTTTACAGCCTGTGTACTGAATTATCCTAAGGAAGAGAAAAGCAATCAAAGAAGAATCACTAGTGAGTCTCAAGCAATGAGATTTGATTGCTCATTAAAACCTTCTGATAAGGCATTTATAAGAGCTAAACACCCAAATTTACAAACCACTGTTTTGCTTCTGAAAGCAACACTGCAATTAATTCAGAAATCTTAAAGATGCTGCTTATAGAACAGAAGATCATAAAAATAAAACCTGCCACAGCAGCACTAGATGATCCTCAGCACATCTGTGAGCAAGCTCATACCAAGAGAAGCCAGTGGAGCATTTCCTCAAATACTCCACATCTCTGCCATGATAGGACACACTTAGTGCTATGCAAGGCGAAGGAGATGGTCTGTTCTAAGAGTTTAATCGGTAGGAGTCTGCTGCATTGTAAAATTAAACTACTCTTTAGGTTGGACAGTAACCAAGTTCCTATCCATGGTACAAGATAGTGTGTGACATTCACCAAAAAGGGATGTATGTCCATGCCTTCAAAGCCCTGTCATAGAATGGTCATTCTTCCTTAGTTCCCATAGGAAGCTTTCTGCATCTCCCTGATCCCGGATGCCTCACTAGACCCTTTAGGACGTCAGTTACGACTGTAATTTAAAAGGTGTTGGATGCCCCATAAGGAAGTACCACCAGTCCAAAATGGAGAAAATACAAAATTTGTCATTGCAACTCTTTGTTAAAAGCTGTATTATCTTTGGTCTCACATATATATCAATATCTTCAGCCACACTTGTCTGAGATGTGATTTCAGCAATTTTCATGTGGTGTATTTGTCTTGCCAGAGGTATTGCTATGCAAGAAGTGTACAGGATGTAACACCGATAATTCAATAGGCAGATGTCTTCCTCTGAACCTGCAGGGATCCTGCTTATCCGCATCCATGGGAAGGACCCTGGTACCACCGGAGTCTCTGCCACTGCACAAGGTGCACAATCTTGACTGTTTGCCCTGATTCAAGGGTTCTGGGGCTATTTCAGCTAGACCAGAAGTGTCATTTCAGGTGTCTTGGATTAAGTCCAGGTACATAATTGCATTCTTCCTGTCTACATTTCCCTTTTGCTTTTTGTTGGATGAACTGTTCCTCATGCTGCAGTCTCAATTGTGTTTTGCTGCTCTGTATGCTAAAAAGCTGCCATATTCCACCCCAAAGTTGGCTGTATTTAAAGGATGGATTAACTGTTCTTTATGTATGCAGTTTGGAACTGGATTGCAAGGTCCATTGTGTGTTTTAGGATCATTGTTATTTAAAATAGAGGTTTACCACTGGTATCTTCCCCTTATACTCAAGTCTCAAAAGAAGCATATGATAAATAGACCACTGCAGAGAGTGGGTTAATATCCACTATGAGCCAAAGGCAGTGTTTGGTTAGAGCCTGATTGCTGCGACATTTTTCTGGAGGGGGCTGGGAGGGAAATGGCCTCTTCAGAATTAAGGAAAAAATAATCCACTTACATCATAGAAAGCTGGAATCACATCAAAGGCTGTGAAAGCTCAGAAATTGGCAGCTTGAGATCCGCTAAGAACTGAAATGAATTTATACCTTTTTTAAATAAAGCTGGAACAATGATTCAAACAACTTAATCCCTTCACAATTTCACAACCTTTTGTTACTTTTCAGAAGTCCCCCTCTTGTTTTGGTGTGTCAAATCACCCATTTAAATCTTTTGCATATTTAGGGCCAAACTGTGCTTTCCTAAGTGTTTGATGCTGTTAAGTTCAATGTGCTTGGGAGAGCTGCAGAGCTTGGCCTCTGGCCTTGACGCAGAGGGGATGCCAAAGTGGGGCAGCATAGCCCGAGGACAGCATACAACTCTGTTCTCTTCACAGCTATTCTCTGCTGGAGCCTTTGGGAGAAAGTCAATTAGCCCTCATTTTTAAAATGGGAGTAACACCAACCTGCTTCCCAGGAGAGCTCAAAAGCTTAAGCACATCCATGTGACAAAGCCTGTCTAGTATCAATGTGCCACCACAGGCTCACTGGCCTCTCTGAATACATGTATATATAGACATGCACGGCTTGTTCAGCTCAAAATTGTCAGTAGAGCATCATGTAGATGCAGGATGACTGATGAGATGTAGCATTTGAGTCCCTGTCTGAAATGTAGGGCACAGTCTCCTTGGCACAACAATAGACCTTTTGGCCGGACCTGTGGTGCAAAAAATGCCCATGCCAAGCCCCAGGTGGGGAAAGGGCACTAAGGCACATACCTAGGGCCCCTTCAGCACAAGAGGGGGGTGAATCTGTGGCATCCCCTCTCCCAGGCTGTACCTCAGCACAGAGCAGCAAATAAACCAGATGTGATGCCAGTCTATTACCACTTTTGAAGATACTTCAATGGACAGCCAAGAAAGTAAAACTCATGAGAGGAAGAAGTAAAAGGAGCCTGACCCTGCAGTTAAGCAGCTGAGGTGTTCAGATACAAAGAGGATCACCTGGATTGTTCCTTCCTTTTGGGGACCTGATGAGGTATTTTTTTGGCCACTGGAGATGAAGAAAGGAAATAACCCATGCAGCCCCAAATAACCCCTTTCAGATCAGAAGTTTGACCACTGTTTTAGGTGCTGGTTTCAAGCTCTTAACTGCAGGCCTGACACAGCCAGGTCAGCTCCTGCTAGCACCAGTGTGCTTTCCTGTCCCTGAAACCATGGGATGAAGCTTTCCACACACAAGCACACACACACTGGTGTAGGTTTTCTGCAATGTTAATCATTTGATTCATGCACATTCTAGGTGTGAAGTTACTTTTGCACATTTCCTCTGTTGACAGCCACCTTTACTAGCCAACAGTATCCTGCTATCCCCCTGCAAGAGCTCAGGACTCCTGTGCTGCAAAAATGACACCTTTGAACAAGAGCTGGCTCCTCTGTAGAGCCACCAGGACCACTGGGAAGGAAATATACTGCCAAGTGCACCTCAAAAGCTCAGGCAGTAGGAGTAGAACTTTGGTAGTGCTCTTTGACTGCTCTAACATCCTTCCTTAAGAATTTACAATCCTTTATCTGCCTTTGTCTGTGAAAGAAAAACATTTATCCCTCATGTGTTCACTCCGGCAGCCAGCATTCTGCTCTATTAAGGTCTGTGTATACTCAGTGGGACTGCATCACTTTGAGAGCCAGGAAGGGGATAGAGAACATCTCAAGCAGGTCTTCTCAAGGTAGGTGAGACAGAGATTGCTCACAGCTTCCACTGAGAATCATGACAGTACATGGAGGAAGATCAGCATCTGTGGAAGGCCATGACCCCTAGACACCTCATCTGTTACTGATGAGCACCTTAAAAGATGGTGAAATAGATTAAAAACTTGCCAAGGTCTCACAACAGCCCTTTCTAATGCATTTCCTTCTGGTTTTAATATTTAGTGCAGCATGGGCTAGAACCTGGTTCTCCCAGATCACTCAGTTGAGAAGCATTAATACCCAGGCGTTTGGTCATTCTCGTCCAGGAATGCTTACATGGAAAAAAATTTTATTTCCTTCTACAAATGCTTCAAAGCAACAGATCATGCCAGTGAATGAGGGCTTAGCCTCCCAAAGTTTTCTATTCAAGGTCCTAGTCTGGCTGACTTAGTCACATTCAGATACAGGCAGTAATTGCCCTGTAGCAATGTCAAGTGAGGGTGCTTTACAAGCATGATAATTACAGCAGTTAATTATTTGCACATTGTCATAGGTGTGCATAGCAATACATCGTTTAGACAAGTCCCTACCCCAAGGACCTTACAGACTAATCTGGAAGGACATAATTAAAGAATGACCCACGAAAATAAGAGCAGAAGCGAGTGGAATTTGAGCTCATCTCCTATTTTGTCTGTGAGACATGCTGACCCCTGTGAGTAGCTCCTGTTGTTGCCGATTTGTTTTCCAGGGGCGCTGGGCATCTCCCGCGGCCCGGCAGGACCGGCAGCAACATCTCGCTGTTCCTGAGGCTCTGCCGCCCTCCCACGGCCGCTCGGGCTCGTCCTGCCGGCCTTGGCAGAGCTTCCAGCCCACCCTTCTCTTCGGGAATGTCATCTCGTGTCTGTGTGTATGTGGCATCCTGCGATCTCCAGGATCAATACTCTGCCAGCTGAGGTAGACCTTTCCTTTCTTGTGTCTGAGCAAATGAAATATTTTCCCTCTAGAAAGCATTTTACTGCCTTTTCCTTCAGAGTGTAAGGTGCTCATAGAATCACAGATTATCCTCAGTTGAAAGGCACCCACAAGGATCACTGAATTCCATCTCCTGGCATTGTCCAAATACTCCATGAACTATGTCAGGCTTGGTGCTGTGACTACTTCCAGTGCCCAACCACTCCCTGGGTGAAGAAGCTTTTCCTAATGTCTAACCTCAACTTCCCCTGACACAACTTCAGGACATTTTCTCAGGTCCTGTCACTGGTCCCCAGATCATGAAGAAATCAGGTAGAGAAGCCCAGGTGCTGACACTGTGTAGTCAATAACACATATCGCCACAGGGACAAACCAGCAGTCATAGCAGAACCATGAACTTCTGGAGCTCCTAGATAGATTACAATCCAGTCTGGATCCTAAGGCAGAAAATAAACTCTTACAGCCTAGGTGCACTCACACCTGAAGGGCTCTTCTGAACCCACACAACCATCTTTGTGTGAGCTGAAAGAAAATGTCCTGCTGCATCTGTGTGACTGTATCCTTTGCTCATATACTTAGTTACAAAAGCCAGCAACTCCTTTTCAAATAACTCTGAAAAGCAGAAAACATGCGTGAGTGAAGAATCCAAGCAGCCTCAGAAAATGAGGAAAAAGACTTCAAAGGACTTGGGAAGATTTCTTAAGGAAATATGAAATAGCAGCAAGAAAAGCCACAGATTTTGTATTTTGCCTGGGAAATCTTCCCAGTTTCCCATAAGCACCCCAACAAAATTTTCATGGCACCACAAATAATTCTTGCTTGCATTTCCATGAAATAAACAAACAAATTTACACAGTTTTACAGAGAAACAACAGGTCCTTTGCCCACGCATATGCCCAGGACATGACAGTTCAAAAATCTGGGCTATTCCAGTCACACAGCTCAAAGGAAGAGATTAGGGATGTCCCAGCCAGCTGAACAGCAAATGTTTATTGCATAAGAAAATTGTGGTGATGTAAATATTGTTGGGTTGCCAAGGAAATTGTAAAATACTTCACACCCTCCATAAATGTGTACACATCTTTGGACAAAGACATCTCTATGGCTTTGGGACAGAATGTGAGAGACATGCTGAGCCTTAAAATATGCTTGAAAATGTACAGTGTGATATTGGAAAATCCAGACAATCCAGTAACCTTTTAAATGTGTATGTATACATATAGTCATATGTGGACAAAACTAACAAACTGAATACAGTATTCAATACCTATACTAAAATGGACTTAATATGGACACCTACACTTTAAATTCCTTTTTTTTAATTTTTACTGAAGTGTATTTTAAATACACATTTAATAAAATGAAAAGCAAAATCATGTCATAAATATAGGTGATGGAAAAATGAAAGCATGAAGAAAATAAAAACTGTTCCAAACTCAAGATAAAAATGTGAAGATACATTTCATCTGCTCAGAAAAAAAACACTATAGGAATTTTCTCATTTCCAAAACAACTCTGTCTATTTCTGTTTCACTCTTATTTTCTTCTACCCCCTCACCTCAAAACTGTGAAGAAATATTTTATATATACAAACACAGTCTTAGTGTTCTCCTGAGTTCTCCAAACCCCAACAGAACCACCTACAAGCAAAATTTTTTCCAATTTCCAGAGAAGCTTCCCACAGTCATCACCCTCCCATTAACAATTTACTACTTTTTCCCCCATTATTTTTAATTTACACCATAGAATGCCATGCCTAACAGTCAAAATTTCCCCCTTATTACTCAAGACAAATCTGTACATTTCTTTACCTATAGCATGGACAATAAGGATTGTGACAGTTGTTCTTCAGTACAAGAGAAGAGTAGATTATGCACTGCATCTCTCAGCTTACACTGGCACAACATGAATAAAGATGCTACATATCATCTGATTAATGCAAACCCAAAGCCTGTTTCTACTACAAGTGCTTTGCAGCTCTTTCTGTAGTGTATGGGCAATATTAGACAGTGCAGAAAAACATTACTCAGATGCAATGTGGATGAACCAGAAGAACTGAAGCTATGGAAGTCAAGAAGTCATGTACAGCTTCCCATACTGATGTCAAGAAAACTGAATCTTTAACTTTATGCTTGTCACAACTGCACCCAACTGTGCTATACAAATACATAAAAGATTGCAGTTTCCTGAACTCTACTCAATCCAGTCATATTTCTGGAGAAAGCTATGTTCATAAATCAGTTGGCAATTAAAGTTTTTCCCCCATTAAAATATCTTTATGTGTCTCTTGGAATGCCTGAGCCTCACGTTGCAGAATAACACCATGCTACAGACACAAGAATTAAAAATTATCTGAATATCCATGTTATCTTGCCATGAAACAAAAGAAAAGTGTAAACATACCTGGCAAATCAATATGATCACTTGTGTAGCAAATAATTATTTTTCTTGGTCCACATTAACATTTGAAGGATGCAGTTTAACAGAAGACAGCAGAAACGAATAGATATGCCATGTAACCTAACTTTTCCCAGCCCTTCTATTCTTACAGACAGTTGGAACTCCTTGGAAAATACATTGAAGACAATCCAATTTCAATATGAAATAAAAATTCAACCATTTGAGAATTTTCTAAAAGAGAGAAATTTCCAGCATCTCTTTTTCTGTGCCTCTGTAAAGAAAAAAAAAACATTTTGCCTATGAGAAGCAAAACAATTAACCCTTTTTTCTACTCTCTCACCCCATTTTCTCATAGAGCTCCAGAAAAGAGCTGCTTTAGATGGGTGCCAACACAAAGCACTGCCTGAATCAAGGCCAGTATGGTCTTAGCAGAAATTCTGTTTGCTCCAGAAATAGCAGGTGAGGGTTGCCACAGAAGCTGCTGGATGTCTGGAAGACTCAGCATTGTTCTCAATGTTTTCTGGCAAACCTATGCTGGGAAGAACTGTGATGTACCTTAAGACTATTGAAGATCCTGAGGTATCGCCCCAGCAATGTAGTCAACTACTCTGTTTAGGTCAGTATCATCCCCATCACAACTCACCAAACTCAGCATTTCTCGAATTAAAAAGCCATGTGAAATCTTAAACGTTTTACTACGTCAACATTTCATCACTCCATCTCTAGATGGAAATCACTGAAAAAAAAATTCACAGACACTACAGAAATATTTAGAATTAACTTCTAAACAATTCTCCTCATTCAAAACCGCTTACATCTTCTTGGATGCGTCCAGCTGAGAAATTAAGCTGACTTTTCAACATCAAATGAAATAAGTAGTAGATTGTTCATTAAAAACTATTAGGACAGATTTTTTTTCTTGTTAATTTCCATGCTGAATCTGAAGCAGTTGCATTCACAGCTGTCCTTCAAACATCCACATCGGAAATGTGGAGGTATCAAGAAGTCAGTCAAGATTTGATATTTCTCCCCAAAATAAGTGAAGAACATACCATCTTGTGCAACTTGGGTAGCACAAAACTTTTCAGAATTTGAAAGACAACATAGACATAAAACTCTTTCCAAGGTAAGTATTTGCAATGACCTCAAATATTGAATGAAAGAAAGCAGATTCTGCAACAAAAACACAACTAACTTTGTAGTAAAAGTCTACTCATATTAATCATATTCAAGCACATGCATAAGAAGAGCTTACATGATCCAGGGTCTACTTTACAAATAATATTCAGTATTGCTAACACTCACAATTGTATTTAGACTGTCCCCCCACCAAAAAAAAGTGGAACCCCCCTACACATGTAATCACTTAGTACCATAAATATCAAAATGCCCATCAACTTACAGAGTTACGTGTCCGCAGCTGAAATGCTTCTTAAGTGAGCTAGGAATGCTCTCCACTTGTCTCTCAAAGCATAAGTGCAGAATGACAGTCTTCATACGCAATAAGTGAAGAGCTACAACACTGAGAATTCACAACTTTCCTGGGCTTTCAAGAACCTAAGTTAGGACATTTCAGAATGTTTCAGGACAGACAACTGGAGCCATGTGAATTTGACGCTTTCTTGGGCACACTCCCAAAATTCAGGAGAGGAAACATTTTTGTGTAGCTCTGTCTCCCTTACGAACAAACATGGTTGAAAAGAGATATCTAAATACACTCCAATTTTCAGGTGGGTTGCAAAATGTTCTCTGCTGAAAATGAGAAGGCCATTGTTGCAAGCTGGGCTGCTTTTGGCTGCAGGGATCATCTTTTATCATTTGTATGTCAGAACCATCTCTCAAAAACTAAATATCAAAAATGTAAACATTCACAGTGGTCAGCTGTTCCGAATTTGGAGAACATTAGCTTCTGTTGGGCAGTGGTTAACTGTTTGCTAAAGCTTTCTCATATAGAAAGAATCTAGTTGGTGTTTTTTGCAGGGCCTGATGATTTCTGTGGCCATTATTTCCTCAAGCACAAACACTCTGTGCCACAGTGGTATCCTGTGAATGGCTCTTGAAGCTGCTCTTGGGAACTATTAGCTTTGACTTTGAAAGCAGAAATAGTTTTTTATCACTGGGTGCTCCCAGTCTGATATGGAATCACAAAAGCAAGTCTAGAAGCTATTTGTGTTTTTTCCTAATAGATCAAGCATTCTTTCTGATACATCGGAACTTAAGCAATTCTGTATGACCAAACCAGTACACTGGACAAGTCAAAGCCCTAATTGAGCCACTCTAGTCTCACAGATTGAAGTTCTCTCTGTTGAAACACATTTTCTTGTTCTTGTACTCTTTCCTTAACAGCAGGATATATTTTTATTCTTCTGAAGGGATGAACTTGTAACTCCAGGATATCGGGATATTGGCCAGAACTGCTCTGCTTGAGGTACAAAGGAGACAACTCAGACACTCAACGGACCCTTGAATATCAAGATACCCGTTATCTTTCAGTGAGTCAGGAAAGCACCACATCTTAGTGGACTGAGACTAGGAATAATCCAATGATTACACTCCCTCTGGTTATAGTTTATTCTATAACTCCAGTAGCAAAATAATAAAAAGGCACATTCTGACAACCTACGCAAATTGCCTCCAAAAGGCAGACTACAACACTTCACATGTTGACTCTTCATCAAATTACCCTATAATATATGTTTAGTAGCTCTGAAAAAAAAAAAAAAATAGATTGATGAAATCTTTACAAACACATTCCCTGAAGAAAATTATTTTGAAACACTGAATTTTAATAAATGAAGAACTGTTTTTGCCCAGCTCTCACCAAAGAGGGAACCCATGTATTTTCATAGGATGGGCAAGCTCCCATCTTAAGTTTACTGCATTATGAGGTGCAAACTGTAATTCCTCGTTCTTTTAAGGAGCATTCTAGTCCATATTAAAAGGGCTTTTCACAGCTCTCTTTTACCTTCTCTTCCGAATGTTAAATACCAAATCCACTCACACTACGTTTAATCTTATGAGAGCATGTTTCCTACAACTCTGATCCTTCTCAGCCTTGTTTTCCAGAGGCCTCTCATCAGTGTCTATCTTTCATGAAAGCTGATCCTCAGAAACAGACACTCTGTCAGTGGGGAAAAAACAGGAGAACTCAGACCAGGCATGACTCAGGGAATGGTTTTCCATCAGCCATCAGTCAATCTCCAGTGTGATGGAGACTCATCTCTGTAAGCCTACTGATGGGCACAACAGGTAAGAGGATGTGGGGGTTTCTGGAGTCCACTCCCAGGTACCTGTTCTCAACAAGGAGATACACTGTCAGAGAAAGAAGTGGATGTATTACTCCTTTTACCCAGTCTCCTCTGCTGTCATTTTTGGCTGTGAGTACCTGAACACACAGGAACCCTTGGAGAGTGAATTTCCTGTAGTTGGAATTGAAATTGAACACTTAATTACAATATGACAATTTCTAATTATATTATTTTAATTTTAACATTTCTTTTACTTTGTTCCTCTCACTTCTTAAATGTTCACTATCCAAATGAGGCAAACTAAAATTGTGTCTGGAAAATAAGGGAATAAGAGGTTTCCATATATGCAAACTATGGAGTTTTACCAAGATTATTCCATGTTTACTCCTTCATAGTTTGGTTCAAGGCAGCCAACATGACTATAGGTGATACTGACAAAATCAGCTTGGCTCAATCCCCACTTTCTCTGCAATGGGGTGAAGGTACCGTTGTCCACTTTATAGAAGCCAGTCCAGAATGAAGAGAATGAAGCCTGCCAGAGGGCATTTCTCTGGCTGAAGTGACCAGCATGGAACGTGCTGCATCTGGATTTCACTGCACTTTGTGTGGGAAGGGTGATGCACCTTGGGCACTTCACTGCTCACCCACCGCGGCTGTGACCGGATTGGCTCCTGACCCAAGCACACGCATGCTTCCTGCACTAGCCCTGTTCCACAGTGATTCTGTTTTGGGAGGAATCTTATGGGGAAAAGGCTGCAGAGAGCAGGGTGGCAGTGAAATTTCAAAGAGATTGTGGGTGTTTTCCTGTGAGATATTAGCAGGCAGTGCTGGGAGACAGGCATTGCCTGCCCCAGGGTCTACACAGCCACATCCCACAAGAAGAGGGGCCTAAAGAAACCTGCAGAGAGCCTTCTTCCAAGGGCAGGTACTGATGGGACAAGGGGCAATGTGACAAAGGGTAGCATTAGATGAGATATTAGGAAGAAATTCTTGACTGTGAGGACACTGAGGTACTGCCTAGGGTTGCCTGGAGCACCTGTGGTTGCCCCATCCCTCAAAATGTTCAAGTACAGCTTCTGAGCCAGGCTCTGAGCAGCCATGTCTACTGCAAGCTATCCCTCCCTGCCCATGGCAAGGAGGGGTCAGAGCTAGATAATCTACAAGGTTCCTTCCAACTCAAACATGTCTATGGCACCTGGATTTGATGTTGCCCCTCCCCCAGTGGGCCGCCGTGCCACAGGACACCGTGTCCAGAACACAGAATCCACCCCTCTGTGACATCAGCACCGAGGCCGAGGGCACCACGGGCAGCGCGGCTGCTGCGGGCACTGCAACTGTGGCTGTGCTGCTGCACGGAGCCCTCAGTGCTTGCAGCTGGCACGAGCCTCTGGCAGCCATGAGTTGGCTCAGCCTCCTCGTCCTGCTGACCGCGGCCGGGCTGGCGCACGGCACATGGGACAACTGCGGGTAAGTGGCCCCAGGCCCTGGGAGGGAGCCACGGCAACACTCCGGGCCTTCCCTGGAGAGGGCCCGCCTGTCCCCCATGGCTGGGCCACAGCTTCCCACCTGCCATGGGGAAGCCTCAGCTCCTTGCCAGCAGCCACGTGCTGCCACAGACAGACACACAGCCCATGGGCTTCCCTGGCCTGCTGTGCATGCAAACCTGTGTGGGGAGGGCAGAGGGATGAGCTTCTGCCTGATCCACAGCATGGAAATGACTTTCTACTTGCAGAGGGACCTGCGGGTACCGCGGCTTGGTGTCTGCCTACAGCCCCATGACTTATTCCTACGGCAACGTGGCTTATGACTATGGCATGACACGCATCGTGGGTGGCACGGGTGCCCTGCCAGGATCCTGGCCTTGGATCGTCAGCATCCAGCACCCCTGGGCACCAGACCTGGGGCATCTGTGTGGAGGGTCCCTCATCCACGCTCAGTGGGTCCTCACAGCAGCTCACTGCTTCGACAAGTTCGAGTAAGGAGGAGCAGGGAATGGGGACATCCCCACAACTCCAGCAGGTGCCCTGTTGGCAGCACCAGCTGCTACTCCCATCCTCTTTCCTCTCAGTGAGACCAGCTGCCACACTGCTCAGGAGAAGCCTG
>VZTJ01003867.1:0-34965 GCA_013397795.1 Orthonyx spaldingii
TTTTTTTTTTTTTCCTAAATTCATCTCTTCCTGGATTAAAGTCTCATGGATCAAAATTCTGCCTTCTAATGTTAAAGCAAATCCAGTAACCACTGCAGATAAATTGGAGTTAACAAATTACCTGTTCCTTCTTTTGGCCATTAGAAATGTCAGGTCTGTTTGCTTAGCACCTTCTGAAAATCTTTTGTCCTTGACCCCTGGTGCTCTTGATGTCTGAATCAAATGCTGTCCTTTTATTGTTTGCACATTTTATTTCTTGCCTGGACAGCATGACCGTAAGTGTAGCACAGGAAGGAAATGTGAGCCTTGTTTAGGGGTTATGTATGAAATCTGTTTTGTCATGGACTTCTTCAGTGTTATGTGTACCTAACAGTCTCCTTTTAGCTGCACTTCAGTTTGAACTTTCTGGTTTGAAAAGAAGATTGATATTATTTCATTGTATACTACATATTTTGCTTCTTCATGTTTTAAATTTCTTGGAAAGGAGAATTTCTTTTTCCTGGTCTTTTTTTTTTTCCTAATAGTGTTGTTAATTTTCTACACTAAAGCATTGATTCAAAAACATTTTTCTTTTTTAGAAAAGCTAATCTTTTCATTAATTTTCACTTCCATGTATGCAAAATCTGCCTAATAATGCTTTCTCCAGCTTTCCAAGAGTATTCTGTTAGCACCTATCTTTAGCAAATTGGAAAAGCTGACTGGCTCCTCCAGCATTTCAGCTGGAGGCTTTGGAGGCTTTGGAAGTACTGATTATTTCAGCCTCACCTTTATCAAAATGTCTATACATTCAGTCAAAAAATGTGTATCACTGGCTTCTACAGCACTGTGATGTCTCCAGAGAAATGGGAAGGAATCTCCTGTGGGAATTCTTCACGAACAGACAACAGCAGCACATCAGCTATTTTAGCTCCTTCTTTGCAGATGGTTTGACAATCTGTTGCGAGTTATACCCCAAAGTGCAGCCTTCCCTCGCTGCTTTTCTTCAAGTGATGATGTCTCCAGATAGCTGGCTCCAAAAAATATTCTCCTCCAATCCACTTCAAATGACACTCTTCGTGTGATGAGCTTTCTGCAGATGCCCACTGATCAGCAGGATGGCTCCAAATCCTATTATGATCTGCCAGGTAGAAATAGATAAATCTATTAGCCCAGACTGGGCTTGTTTCATCATCGTGACAGCTTCCCTTGAGCCTGCATTCATCAGATTCCCTCAAAACACCCATCTTCCACATCATCTGACAGTTACATTTGCATGACTGGACTCTGGGTTACTGCATCTTTAATTTGCATTTAATTACTCGGTAATAATCCAGGTAGTTATCCACCCCCACCCCCCTCCTTTTTATTCTTAATTTTAAATTGATTCCTGGATGTTTACTGGAATACCAAACTGATGGCTGAAAGTGCTGCCATGGATGTTTTTACATGAACTTCCTGGCAATTTTGTCAATCAAGCTCAAACAAGCAGCTAAATATCTTTTGTTGCTTTTTAAAAGGTGCTGGGCACTTCTAGTTAAGCCTAGCAACAGGTTTCTGTGTAACAGAGGTGGCAGGAAGATTGCCATGGTGTTGTACCTGCTGCCACAGCCACTCTGGAGATCACATCAAACACGTGGGCAAGCACTCTCTCTGCAGACTTACAGCAATTTTGCCTGCTATGTTAACAGAAGGAAAAATAAAAAGGTCAAAAAACAATGAGGGGGAAAATGGTGCTTATAACCACATAATGATGTGTTGTCAGAATTGTGCTGTGTAAAATACAGAAATTACCCATAGCCCAGAGTGTCACGTGTGGAACATGAAACTTTAGATTCGGTCGTGTGAGAGGACAAGTGACACAAATCAGGTTTGTGCATGGCATCCTCGAGAGCTTTCCTGGCACCCAGCAGGCTCTCCTGAAAACTCCTGCTGAGATGTGTAGCAGCTTTAACCCTGGCAGACCAATTCCTTATCAGTTCTTCTTGTCTCACCCAAGCCAGAGTCAGGAGCCATTTTCTACCTCCTTTTCTGCTGCTCAAGTCCCTGGGGTTCATTTTCCACATTAAAATCATTTTGTTGAGTAATTATAAAAGCTAAAATGAGTTCCTTTAGTTCTTTACGGATGGAAAATGAGAGGCATTGATCACCAGGGCCTTGCTGTGGCTCCTCACTAGAAATGTGTTTAATAAAGTGGCTTTAATCCCACAGCCGACAGCAGCCACAGTGGGTCTGGTTACAGCGAAATATCCACGGTTGTGTGGCTGCTTTGCAGCTCTCTGTGGCTGCAAATCCGTTAAAAATGACATGATTGCATCAGGCCAGTGTGAAAGTGTATCAAAGCAAGATATTTTACATTCTAGAGAAGAAAGCAGGAGGTATCTAAGAGTCATATTTTCCAGGTTTGATCTCCAAAACTCCTGAGTCGCAGCTTAAATCTTGAGATGTGCGGAGTGCCAGCGTGGAGAGGAATCTCAGTGGGGGTTTTTTTTCCCAGTAAGTTACTCCCAGAACTCACATAAACTTTTAGCATCTCCAGCATCCTGTGGTAATGAGCTCCACACTTTTAATTGCATTTTGTGTGAACTTTTTTAACATGCTTTCGAAAATCTGTGATCTGTTCATTTAACTCCCCTTAATCCTTGCATTAGAAGACAAGTGAATAATTGTCTTCTGTGCACTTTTCCACTGCTCCATTGATTTTATAGATCTCTGTTGTTTCTTCCTCACTTATCTGTACTCCACATTGAAAAATCTTAATCTTCTTAGCCCTTCCTCATACAGGAGAACTGTTCCTTACCCTGGTAAGATCTCCATCTCAGCTACTTATGTAAATAGACATTGCAGTAAGCCTAAACCACTGAAAGATTTTATTTTTTTTTAATGCTGTCTGTAAAGTTATACAAGAGGGAACAGCTCTGTGGTGAATATTTGTCTTCAAAGATTTTTTAGTAATCGATGTCTCTTAAATTTTCTGCACGGTGAGGGGAAGCAGTGCTCCTGGTCTCCAACTGTCGCAGGAATATTTTTCAGCCTCGGGATCCTGAACGGATTGAAGGTATAGCTTAGTGCCTGTTGCTCTCTGCATTAATCCACAGATCTCATCAGATATCACAGGCCTCAGGCAGGAAACTTCCATGGAGGGCAGAGGATGTGGAAGAAGCGTTGTGGCTAATTAGCTGAATGACAAGAATATCAATTACTTCATTATTAAAGCTTCTTTTTTTTCCTTATTGTCTCTTCATAACCACAGAAGGAACTGCCTCATGAGCAGTAGAATCTGATTCACGGTTTCAGGTGTTTGTAGTGAGCCTCTGGCTCTTGCCTTTTTCTGGTCAAAGTGCCAGTTTGTCCCAGCTCAGAGCTGTGGGCTCTGAGAGCAGTGACCCACCCTCCCTTCCCCCTTCCCTTCCACCCTCCCGGGGCTGCAGAGCCTTCAGCTGGGCTTGGTCTCCTCAGGGCAGCTTGTCAAATGAAGTTTGTTCTCTCCATAGGTCTCCAGAAATTCATCTGCTCCTTTTAAGCCACAGTGTCTTTAAATGAGGTCGACACACCTTCGAAAATGCAAATTCTTTGCTTTTCCAGAAGTTTTTTTTTTTGTCTGTTCCAAAGGAAGGTGTGACGCTAACACATGACGACATTCCTCACACTTATAGCCCACCATAAACATGGGACAGTAATTGCAGCTTTTGAACCCAAACTCACAAGAAAAGGAAAAAAACCCCAAAAAACCTAAACCAACAAAAAAACCAAACACCAATCAAACAAGACAAACATGAAACTGGATATAAATTTAAAAAAAATAAAAAAGAGGAATTTCTATCAGTCTAGCAGTGGAGACAGTACTGTGGCTGTGCCTGTGAGATTTGCTGTCCATATTTGATCACCTTGCCTTGAACTTCTCCTTTGTGGCTCCCCAGGTGTCCACCAGAACACTTCAGTGCTGATGTGAAATGCCAAAGAAGGCTGAAGCCCTGGGTCCTCCCTTCCATTGATCCTACTTTTGGTGAGGAGTACATTTAGTGATTAAAGCACCTCCACTCATTTTCGCTTGTGACTCGAGTTGGAATATTCAATTTAAATCTTAAAATCTGGCAGTTAAAAGCTGTCAGTAATTGATTCAGTACTCAGAGTGGTTTCCCTTTCATTTCCAAGCAAGGGTTCAGATTGATTTTTATGTTTAAATCCACATCACTGTGTCTACCCTGTTATGAATTACAAAGAACCTCCTTGGCTGGTTTCAATCCATTCTAATCTGCCAGTCTTCGGAAGAGACTACAACTATAGGCACTTGAAATTAGATTAATTTCTACTCAGGAGAAAAGAAATTACTGCTTTATTGTTAGCATCTGTGTCAGAACTTGGCTTTCTGAGGTATGGAACTATCACTCTAAAACCTCTGGGCCAACACTTGCCATCGGTGGCACAAATTTACTCCACCTTAGGTGATATCTGACTAACAGCAGGGTTAGATTGATGCATTTGGTGTTGTGGTTAATGAATATATCAATGTTTGACCAGTTATCATCCACTGACCATTGCAAAAGCAGCAATGCAGCTGCCTGGGATCTCCGTGGCTCTTGGGGTGCTGCTGCTGAGAGCGGGCTTTGGTTGTGCTCCCTTTTCCCTGGGAATGTTCATTTCCAGCCAAAATGTTCCACGTTTCCTATCAGTTTGATTGGTGTTCTCTGTTTCCTTGTGGCTCACGTGGGGCGTGACCCTGAGAGTCTTTGCCTGTTGACACCCGTGGTTTGTGGTGGGATGTAGAGCTCTGCCCTGGAAACCTAAATCACACGGTTTGTGTTCCTCCTTCTGCTGTCTGCTAAACCTCCCAGTTTTAAATCTATGACTGCTCAATCAAGGGAACAAAGGAGAAAATGCTGACTGCATTGTAAAACTCTCTGAGCTGTGAGGCTCATAGATCAGCTTTATTTGAGCAGTAACACTTTTTGGAAAAGCTACTGGCAATATGTCCCTGGGTTAGATGCATGCTGAATGTATAATTTCCTTTCCACCTCTTCCAAAAGGATGCAGATAGAATAGCAACCCCACGCTGTTAATAAGCCCTTTCTTCTGTAAAGACAAGTTGTTCTCTTCCTCATGCTGGAGAGTGGCTTTTTTATATTTGTGTCCCTTTGAGTTTCAAGAGGACTTCTGGGAGTGGAAGGCACAAATAGGTAGTGCAACACAAATTAGCATGGAGATGGCAAAGGTGATGTGCCTGGTCAGAGACCAAATTAATTACCTTCATATTTCATGTTTCATCAGCTTTTCTGCTCACCTTCAGGTTAAGCTGGCATGGCTAGTGAAAAAAAACAGGAAAAGAAAACCAGAAAATAAAACTAGAGCATGAAGTTGTGTGCAAACCCAATCATTTGCCTCTGTGGGAGATTCTCACACCTGCCTGATGCCAGGCAGCCATCAGAAGGAAAATCAATATATCTGAATCTATTTTTTCCGTATGACTGGACCTGTGCAATACAGGGAGGAAAGCTGAGCAGAAAGGTGGCAAGCAAAACTAAATTATTTCTGGATGAAAACCAGTTTTCTGTGAACAAATGAAAATAATCCCTTTAGCACTTTCTCGCTGGAAATGATGCTCATTCAGGTTAAGGTACTGCTGTAAATTGGGGCTCGACTAAATTTTCAGGCAGTAGGAACTAAGAGCCACTGGACCAGTACACATAAGCTAGAAAGAAATAGTTCTGTCTATGTGAGATTTTTGCCTCTATTATACCTCACAATACAAAGCAGATTTCATATAGTGGATAAAAATCTTAGAAAAATTTTAATAGGATCTGTTTATGTTTCACTCCTATTAGACATTTCATATCCATAAACATCATCGTGTTGAGTTCTTTCCATGGTCTGGGACATGGAAGAACATTTATGGCTCACAGAGAACAGAAAAAAATCTCTGCTATCCACCAGATGGTTCTTTTTCTGCGTGGGACATTTGGGGTATATGAGCTAATCACTTAGGACCAAATGGTTTTTACAAGTATTTTATTATTTGCTGAATTTCACTGCTGAAGTCCATTTAATAAATATTTACTGAACAGTAAATATATTCAGAGTGAGTTCAAAATAAGGACCTGCAATGAAATCTGAAGGAGATGAACATGCTAAGGGTTGATCCAGTCCTGGATCTGTAGGAGAGTTCTTTGGTTAAGCCCAGCAGAAGAGGATTTGCATTAGTGAAACGCAAAACAGAGAAATTAATCAGGAAACATATTTCCTGAATAATATTCCGCCAGCTCAGCTTGTGATGGATTGGTTGTTGACAATAATGTAAGACGAGCATACACAACAGTTCCACCTCCCTGCAACAGATCCGTGAAGGGTTGGAGCAGGAGCATCTGGCAGGGAAGGAGCTGTGGCAAATCCGAAGGGTGCAATTACTGGGAAGCTGTCTGAGGAGAGCTGGACTTCAAACGTGCACATCAATCAGGGAGCCCTGGAGATGAAAACAACGTCTTGGGAGAAGGCTGAGTGAATCTCAGTCAACATCTTGGATAAAGATGGATGTATAATTTCCGGGCTTTGCATCTCCGTGAGTGCTGTTTCTGTGATACTCGTGAAACACAATGAAAAGTTGAAATCAAAATGTTTTTTTGGACACACTGTTATCCAAAGATCCCTGCTACTCTTTTTTTTTTTCTTACCTTGACAACCCCGTTTCTCTTTCCAGATATTGGGCCTTGTAACTCTTTCTTCTTGCTAGACAAAGGTGCTGTGCTGAAAATAAATAAGTAAACACCTATCATTGCTACCTGAAGGTTCAAACACTTTCTAATTATCATTGCTTTTAAGTTGCTGACACTACTCCATATTTTGCCTGCCTCCACCTGTGGATCAAATTCTGATCTAAGGTGTTTTGGCTTACTTTGATCAGCGATGCAGCAGCTCATGTTCTGCACTCTGCTCTCGCCAACTGGAGCATTTAGGAAATAAAAAAAAAGAGGGAAAAAAAATGCATGATAATGAATTTCCAAAGAGCGCCCAGGAAAGTGTTCTGGCCAGAGAAAGTACAGTAGAAGGATCAGAGAATAATCCCAATCGTTGGTTGTATCAGCAAGACCGAATTTTTCCAAGGACATCTTGTGCTCTGTTTTCCATGCTGGCATCGTGCTCTGGCTGCACTTGGCCACATTTGATTGACCACATTTGTTAATTTTGAATAGTCGTTATTTATTTTGCAGCTAAGCACCAAAAATACCAATTCTGGGTACTCCTGCCAGGTTATACGTGTACCAGTGGTGGTCAGCAGTGGGGAGATGCATGTCCACTTTTAGCTGTGTGAAAGTCTAAGCCACAAGTGTTCCCCTCTTCCTCAGCTGTTCCTGTGGTCAGTGGCAGAACGGAGGTGCCCAGAAGGGAGTTTTGTCCCCTCGGGGAGTGTGACAGCAGGCACTTGCTTTAGAGCAGACATTTGTCTTTCCAACAGGCAAGATTAGCCCTTCTTAAGGTGTGCAAGGGCTGGCACACGGCCTGAGAACACTCTTCCTGAGTATTTTCATCCGAGAGAGGGCAGAAACAACGTCCTCAAATCCTACAGCAGAAAGGACTCTTGTAAGAAGGCAGTGCCAAGAGCTGCTGCAATCTTTTCCTGGTGAAATTAATCCCTACAAAGAACTCCAGTAAAACTCTGCTCACAACCTGTGTTTTTCTCACTGATCCGACGTTGAGTGGTGCTCTCTCCAGCAGTCTGGCTGGCATGTAAATCATTTCATCAGTAAATTGTGGGAGCTTGTGATTCCTTTAAAACCCGTAGCACATGAAACTTGGAGAGCTAAGGAGACTGCTGCTCTGACAGAATCTGTGAGGAGATAAGGAAGAAGCAGTTGTGGTCTGCAGAAGGTCAAATAGTCAAAGGCACTCCTTGGCTTTTGGTGCATCTTCTTGGATTAGTTTCATCATTTTAGTGTGGATTGGGGCCATGAAAGCCACAGAAACCTGAGAGGAAAACAGTGGCAGTTCCTGACAATCCACAGATTGTCACCGTGACACTCACAGCACAAGGATTGCTGGTAATACACAGAAATTCCTGGGACTTTTACCTCACAATGAAAACTCTGAGTGAAACTACAGTGAAGGCAGAATTTTTTCTTTCATTCTCTTCGCCTCCCTGATATATTTTTCCAGCTACTATGATCTCTTAATGTCAGGCCTCATAACAAGAGGGGCAGTGGACATGATAGGGATAAATGAAGCCAGTAATTTCAGAGAAAGGAAAACAATCCCACACAGATCAGTCATATGTTCCAGAGCAGCAAAGAATTGACTGCACTGAGACAGAGAGACAATCTAAGATTAATAAATCAAAAGTTATAAACAGAATGCAAACACCCAGACTAAAGATAAACATATCTGGGGTCAAATCATATGTGCTGATTGGGATGTGCACATTTTTAGGCTTTGTTGGTTCAAAAATAAATATAATTCAGACTTCTATAAAATATAAAGTAGCAATACTACTTTGTCTTACAAAACTCATTAGATTGACTCTCTGGTTTATAAACTGAGACAAAAAAGGTAAAGCAAGACAAAGTGAGCCCACAGCCCATGATGTGCTGTTCCACCCACGACACCGAGGTGTCCAGCTAATCACATCATCACTTCCTCTGAAACACCTGAATTTCCTCCAGCTTTTCTGTGTGTGCAAGGGATGTTTCGGATGATGAGGTGTTCTTCACCTGACATGAGCTGAAGACTGCAGTAAGATGACTTTCTAACCAAAATCATCTGATGGGAAGGCCAAAACGTGGGCTGCAAAACATTATTTGTTCAACTTCTTACCTCAAGGCCTTAAAAAAGGTCAGAAACAGTTCAGGTACATATAGAGAAGGTGCATGCCCCAGGCAGCAGCAGAATCTTCCATTTTTCATGCTAGAGAAAAAATAATTACATTTATATGTAATTTTTACCATATTACCAGGTGGTGTTTTTTCTTTTCTGTATCTTTTTCTTTTTTATACCTCTAGAAAGTCAATTAAGTAATAAAATGCATTTAAAAGTAAAAGTGACCCTCTGTTAGCCAGACATTTTCTAATAAGAACCAAATTATCTCCTACTGAGTATCACACCAATACACCTGCTTTCTCTGGGAAAATTTACATTAATACAGATAATTCTATCTTGACTTGATGTAGAAAATGAAACAATATTTTCAGCTACTGATAACTATCTTTTTCAAATTATAATAAGTAGGAAAGAAGAAGGTGCAGTTATAAACTCTTTTATCCCAAATGAAAAATAGATGAGGCTGCACTGAGATTTGAAACACTGAAATCTACATGAAGAAAATTATCACAGAATATTGAAATCATAATAACACTTGGATTTTAAGTGCAAATACCAGTAATTTCAATGCCAAAATATTAATATTTAATTCCCAACTGGTGTTAATATTGTCTGAAATGGAATATTCAGTGATTACACAAGCAGAATCTAAGGTATTTTCCCTCTCTCTAGGGACACTGATGATTTAACTGTAACAGAGACATTTTACTTGCAACAAAATAATGAGTGCTTGGTTTTCACTATTTAGCCCTTCCTCTAACCAGTTATTCTTTCTGTTCTTTCTCTCATAAAGCCACCCAAAATGCAATTCCAAGTTCCTAAAACAACATTGATAAAGGCTGCCCAGAGGAGCTCTAGGGGATCCATCCCTGGGAGCGTTCAAGGCCAGGTTGGATGGGGCTCCAGAAATCCTGGGATAGTGGAAGGTGTCTCTATCCGTGGCAGGGGGGTTTGAACTAAAGGATTTTTAACCCAAAAATTTCTATAATTCTGTGATATCACCAGTGTCACTTCCTGTTCTGGGGGAGTGTTAATAAATCCGGTCTTAAAGAGAATAAAATCACAAAATTAAAATGAAGGGTGCGGTTTTAAAAGAGTTGGTTTGTGGTTGCTGAAATTCAGGGCACACTCAGTCCGTGTGCAGAGATTCCCAGGTGTGAGTCACCCATTTCTCACCTCTTGTGGGGTTTCTGGGACATCACTGAGGTCCTTCCTTCTCTTTCACTCCACTGAAAAAGGGTGCAGGTGACAGTGACACAAACATAACACACACTTCGTGTTTTACTCTGCCTTGTGTGGTGACTGTCCCCCTGCAGTTCAGGGAAATCCTGCTTCTCAGATTCCTGATCTCAGCCTTTTGTCAGGAAATTGTGGCTTCTACTTTAGAAATTCAGCTAGATACAGCATTGTAAAAAAAGTTGAAAAAATATAGTTTTGAAAACAAGTGCCTATGGTGGTTTTTGTTTGGTTTTTTTTTAAAAAAAAAAAACCTTTCAACAGTTTATATAGCGCTAAACCATAAAAATAACATTATTTTATGTAAAGGATTTGCTGGCAGTATGGCAACAGGAGTTCTAAAAGGGACTGGGGAAGGGGGAGAGACGAAATGTGTACTGAATGAAGGGAAGCTGAATACTTTTAATGCTGCCTAACAGCTTCCTTCTCTGGCTGTGCAGCACTCAAGTTAGAAGTTCAAAGATTGATTAATCATCCCCTCAGATGCACCATAAAGTTTTAGAGTTTTTCCCTTGGTAGATGTCTGGAACATTTGGGGGGGGGGAAAAAAAAAAAGTAGGCAATTTACAAACAAGGCCAAGGAAACCTGAATAGCTGTTATGACTTAAAACCAAGCATTTACTGCTAAAAGCTGCCTACTCACTTTCAGCTGCTTTGATCCCAGAGAATTGAGGGAGTTCAGTGCAGTGTGTCCTACCTTGCTGAAGGTTTCTCCAAACTGGGCCGTGCCAGTCCTGGGAGCCATTTCGTGGTTCCTGGCACGACGTGTGATTTCAGGACGTGTTGGTTCCGTAAACGATGCGCTTTCATATTCAAGAGTGCTTCTGAAAGGCTAAAAAAAAATAAAAGGAAAAACCACAGAAGGGAGAAATTAGGTCTGCGCTAATTCGGATTGAAGCAGCACAGCTGAAAAGCTGCAGGGAAGAATTTTCAGGAAGTTCTATCCTATCGCTGTGGTGTCAATGAAGACAATTTTCAGGTGTCAGTGAGGAACTGAAATAGATCTGTGCACCAGAGTCTGAGACATCTCTGTCTTGAAGGGCAGCATGTGGACATTGGTCATAATCACCCTTCTGCCTCCTCTTCTTCACCGGGACTCCTGTGTGGGAAATCCAATTTTAACTGCATCCTTGACATTTTCTCTCTCAGCAATAATTTGACATTTTCCACATCTTATTACTTATGAAAGCTGACACTGTGTCAGTCTTCCAGCAGGAACCTTCAGCCACTGCAGTTTTCCTCCTGCTTAATTACAGCCATGATTGAATGAAAGTTGTTAGCTGCTCTTGTAGAGCAAGCACACTTATGGGTAAATGATGACATTCCCAGACCATTCCTCTAAATTTATCAGCATATTGATACAATAATGAAAATACATATTTTTATGTATATTTGGCTATGCATGTATGCACATTTATGTAAACATTTTGCAGCATGTGCATCTCTGACAGTGAAAAACTGCTTTGACTGTTTTCTTTTCGCTCTTGTTAAGGTAAACACTTCCAAAGCTATGCACATCAGCACTTTGCAAATTCCTCTGGTTTTCAGTTCCCACACGTCACCTGTGGCTTGGTTACCCCCTTGCAGGCAGGGATTTACCCAGCAGAAAACTCTGCCCTAAATAGAAGTGAAAGCAGTGTGACTAATTTAGAACAGATCCTTTTAACTATTGTGCTTTGATACAGAATTCTCAGAAAGACACAAAAAACCCTTCTTTTGTGGCTGTGTGGTATCTGGAATTGCAGTCTTTGCACCTGCAGCTTTTGGTATTGCTGGTGGCTGTTTGGGAAGCATTAAGTAGTAACGAATTTAAAGACACGTTTTCTGACTTGTTTTTACATGAAGCAGAACTTCCATGAACGGTCTGATAGTGAGGCAGTGCTGAGAAAAATGTATAGAGTGAAAATTCCTACTGCTTCTCTGTGGAAAAAGCCAGGAATTCTTCAGGGATAAAACCCTGTGGCCAGAGCCAGGGACGAGGTGGTGGTGGCAGAGCAGAGTCCTGCCACACTCAAGGCAGGAATAGCAAATCCTGTCCCCACCCTGCTGCTCCCGAGGTTGCTGAATCCCAGATGAGACCCCAGGGGCTTTGGGACACCCTGGCTGAGCTCCAGGCGTGGCTGGAGGAGCAGCAGCTGTGTCAGTCTCACTTTGAGCCCCTTTCCCTCACTCCAAAACTCCTGCTGCTTCCTAACCGCGCTGTGAACCCTCTGGCAGACCAACACTGCACGTAGCTTATTCTCCCGTTTTCCTTTCCCAGAAACTCCAAACCCTGGGGGATTTGTTTCCCAGAACAGATATTTTATTCTGCTGATTGAGGAGTTTTCAAAGTGTACCCATGCTCCGTATTCAGGCAGTGACACGTCCCCCCTCGCCAGAGGTGAAACGATGCTTGCTGCTCAAGCATTTTGGGATGGGGAGCTGGCAAGGGAGTCCCAAACTTCAGGGACAGGCTGGTTGGCTGGCGTGGCTGTGCTCTTATCCATCTGCTGAAGTGGCAGAGTGCCTGCTTAAAAATTACTCAGCGCTGCAAAAGTGGATTGTGCACTGCAGGTGCAAGTGGCAACATCAACGTTCCTGTTTGTCTTGGTGTTTCTCAGGAGTTTCCAGCTGGGTTCCTTTGTGTGTCTGTGTATATATATATTTGTGTTATACATGTATGTGTGTGTGCATGTGTACACACAGAGATGCATGTCTCTTGTTTCTTCCAAAGAGAGAATATTCCCAACATTTATGTCCTTAAAATCTGAGATCCCTGTTTCTCTGCCCTTCATAAGTCAGTGCAGAGAGTGAGGACTGTTCCGCCAGACTCCCACTTTAGCCAGGAAAGATGTGCTCTTCCCTTCCCTCTTTCTCCCAGCTGGCTGCTGAAATCTATACAGAACTATTGTGGAAAACAAATTCTTTGAAGCTGTTGAGCTCCAGAATCCAACTTTCGTCTGGACATGGTAATTGAGGGGTTTGGGGTTTTGATGCTGTCTGTTCTGCTTTCCCTGGTGACTGAACAGAAGCAGCTGAGACCGATTTCTTTCCCTTCCTACCATCACTCACTTTCCATCTAAAAATGTCAACTGAGTTTCAGGGTGAAGTCTGGATTCATCTGGTCAAATTAACCTTCTCAATAGTCTTAAAGCCAGGGCTGACCTTTGCTGAGGTACAACTTACGTCAAATGCTTTAAGGAAATCTTTAGGACTTACAGATGGTTCTGCGAGTGAGCTGCTGCTGCCTTGAAATTAGGAGCACTATTCATTATATACAGCACTTTTGTCAAAATACAACACAAAAACCCCTCATATTTTCCTTTGCATCCTGAAACAGAACCTTTAAATGGAGCCTCAGTTTCCACTGTAACAAAAAATTTCGAACTGTGAACGTGTTTTCTTCTTCTTACATGATTGATATGCAGCAGATGTTAATTTGAAGCATAGAGTTTTCAGCTCTGTCTTTGAGGAATTAATCTTGAGTACGATCTTATTTCTTGAGTTGACATTTTGGGAGGAAAGGGAAAGATGAGAGCAATCTCTTTGTGTCCCAGAATAGGGAAAGGAGAAGATCCACAACTGACATCCATGGCTTTTGGAGAAAGAACCCGGTCTGTTGCAAACTCACTGTTGGATTGTATTTTAAACAGCAAATGAAAATGGGGGGAAATACTGGTGGAAATGATAGAAAAGCTGAATTTGATGCAACTTTCTTGGGTTTTAGATTTGTTTGGTTTTTTTTTTTAGTCATTACAATACTCAGGGCAGCATGTTGTGTGTCCCAAGTCACTACCAAGGGCAATTTGTTGTTTTGCCCTTTTAGGTCTGGAATCAGAGTAAATGCAGACTCTTGACTTACCCTGATGAGTGTCTTCTAGGTGGGTTGTAAGGAAAACATACCCAGGGGCAGCTGCAAGAATTCATTCAGATTAAACCTTGCACAAAAGACACTTTTTTAAAAAAAAGTGAATTGCAGGAGTTGCAGGTTCTCTGCTATTCACAAACATCCATCCCACTTTTCCTCCCACACTACAAGGAACTGCTCAAAAAGGTCCAGCAATGCATCTCTAAGCCCTGCTCTGAGCTTAAAAACATTTGTGGCATTTTCCTTTTACTGCAGATCTTGAATAGATGGTTATTTCCGCCACTTAAAACCGGGTGGATGATGCTGAAGTTTAACCATCCCTGCGAAAATCTCAGCTGGGTGTAAAGTCACAAAGCAGAAATTGCAAATAATCTGAGAGGACTAGAAGAATGTATTTCCATGCATTAATCAAAGAAACTTTACTCCAAGTGCAAAACAGCCTTGGGAAGTGGGTGGTGGCAGGAAGGAGTCATCAGCAGCAGGTTTTAGTATCAGCTCGAAATTTCGGTTCCACAGAGATGGACTGAGAATCACAAAGAAATGAGCATCTGTTCAGCTTCCAGTGATGCTAAGCAATCTTATTCCTCTGGCACAGATTTATTTATATGAAGTGAAACACTGAAACAAAATGTTGGCTTAGCCTCAATCTGGCTTTTATTTTTAATTTTCTTTTTTTTTTTTTTTTGCAATCCAGTGGCATGAAAACCATTTTGTTTTGCTGCAGTTTTAAGTTACGTTTCCATTTTGTTTTGTCCACAAGAAAATTGTTCTCACCAGGTAAATACTGACAATTTATAAAGGCTCATGTGAAAAATGAATGGAAATTGTGTGGAAATTCAGGGGCTATCCTGGATTTACAAACTTTTCCTGCCACAATCCTCTAGGACAATACTATGGAGCTACACTTGCATTTTCAAGTGCTTCTGTATGTGAACTCAAAAGCCCAAGGTAGATTTCAAAAGCTTAGTTTTTGGTCAACTTAGAAATTGAAAAGCAGCTGTGTTTCATATCAAACAGACCCCCCAGGGTTAAATACTTGGTTTAAAAGCAGGTTGGTTTGGATCTGCCTGTAGCCCAAGGATTTCAACAGAAAGATTCAAAGGTCCTGATGAAAATTTGATCATTGTCTCCTGAGAGAGCAGGGTTTTGTGTGAGAATTCAGCCTGTCTGCTTGGGCTGGAGCAGCCCTTGAGCACCTAGCCAGAACAAAAATGAACACATAACTTACTTTTCCTGCAGCCTCATTAAAATTGAACTAATTTTTGAGAACATTATGCCGTAGTTCCGTACTTCATAATAAACTGTTTATTTTTTTCCCATATAAACGAGTGTGAACCATTAAGCTTTCAACAACAGCACCTAAATAATGAGGAAGAACACATTTTTATAATGAGGATAATTGTAATTGCAGAACTTTCCTAGTGGTACAGTAAATTTTCTCTCAGCTGTGAGATTGGTCTTCCTGTAAAATAAATGCTTTAGTTTATCTTTGAGTTATTAAGCTCATTACAGAAGCAACTGTAGAAAGTTTGGTGGCCTAAATTTTCCAGAACAAACCGACCAAAGTTGATCCTGTGCTTAAAATCTTTTGAGTCTTTGAAAGTATCGTTTACTTCATCCTTGAAATCCATTGCATTTTTGCCATTTTGGTCACACACATTTTCTTCTGCTACCTGCCACGTTATTGCTAATTAATATGCATTAAAATTATTTATAATGATAAACAGGAATCAAGATTTTCTGTCCAGGAAAGGTTAATCCACCCTCACAAGGTGCTGTCCTCGTCAGGGATTCCCTGCTGCCTTCCCTGTTGCCAGCCACACGAAATGTTAAACTCATCTTCCTCTGGGATGGGGGATAAAATCCACGTAACTGCAGTTGAGTCATTACTTGGAAAAACATTTTCTCTCCTGCTTTTTTTGCCTAGTAGCCACAGGGTTGGAGGTAGCCAGGGTCTGCTCTGGTTCCTCATGAGGACGGGAAGACAATGAGTAAGAACATTTTCCTGCCCACTCCTGGTGCACAGGCTGTCACACTCACTCCTTGCTTTAGGGTTCAGGGCAGAAAGGCTGGAGGAAAGCTCCAGTTCTCCTTCAGCCTCCCATTGTCCTTTAAGTTGCTCAGCAGAGCTCCCCAGAACCTGTGGGTGGTTATCCTCAGAGGTGCAGTGAGTGTGCCTTCCCGTATTTATTTCTGAGGATGTATTTGATTTCCCTTTCGAGGTCAGGGCACTTAAGTGATCACACAGCATTTGGTGCTTCCAATTAGTAGCCTTTCCGATCCAAAATCCAATATCAAAACCTAATGAATGGCCCTTCAGGGTTTAACTGAATTGCCAGAAAAAAGGGAACAAATCTTCCTCCTGCACTCTATGAGGAATTTATTTTCTTCCCTCCTCTTTTTTCCTTGGCTTTCAGGAACACAGATGCGTGGGGCTTGGCTGCTCAGAGCAGCAGACAGATTGATTTGTTCATGTGTCAACTCAACAAAACAAACAGAACGGACATCTAGAGTAGAACTATCAGAGACAGCTGAGGAGATGATGAGAAACTCTAAGTGGTGATACACAGAGTGATGTGATTAATTCTGTGAGGGCTCCCACCCCCCACGCCCACCCACCCACTGCAGTTCAAACAGGCTTTTCCTTTGACTCAGTTCACCACATAAAATATGAACCAGGACCGGGCGAAACATTTATTTCATTAACTGAAATAACTCAGTCACCAGGCTGAGACCAAAAGGAAGAGTCTGTCCTATCAAAATATGCTAAAAATACGGATGGCAGCACAACAAAGCGTTTGTGTCAAGGATCGGAGCTTTTGTGCAGAGCTCTCCTGAACATTGGTTTGCTTTGTCTGTCTGACTGCTTTTCTGCAGCACTGGAACTGCAGCCCCGAGGCCACGGATGTTCATTTCCACCAGACACCCAGCCCAGCTCTGAGATCAGCACCTCCAGACTGAGGTTTGAGCAATTTTGGGCTGCTGACAAGCTTTGGGGCTGCCAGTTCTGATATGGGCATTAGCCTGTGCATCGGCCCCTTCAATGTCGCTTTTAAATGTTTAATAATCTGATTGTGATAAATGCCTGGATATTTATCTCCTCCCTCACAGAAAGGGATCCCATTAGTGAATCCAATAATTTCAAGAGGGTCAGGCTTGCTTGCCAGAGGCTCAGGTCGAATTTAGCACAGGATTCATTTCTTTCCATGCACTGTGCTCCTACCAGAGGTGTCTTAAGGGTCCATTTTTCACCCTCAAACAGAGTGCAAGCTGCCAAATATTGGTGTAAAAACCAGTGCTGCTGAAAGGGTGCCCAGCAGCCCTGAGGCCCCAGCTAACCCTTTGTTTCCCCTGACACTCTGGATGTTTGAACATTGATTTACTTGTTCCTGGCTAAGAGACAAACGCATCTTTTCCTTCAGAAGGACATCCCTTTCTGCTTGTCTCATGGAAGAGGAATTCCATTTGAGTCCACAGAGAGATTTCAAGTAAAACAGAATACAGCTAGCAGTCTTTTCTTGTAAGGTGCCGCTGCAAAACCCCAAGAAAAGCTTTGTTACTAATGTAAATAATACTAAATTACTGTTGTACTCTCTGACTCTTTCTTCTTGCCATTCACCCATTTGTCCCAAAAATAAAATTTAGATTCTATTTGTGTTTATATTACAATTAAATTACTCTGAACAGTTTATTGCTCATGCCAAAGCAGTAGCTCCAGGTTTGTAAAATTTGTCTGAGGCAGGCAAATTGTGAAAGGCCCCCCCTGAGACTGCCAGCACACACTTCACTGAAACACATTGATTTAGCCTAAAAAAATCCTATTTTTACGTGGTTTCGGACACACCAGCCTTCTCCAAATGGTGTTTTAATGAGATCCTTGGATTTGATTGTGGTGACTCAGAGATCATTGCGAGGGTGAGGAACTGCCAGGCCGTATCCTGGACCAAAACTCAAGTGTCACCAGGACTTTGTGTCCCAGGCTGGTTGTGACGTCTGTCTGCTGCCGTCGGTTTTCCTGGGCTGCTGAATTAGTCCTGTAATACCAATTGATCTTGTAACACTGATCTGTCTTGCAGATTTTAGTCAGCTGACTTAAGCTGAGTATCACTTTTAACTTGGTGTTTTTTATTCTTTTGCACACCTGTAAATTCATCCAGTGAAATCCTTCTGGAGCGCTGGCTCGTGTCCTCAATTTCCCCCTCTGCTGACGATAACAACGTACTTGACAGGTCTCCATAATTTTACTTTTCATGGACAGGAATGGTATTAAAATGTAATGTAGGAAGTGATAGACAAAGCAGGAGTAATGAATGGCAGCTTTTGTCTGCTCTGGGATTTACTGTGTGGTTATAAACCCATCTGTGTATCACAGACGAGTATTTTGCCCCATGTGCACACACAAATTCACTTTTTTTTTTTTTCCTGGTGCCTGTCATGAGGAGCAGCTGTAAATTCCCAGGGAGAGAGAGGCCCTGTGAGGTATGAAATCAGGTGTTTAATGCAGCACCCTGGGCTTCTCTCCTAAACAGGAAAAGCCTTGCAGAGGACTCTGAACACGGCACCTGGTGAAGACAAACTCTCTCAGCAGAGGAAACGTCAGTGTGAGAAGACAGATTTCTTTGTGACAATAATTCTTGTGTTTTCATGAGGCAGATGCCTCATTCACATTCACATCAGCTCAAAGAAAAGCCCAGCCTTTCTGGTTTGTCAGGATAAAAACACGGACAAGAAGAGCGGGGTGGATCTTTCCCAGCCGCATCTCCAAACTGCTTCCCTCTGGCAACCTGCTGGGTGCTGGAAAACTGGGGCTGCCGATGCCTCTCTCCAAAAGCACATCGCTGGTGTTCTGAGTGCCAGAGGGAGGCAACACTAGAGAAAATGAAGTTTTGCTGCCTCCCTGCCCGAACAGAGTGGGCAGGACCCTTCCCCACCCGCCTTGACCTCCTGCCACACACCGGGCACAGCCCACAGGGCATGGTCCCTGCTGGGAGCAGCAGAGCTGCTCACTTGGCTCCCTGGCCAGAGCCTGCCAGTGGGGCTAACATTTTAGAAATCACTGTTTGAGAGCACAGACAGGCAGCCAGGAAATCGAGATGGACAACACTAGACACAACTTGATTCCCCCAGGATATTCAGGGTACGAGTTGAATTCACAGAAGCTTTTTTTAGCTATGACCATCTTTCTATGCTGGAAGTTGCCTAGTTCTTTTTCCTTTCTTTTTTTTTTTTTTTATTTTCCTACCCTGCAGATAGACACAGGTTCAAAGACATTTACAAAATAGATCTGAGCTAGGGTAATGCTTATTATTATGGACAAGTACAATCTTACATCTGGGAAGTGTTTAGCCTGAAGACTTGCATTTTCCTAAAATTGAACCATACACAGCAATGCCAGTGATCTTTCACCAGCGTGAAAATCCTGACTCGGTTTCAACTTAAAGTCTGAGAGCTGCTGGAAGCACTCAGTGAACCTTGTTACTGGAATTTGTCATGCCTACCCTAAGGCATCTTGTTGAGTTCTCTCAATACCTTGGATTCCTTCTCTGGGTGATGGGTCTTTGCTAGAGGAATCACCCTGGTTTCTATTCCCAGCTTTTCCTTGACTCTTGACACAAAACTGAATGCTTAAGTGACTCTTTTTAGAGAAATCTAGGCCTTTTTGTGTGTTTATTTTTAAATGGTGGATAGAGGTTTGCGCCATTTCAGAGTGTTTAGTTGTTTTCCTGGTTTGTATGCTGCCAGCATCTGTGCTTCTATCTGGTTGGAGTTTTTTATGTGGCTGTGACCACCCTTGGTTTCTGCTTTCCCATCAGAAAATGATGACTGAGCCTTTAAGCAGCCTATGCTGAACAGTCACCCCAAACGCTCTCACTATGATGAGTTGTTGCCTATTATAAAGTGTTAGCAGATCCTGAAGTGGAATTTCCTCTCTTTTTTATTATTTTTTTAAAAACATTTGATGTTTTTCTCATAGTTCAGCTCCCAGTTATCATCATCTACAACACTACACGTCTCACACCTACCAGAAAAGTGATGCAGATGCCTTCTATAAAGAAAAAATTTCTGAGGTGAAGGAATGATTTCTTGACATTGGGGAAACAACTTTCAGTTACAATTTTGCTTAAAATAAAAGGAGCATATTTATAGCCTATTGCTAACTGAAGCAGCTGCAGAATATCTTCATTAATTAAATGAGGCTGTATTTTTTTATGGGAAGGCAATATGGGGTGCAGTGTGAGTCCCTGTGCCTTAGCTCAGATGTGGATGTTGGTATCCACTACCCTCAGATTGTCTTGGCCTAGGGAAAAACCATGGGATTGCAAGAAATGGAGAGCATAAGAAAATCCAAGCTGGTTGTGCAAGTGGCACGTTCTGGGTGTGATGGAAGAGCCAGGGGAGGAAGAGAGGGCTGCCCTGGCTCTTAGAGCACCCTGTGCCCCAGGTAAAGCTGGGCAGAGCAGGTGACACGTCCCTCAGCAGCCCCTGAAGCTGGGGCACGTCCCTCTGGAGAAGCAACAGAGGCAGGCAATGGGTGTAAATACCCTGTGTGTTGAATGGTGATGGTTTTAGCCAAAAGCACATTTCCCTCATTAACCTGTATTTTTCTTTCTTAAGTACCAGTGGTGCTGCCATTCATCTCCTAAACAAACACATAACCAGGTAATTCCTGGGAAATGGGAACATTGGTGTTAGATTTGTGTTTTCATGGGCACGCAGGAAGTTGCTGTAAGCCTGGAGAAGCCATTGCCATTTCATGTCAATTTTATGCAGGTTTTAGAAGTCTGTTTTACTCTCCAGTTTTCCCCAAATGTTTGTTACCTTAGCAACTGCCAGTTGCATACACACGCCGGCTCCGAGAAGCAGAGCTCAGCAAAGTAAAGTGTCAGTGTTCAAAGAGTCACCAGGAACACCGTGTCTGTCATGGGGCTTTTAAATCTCTTATACACTCACCTACATAAACGGTGCCTTCTTTTATTTCAAGTTTTCCAAAACTTGAAATAAGAAAAAAACCCCAAAAACCCAGCTCCCATATCTTTTAGCGGCTGGTCAGCCATAGCATCAATTTTGTCCTTTCCTCTTCTTTCAGCTCTCCAACTCTTTTCAAAAGCTAATATTTCATTCATAATACGGGTGATGAAGACTGCAAGGTCAGTGATGTGTGTGGACTGGGTTAGGATTGAGCTGAATTGGGTAAAACAGGAGATAAAGCTTTGTGTGGATGGTTTAAATTCACTGCCTGTGTCCATGTGATACACGTTTTGATCCACATACACACTATGACTTTGGGAATGGAGGAACATATTGGGATAAAATTCAAATTAATTTTGAACTTTTCACCAACCTCTTAAATCTAATTGTTACTTTGTAGGATTTGAAGAAAATAACTTAGAAAACCATCTTTTGCTGTCTTCTCCTTTGTACTGTTTAATTTAAATGTCCAGGAACTGCAGCCTTTTCTGCAGTAAATGAATACAGGTGCATTCTACATCTGTCACGTTGGGTTATTCTTGCCCTTCCCCCACGAGGTACCCGTTGGGCAATCCTCCATGTAAAGAAGTCCATGGCAGTTAGGGCTGTCCCAGGAGCACGGCTGAGTTTGTCCCAAGCACTTGTCAGAGGCCAGGCTTTTGCTCGTTTTCCAGCTGATTTCCTGAGTGTAACCACACAAGAGATTTATCCAAGGCTGTGCACCAAGTCATTGGCTAAGCCAAGACTGTAAGATCCTGGGATGCTCCTCGTGCACACACTTTTGTTCTCTTTACTTCTGCCACAACACTCCACTCCTGTGCTGAAGTCCCCAGACAACGAACTTAAAATTGAATATCATTGATATCAATGAAGTTTTTTCTGCCCGGAGTCTTCAGGGTTGGTTTTTTGTTGGTTTATTTGACTGGTTGTTTTACAGCAATTGTCTTCCTAGATTTGCTTCTAGCGCGACACTTGGCTGGGAAAAATCAATTCCTTCAATTTAAATATCCTGCTGAATACACAATTTGGAAGATATTTCTTACTTCATTTTGTTCTAAATCCACTAGAGACCACTTCTGTGGGACATTACACCTGTAATACAAAGCATGAGCCACTAAGAAGAAATAGACATCAGGAAATTACACCAAGTGTAATGAGTTTAATGTGAAATCTATTTCAAATTGGTTTTCCTATACAATGACTGAAGATCATCAATTCAAGTCAATTTTCTGGAGGAGCCACCACACCACTGGTACTCTCAGAGAGCCTGTTCTTGGGACTGCTGAGGCTTTTATGTATAGAGTTACACGGGTAAATAAAGAAGCAGGCAAGGGCAGGCCTTTTAATTTTGTACAAGCCTTTTAATTGTGCTTGAGCCATCATCATCCAATTCTACGTTAGCCAAGGGATGGGGGAAAAACAGGAAGGGAAGGAAGAAGAGGAAGAGAGAGATAAAAATTCAAAGCTTCACTACTTTATTACTTTGTCTTACGGATTGCCCCATCATAGGCAAAAAGTCAAAATCAGATTTTAATAAAGTGCATTAGAAAGAATTTGTTTCCCTTTCCTGCAGGTGAAACAGAACTGGGTCCTCCATTTATCACAGCACCTCGGCTTTCCAACATGGTGTTCAACCAGAGTTTTATTTTATTGAAACATGGTTCTAAAGTTACAGCATTTCTTTTATATCCTGTCCTCTTTCAGTCTTCTAGCCCTGGTCTTTTTCAAATATTTATATCAAAACCTTTTGTGTGGTTGAGCATTCTAATCACATTTCTTGGGCCTGTGTGCTTCTTTTCTGAGCAGGTTGTAAAGGAGTGTGGGACCTCAGAGCTCAACATTGAAACAGGCTAGGTGGGAATACAGTCCTTCTCTTGAAAAAGATTTTATAACAAAAGAAAAAAAAAAAAAATAAAGAAAAAGTAGGTTTAGAGTCTGATAACACTGGTGGTTTCCATTGCAGGGGACTGCAATTCTCTCAGCCTGTCATAGGTCTGCTCGGGGTGTCAGGGGGTGAAGTACCTGTGCTAAGATGGCAGAGAACTAAAGCCAGAGGAGAATAAAACAGCAAAGAATTTTCCTTTCCATTAAATGTGAGGAAAGAAGTAAAAAAAGCTTAACTTGACAGCTTGCAAGCAAGAATATTCTCAGACAGTGAGCAGAGAGCACCAAACTGCGGCTGGAGTTAGTGGAAAACAAGATGTCCAGCAGTGTTGTTTGAAGGAAAAATTTAAATGAAAAATGAGGGGTTTTTCCAGTCACCAAAACCATGACAGCATGAACCATTCTTTGGAAATTTTCTTTCGTTTCTGATCTCTCTTCTTAATTCCAAAAAAGACCATTAGCATTGCTAAATAAATGAATCGACACTGTATATTCTTTTCCCGTCGTCACCAACGGTCTCTAAAATATGACTTATCAAGTATGAGGTCAAAGTTGAAAGCTGTATCCTAATATTAAAAAAAAAAATTAAAATCCTCATCTAAGTTAGTTTTCTTGGGTGGATACCAGCAGAGGCTTGGGTACTGCACTGATGTAATGCTGAATCTCACTAATGAACTAATTAGGCTGCCTACGCACCCTGTGTTGTTTCTCAGTGCTGTATCTGACAGAGACATTTGAAAACAAAAGAATTGTCATGGGACAGGAGAGCAGCAATCCTCTGTTGCTTGCCAAGCTCCAGTTCAGCTGTGGTTTGCCTCACTTGGATTTTCCTTTTACTCTGCCACACGTAAACAACCTTGGTTTGTATCTCCGACCTCCGGTTCTTAGTTGTGTCTTGAAAGTCAATAAAATATAATGGTTATCAGGAAGGAGAATGAGCTAAAAAGTGAGAAACTTCTGAAGAACTTCCTATATTTGGCACTCACTTTCTTCACAGGTATGATCACATTTTCCAGGCTTAGAGCTGTGTAAGGGTTAACATTTGCCAAACTTTTAAAAATGCTTAAATACAGGCTATGCTGAAGCTGAAGAATAAGGTTTTTTATTGTTATTAATGTAAATAATGGATGAACTAACCACTGTGACAGTAGCTCTGTGTTAGCAAAATTTGAATACCTACGAGCAGAATATATATTTACTTAAAATACTTTTAAATAGCTGCTGATAGCTTATGAAATGAGAGGTGCTAGTCATAAATTAATAATCTCAGTGCTGAAAAACTTCTTTTAGCTTACTTTGCTTCTGGAGGGGATGCACAGAAGCTAAATTATCCAGTTCATAAAGAAAGGTTTGCATTAGATTGAATTCAGAAAAGCTCAGTTGCCACCTCTTTCCGTGTGCTTGACTGCTAAATCCATTAAACATTCTGGGAAAAATGCAGCAGTTGGCATTTGGGATGGCTCTCTGCAGAAATGGACTTGAAGAATGTCTCTGTGGATCTCAAGCATCCCTTTCAGTGGTTCTTCCAGAAGAAAGGAGTAGATCTTCTTCTGAAGTGCCACACATGATCTTCCCATCTCACATCTTTGGGGTCATTATAGCTTATGGCAAAAGCAGCGTGGAACAAAAGAGGTGAAAGCAGAACAAGATTTTAGCCCAAGCCCACAGCAAAGTTCAGTTCAGAGCCAGCTGTCATTTTTTTGAGGTTGGAATGAATCACACGTTGCTTTGGTTCCACTGCCGAGGCTTTCCTGAGCATGTGAGGTGTAAAAGATCTTTCTTCAGCTCAGCTTCACTCCCATCCCATCCCAACCTTGCCCACTTTTGTGCTCTGGGACAACAGAGTACCCAAGGGCGTAGATTAACAGCTACCTGCCGCTCAACAGAGTTGGTGCTGCTTTGGACCTGCAGTCCTTTGTGCAGCCAAAATGCAACAAAACCATCATTCCAAACAGCGAAAAGTCAGAGGGGAAACTCGTCTTGGTGTTTCTGAAGTGTCAGAAGAGCTGCAGGGTAATAAAGAGGCTCTTTGGAGAGCAAAGCCTCTTCAAATTCATTGGTCCTTTTGCAGTCGAAGGCTCACGGGCTGAGCAGCAGCCACGCTGCCTCAGACAGCAGAAATCTGCCCATCAATCATTCACTAACAGTGAGTTCAGCACTAGCAGAACATTTTGTCAGGTCAGTGCTGAAGCAAGTGGGGATTAAAAAAGTTAAAAGCGATATTGGGCTTGAGGGCTTTTCCCAGAGCCCACTGCTTCAAGAGGAAGGCTGACTCCAGGACAGTGATGATGTCACATCTATTGCCAGACCTGACTTCAGCTGTTTCATAAAAATATGTTTATTAAATTTAGGGAAACAATTCTCCAAACATTTCTATAAACAGGTAGGGTGCTGATAGACACCTGGAGTACCTTAACAATTTATGGATGTTTAAGGGAACTCAATTACATCACACAGGGCAAAATGAACAGTACTCATAACCACAGTATCTATCAGGAGAGCACTGAAATACTTTCCTGGGCTAGCAAATAATGGTGGGTGTTGTAGTGACAAAGCATAACTGGTTCTGAACATTTCCAAGTGGCAGACCAAGCAGCTGCAGTATTTCTTGTTTTGGAGGATGATAAACAGAGCTGTGTTATGAACCCTTCTCCTTCTGATGGAAAAGAATTTGTTTCTGCTAAGGCTGCTGCCTCCATCACCTTAGCAGGGAAAAAATAAAAAGAAATGTTCTCAGTTAATCCTGAAGGCTTTCAAGATGAAAGTCAGCAAGATGAATGAGCACAGAAAAGCCACAGTAATATGTGGGCTTACTTTTTCCATACCCCGAAATGGAAATTAATCCGTGCCCTGAGTACTGGGACATGACCATGTAGAGGGTGAAAGAGAGGTTAGAAATGTGGGATTTTTGAAAAATTTTATTTATATCCAAGTTATTCAGATAGCTGCTCTCCTAATGGGAGACTTGTGGAAGGGGAACTGCAGGTCTTTGTCCTGAACATGGTTTTTTTCCAGATACATTCAGTTTCCTGAAAAACAAATTCTGAACAAATTCAGCGATGAATTCTGAAAAGTGTGGAGGCCCTCCCCAGGATGCCTCATGTTGGCTTTTACTGCTAGGCCTCACAGTTCTCTTATGAGTATCACCTCTGGGAGTAGGTTAAGCAGTTAAAAAAAAAAATAAAAGAAAGAAAGAAAAAAATTACTCAGAGGAAAAGCTTACCATGAACAAGAGGAGCAAGGAGAGATCCAGAAGGCTGCTGTGATATACAGCCCAGAACCCAAGAGGAAAGTTGAAAAAAGAAAGCTGAGACCTGGAAAACCCCACAGGACATTTAGGAAATTGTACTAACATATATAAAACCAGAGGTGTTTAATTGTCTCCATTATTGAGGTTTAATTTGGTCTTGAGCAAGGTTTCAAAGAAGGGAAGGGGGTGGAAACTGGAGGTGAGAAGGTTTCAGTGCTGGAGTGCCTGGCTGTTCTTCTGGAAGTGCAAAGCAAACAGTGGTAATACCATGAGCTGGAAGGATGGCTCTCCTCTATCCATTTGAGACAGTCTGGAAGTATTTTAGAAGCCTAACCTTCAGAAACTCAGTGTGGGTCACAAATTGGGAGAAATCACTGGTACAGATCTGCAAGGTTATGTTACATGGGTGAGGAGGAAAATGACAAGATATAAATCTCTTGAAGACATCCATTAGAGATAATTGAGAAATGGATGATACCAGGAATTATGAACTCACAAGCTGATACTGAATTCACATTCATCTGTCTCATCAAGATCTGTAATTACACAAAATTACAAATTAAGTGTACTTTCATTAGGCTCACACGTAAAAGGAAATGGCTTTTCTAATGACACAAGTAAATCTGCACTGGAGGCCCCTCAGTGCCAGAGCCAAATCTTTTCTGGCAGCTTAGAAGGGCCCCATTACCTTTTTAAGGTGAACTGGAAGAGCTGAACCCCACACTAAATTTGGAAGCACATTAAGCATAACTAATTATACCGAAACCTCCCCTCAGCCCATCTCCTGTTTTCTCTCTGCACTGGGGCTCTCGTGTCTCATTTGTGAAGTAAATTAAGGCCATTGTTCTGGGACGAGCCACTTGTTTCACCTCTTGAGCTCAGTCTTGTGTGAAACCACAGAAGAATAAAATTTAAATAAATAAATGTGATTGGTTTGTCTGTGGTTTTGCATAATAACATTGTAATTCTCTGTGAAACACTTCTTCCATCCCCACGGTCTGTATTGCTCAGCCAGACAGTATAAAGTACATCTGGAGACGAGAAAGGAGAGAAACAAAATATTCCTTTGAGTTACCTAAATCCTTCTCTTGGTGTGAAATAGGTACAAGACCCTTATCTGGTTATAAACCCTGGGCCAAATCCACC
Organism: Orthonyx spaldingii; assembly: GCA_013397795.1. Classification (NCBI taxonomy): domain Eukaryota; kingdom Metazoa; phylum Chordata; class Aves; order Passeriformes; family Orthonychidae; genus Orthonyx; species Orthonyx spaldingii. The sequence goes on from VZTJ01003867.1 coordinate 27,111, forward strand.
AATTCACATTTGACACAGAACTAATTGCAGTCAGTGTGAGTTCCTGCTTGCTAGCTGCAGCCCAGTGGAAGCAGACAGTGGAAATCCTTTGGAAAACCCTTACCTGGACAGGGCTAAAAAAGGCACCAGGGCTGAGCTCCATTGGATGGGCACAGATGGGTTGGGATGGGTGGAGTTAGGCAGCCTTCAAATCCACTCAAAACGGTTTTCCTCGGATTTTAATGTAAAATAGAGGCGACTTTAGGAAAACTTTTTGTTGCAGGAACAAACAAAATTCTTCTTTTGAAATCCAAAGAAGTGACAAAGTTGAGGAAGGCAGCAAGAACTTGAGGGCCTTGTCAGAAGCTTTGCCTTGTGTGTCCCCAAACTGCAGCCACGGGGACCTACCCAGCCCTTCAGGGAGAGCCATCCAGTGGGACACCACACTTTGTCTTCTGGCTGTCTGCAGAGCACGAGGAAAGCTGAGAAAAAATGCCTGAGTAAGTGCTGAGACTGTTAAAGTACTGCTTGGAGAAGTGGGAAATTAAGGGATTGTAATTTTCCCTCTGTCTTCGCCGGAGTCAAGATCTCAACCGAAGATATCGAAGTCAATTTAAGTATCACTAGAGTCTATAGTGAATTAAAATAATTATATTAAAACATAAATTATGCCAATGAGATTGCTGTAGATTTAAAAGAAACATAAAATCTGATAAAATATGTGAGTCTCGTGCATAAGAGAAAGTTTAACACTTCCTTAGATATTGCAACTGTGGGCTGCAATGATGAGTAAAAAGAAAAAAAAAAAAAAGAAAGGGGATATTTAGAAAGCCTTATGATCAGTATTTTTTGATTTCTTGACATCTTTTCACAGCTTTAAAATATCCTACTTTCCTATGGAATTTACCCTGAAATAAAACAAATATCAACGCAGCAGCATCCTTTCCAGCACAGAGTTATCACAGGCAGGCAAGGGTCTCCAAAAGGTTGCTGAAATCAAATATGTATCAGGCACCTGTCTAACCCCATTAAAACAGAGCTTTAGAAAAGATGACTTTAAAACAATCCCTTGGGATCAATGTGCCAGTTAAGTCCCCTTTTGCCACGCCCTGCCCAGGTTGCATTGCACAGCTCGTTTCCTCGCTGCGGCCCTGCCAGCCCCCCGTGTGCTGCAGAGCAAACAGAATGGAGAGCTGCGAAAGCAGGGAGATAAAACTAAACAGACAATTTGCAAATGTGTACTAAATCAGGGAGGGCGTACTGCTTCAAGTGAGGAAATGTTAATTTTCCTTGCCTCTTAAATGGACAGAAGCATGGCGAAGAAAAGCAAAATTCCAGAAGGAAAGGATAAAGGGAGAGTAAGGAATGTGTCCACTTACTCCTCATTCGGAAATTCTGTCACTATTTAAACCCTCTTTTTCTTCTTGCTAGGAACAGGGTGCTATCAGCAGTGCACCTGGAAAGAGAGCATTTCATTTTTCAGCAGAAACCAAATTTTTCCCCTTCCTAAGGGCTAAAGAAGGTCTGTGCAAATATGCTTTGCTCTCAGCAGAGCGCAGGTGAGCAGCAGGCAGCTCCTTGTCTCTCTGTCCCCTCTCTGAGAAAGTCATCATTTATTAATTTTTATTAACACTTATTTATTGACAGAGCCACCCAGAGCCCCTTATTTCCCCCGATTGCCTTAAATCCAGATTTGTCAAATGGTCCCTACAAATAAAGAAGCAAATTTGGACTCTAAGCTTTCTTCTAAGAATTTGTGTTGAGGGCTCACATTTTTGCAGCTTCTCCCCAGAAGAACTGGTTCTCTTTTTCCTCTCCAGAAAGGCTTCGAGTCTTTTTCCCATCTGAGGAGAGGAAAGAAGAGGCCAGCAGAGAGCATCTCCCTCTTCTCAGGGCTGCAGCAGCAGGGGGTGGACAAGGTTTCAGTGGTCACCTTTTCTGTGAGGGGCTGCAACTCTGCCTCTGCTCGCAGAGATCAGAGATGCTGGGTGGCAAAAAAAAAAGAGAGAAAAGCCCATCTTGCTGCTTCTGTTGGAAAATAAGAGAGAGGGAAATCGTGGAAGGACTTCTCCAGAACGTTTAAGGATTTAGGGGTGTAAATTTCATCAGATAAAGTGTATTCAAAGCCAAGACATTGTACAAAACCAGTTTAAATTCACATATAAGCTCGTAACATAGAGGAAGCTGACGAGTAATAGCTTTTACATAGAAGACCTAACTATAGGCTTCAACAGGCACATATGTTTTAATTGCTCACACTTTCATGGGAAAGGAGTGTATCACAAACTTTCTTTTCACTTGTCTGCCAGTGCGTTTGCCCCACATGGATATCGAGGGCAGATCAGCCTCAAAAGAATTTGACAACTTTTTCCTTTGCCTTTTTTCTATAACTGAACCATCTACAGTGTAACCAGTGGCTTTAGACATCTTTTAGTCATGGAAGAAAAATGGCAGCACGGTTTTGTAACTGCATATTTTTATTTAAGTGCTGGCAAACTGTCCAGGGCTCTTTTTGTACCTGTAAGATGCTGGGATCACCACTTGGGTGACTGATCCTTCATTGCACAATCTGATTTTTGTTGTCTTGATATCATCACATTTATGGACAGAAATGGTGCCCCAGGTAGGAAAGTGTTCTAGGAAAAGGTGTGTTAAGAAATTAACATTACCTTTCCATATTCTTCAGTTTTCAGTGAGAAATGTCCTTCTGTGTGTACACCTGAGGAAAGTTTCAGGTCAGTTTTTGGGTGTTGGGTTTACACACATTTGGATGCAACTGATTGCTGAAAAGTGAATGTGCAAATGTTTGTTTTAAATGAGCATTTTTTCTTTGAAACCAAGCTCCCTCTTCCAAAAGGATTGCATTTTCCTGGCAATTAATTTCCAAATAGTCTACACTGAATAATACTAAAGGCAAAAAGAAGAACTAAGTCCTGAAGATCCTAAGTCAGTGATTTTTCAGGTCTTCTCTTCTGCTGATTCATGCAGCAGCTATTGAGGTTGATGTGGTATTGGAGAGAGACAGGGAAGAACATTGATCCACTTGTACATGCATCAGACACCCAACTGCAGTTCACTCCTTCTTTTAAACTCTATCTTTTACAGCCTTAACCTCATTCATGGCAGGTCTCACCTGGTTAAATGCACCCACCTCTATTGGTTTCAGTCAAATGAGCACCAGGCAAAGTTCCAGTTGTGTTCCTTCAGCCAACTCCCACCACATCCCGTTATCTCTTCTGGAACTGATGCTTTTCACTGAAGAAACTCTGCTCCCTGAGTCCGTTCTTGCTGCTGTCAGGAAGCAATATCTCTGCTGTTATCCAAAATCTTCATTGAAATTTGGAGTTTTATAACCCAATGTATCCCCAGCACTTGTGCATTGAACTTGACATTATGCACCTGCAAAGCATGGCTGGGTTATCTTATAGATTTAATTTCTTCTCTTTGTCTCCATCTCCTTGCTGTGCCTTTTTTAGTTGTGCATTAAAATAAATCAATATCCTGTTTCACAGGAACTATCACAAAATGCAAATAAACCGCAGGGAAAGGATTCAGGAGGAGAATTAAGATGAGATAAACCCTCAGGTTATAACAACATCTTATTTTTATCACAGTCCCTTTTTAAAATATAAAAAAAAAGAAAAATCATGAACATTCCTGTGGCTGTGGGGAAACTTGCACTTGACTTTTCTGTGAGAATTTCCCTGAGATTGTTCCTATCAGGCACAAAAATTTCTATTGAGAAAGTTGTGTGGCTCCTGTCCTTTGCCACCAGCTTCTCAAATGCTGCCTGATTTCCATGTGATACCAGAGGTGTTTGTGTGACTACCTTTGATGCTGGAAAACTGGATACACTGGCTGCTTGCCCTGCCCAAAACAGAAGGACAAGGAACAATTCACAAGTGCTCCTCCTTCGTGTTGACCACTGGAATGAAATGCTGACTGGGCACGGAAGTGTCTTGGGCAGAGCTTTTGATTTCTGGTTTCCTCTGATTTTGGACTCCTGCTGTAAATTGAGAAGTCTTCTCCACACAGAAGAATATAATATTGCAAAGGGGTGCTGTTAAACCTTGCAGGGGTTTAATTTCTGGATAACCCAGAGGCACTGGGCCGTGTTGAGATGGGGATCCTCACGTGTCCCTCGGGATGAGTGGCACATCCAGCAGTGCCTCCTGCTTACCCCAGGTGTTCACACGTGCCTGAAATGCAGGGCAACTGCCCCAAATCCTCAGTCTCAGGCTGAAAATAGCAATGTGAGCACAGGAAGGGGTTGTGTCGTTCTAATGTGCACTCTGTGGCACCATACGGTGGTGGCACCTCTGTGGTGATCAATGCCTCCACCTTCCCTAGGCCCTCCACCTTTCTTTCCTCAAGGAGAAGGAGCTGGATGAAGATGTAAGAAACATGGCAGTATTTCTTCAGGTGAAGCCAAGCATGTGGTTTCTGTGCTTGTGGCAACTGCAACTGTCTCTGGCAAGATGAAAAGCAGAAGTATTTAAATTAATATTTATGAAGAAGTCTGAATTAAGTTTTTGCTTTCTGTCTCAGTGCTTTATTATTACACGCAGCTAAAGCACAGTATATAAAGATACATTGAGAAGAATTGTCAAGCCATGGGTTCTCGAGAATCATTTAAAAAATCTTGGGAGAAAATGTCAAGATACAGAAGCTGAAGGATGGTGGCAGTTGGGAAACTGAAGAAGTTTTAGACTGTGGTTAAAAGGAAAGCCAAGAAATCAATCACCATTGTTAAAAGTTGCTGCAAGAAAACGCTGCATATGACAAAAGAAAGGGCACACTCAGAATACATCAAGGAAAAAAAAGAAGAGCATGATCAAGACATCTTAGAGAGGGTGTGATGTCCTCCAATTCTTATTCTACTGCAGAGCAGAAAGAAATGACAAATGGGGAGCATTCAGTTCACCTGAAGCACGTACAAAAAAATTTAAGAAGAGAGAATTAAAAAATTAAATATGATCCATATCAAAATTAGAGCTAAACAAATGGCAAAATAAAGTTACACATCACAGTAGTAGAATGGTTTTTGCCATGGCATGACCCTTAGGGATAAGATTGAAATGCTCTAGAGATTTCACTGTTTTCAGGCCAGCCAGTAATGACGAAGAAAATCACTCCCATGAGAAAAAAAATAAGGAAAAAAATAAATGGGAAAAAGAAAAGAGAAGGGAGAAATTAAATTTCGTCTTTCTCATGAAAGGCTTTTTATGCTTAGATGTATGCCTCAGCCAGAGTCAAAATTCCCCCTCTGCAGCTCTGCCTCCCTTTCTGCCAGATGGAGCAGCGCACTCCCCCAGCTGGATTTCTGCAGAGAAGAAGTGACATCCAGGGGCTTTGGCCCCTGTTTGCCGTGAGTTTGATCTGTGTGGGCAGCCCACCTGCTGCTGCTTTCCGGGAGCAGTCCCTTTTCTCACAGCCCAACTCCCTCATCCCGGACAAACGCTCATAAATACATTGATGGATCCCTTGCTTTGATCCATCTGTCTCCTCTCCTGTGGACTCACTCCCTTCTGCAATAGTTTTGCTCCTTTTAATTCCTTCCTTTCAAGTGCAAGCCATAGCCCACACGCCTTTCCAGGACTTTGTGCATTAAGTATTCAGGATTACAGGGGCTGTTTAGAGTGACACAACCGCTGCCATGTGCTGCCAGGGTGACTGTGGCACAGCCACCTCCCAGTCATACATATGGATTTGCTTCATGAATTCCAAGAAGAATTTTAAGCAACTCAAGGGGGACCTCCCAGAGCTGAGGTGATTAGAGGAGATGATGATACAGATGTCAGCTGGGAAGAATAAAAATGCAGCACAAACCGTAGGGAAATGAGTAAGGTGGAGGGAGCCCTGTCACGGTGAGTGACTCAGCAAAGGTGTCAGCTCCGAGCAGGGAGGGGAACGGAGCAGTGCCATTGTGATTATTGACAATACAGGCTTGTGAAGGATGCTCCTGTGAGCAAAACAAATTCAGCTCTAATGTGCTCCCCACAGAAAAACATATGGCAGCAGAGCTGGAAGGCCTTGAGGAATGATTACTGGGTTAGTACAGGAACTTGTAGAGGGAAATTCATTTGATGATGTCTCTGAAGTGCCTCAGTTCTGTTTGCTTTAGTGAGAATTATGCATGTGAAGTGTTTTAGAAAACAGTTGTATGGGTTGGTAAATGTGGATTTATGACCATTGAAAATATGATGCCTATTTGGACAGCTGGGTGAGTGTTCTCATTTCAGCTTTGGCATTCTTTCTTTATCAAGAACATTTATTGGGGAAAAACTTCAATAGAGGCTGTCTCAGAACCTACAAAATAGAGGGTATTCAGGCAATTCATCTTTAAATTAAGATTACACATATTTCTTTCCATTTCAGGCAAACAATACCGCACTACAAAATTTCAGCCAGAACGTTCTGCATGTAAGTTGACTGTGACAGCTGGAAAGTTTTGACTTTTACAAGAGGTGCTGACTAATAACAAAAAAAAGCTGATTTAATGTAGATGCTGGAGCTCACAGCTGTGTGCATGGGGTTTTTCCCCTAGTGCAGCACTGACATGGACATTCAAACAAATCAACAAATTAAACTCAACCCATCTTCATACATTATATTCCTTGCCTCAAGACATTCATAAGGCGAGCACTGAAGTTTTTTGAAAACACTAGATACATATCTGAATAAGAACAAATAGCAGCCTGGCTCTGTTGTGCTCAGAAGATATTAAGTTTCCTAACTTTTAAGAAACGTACACAGCAACTTAATAATATCTCAAGGCCGTAATGAATGCCTTGATTCAAGTCAAGTTGAAATCAATGGCAAAGTCAATAAAATCAGTGCAAATGCATTCAGTCAGGTCCAAAACGCTGGCAGGTAATTGCTCCTGTACAAACTGCTGGATCGTGTCATCCTTATGCTGATTTACTTCTCCACAACCAAGCTGCACGTACTGAAATGCACCTGTAGTTTTGGTTCAATCTAAACTGCTTGGACTGAAAGGGGGGAAAGATTTTTCCAAGCTCAGGCTTCCCCTGACCTGCCATGTTTTACCACACTTAGTCACCAGAACAGTCATCTCTCTCACAGTCATGCTGACTCCTTCATTTACAAACCCTCTCTCCATCTTTCAGCGGGATATGCCCGTATAAAAACCGGCTGGTGTGGAACAAACGACATTTTCAGAAGATTGTTTGTACTTCATGAACTTAGACCAAAGGTTTTGTGCTCCAGCCCACGTGCAAGGTGACTCCATCAGGTCAGACAGACTACTTTCAGGCTGAAAGTGTTGCAGATTGACTTTTACAATTTTGTTCAATTTATTTAAAGTAGTGAATGCCAAAGAAATGAAAAGGCACAGCGCATGGCGCATAGTTGAGAGCATTTTTGTGCAGCAGTGGGATACACGACAAGATCTCCCTGTTTTAAATGAAGCTCCAGTACTATCTCTGAAAGGAGAACAAAGGAAACAAAAAGAGGGAAGAAAGATTAGAATCACAGCACTGTACTTGTACAATTTCTTGTTCCTTCAAAATTAGCAGAAGCCAGAGTAAAAGATAAATGATCAACATGTTAAAATTACATCTTTGAACTCTTACAACCAGCTAGGATAATGAAAAAAGCAGCCTTGTTGGGTAGATATTCCCACACTGCCTTCGTAGCTTGAAAGTGATTTTTTTGTTGTCGTTGATGACATTTCAGGGGCATAATGAATTAAATCTGAGTTGCAGTGGAGATCCTGGAGAAGGAACCCAAAAGTTCACAGAAGAGTGGTTACATCCATGCCAGCAGGAATTCACTGTCAGAGGAGTGGGTTGGTTGACCAAAACAACCCATGCAGAGTTATTATCTACTGATAGTTTGCTTTTTTTTTTTTTTT
>VZTJ01003867.1:34996-46650 GCA_013397795.1 Orthonyx spaldingii
GGTTTTTTTTTTTTTTTTTTTTTTGCAGGGGAGGAGTGTTACACCAGGTGAGAAATAATCTGCTTCTTGAAGATAAACGCCTCTAGGGTTTGCGTTTGAGGTTTTGTGCAAGAAAGAGGCATTAGGGATGTGCTGAGGGAGCCTTGGTGAGGTGATGAGGCCTCCTGGGCTGTGTGATTTGAGCCATGGAGCCACCACGTGGGTTCCTTCCAGAAGGAATCGACCCTGGGAGCATCAAATCACTCAGAGAACTGAACCAAAGACCTCTCAGGGGTTTCACTCCACAGTTGCCCCACTGGTTTTTAGCAGTGTGAACACAGCCAGGCATCCCCCCCGTTCTGTCTTCGGACACTGCAGGGATTTGTAATTTTCCATAAATGATGGCATAGCAGGGCATTTTGATGCAAATTGGTTTTGAGCATCTCTGCAGAACAATGATAAAAGGGAAAAGAAATAAAGCAGCTGAACGGGAAATAACAGGGAATCTGCCTAGAAGTGCCACCAAGAGGTTTCACATTTTGAAATAGAACTGGAGTTAGCAGTGAGGTAACGCAGAAAGAGCCAGCCCTAAAATTCCCTGCATGTCACACCTCACAGCCGTGCAAGCAGCAATGCTCACAGCAGCTCTGTGTTCCAGTTCTTGATTTTTCTCTCATTTATCCCAATGGAGCAGCATGGGGCTGAGTTGGAGGAATCCTCATTTCCAGCAGCATTAGTAGGATCAAGACCTTGTTTGCAAATGAGGGAAATGTGGCATTTGGAGCTCTGCAAAGAGCAGTCAGTTGTGCTTTCTGTCAGCTTTTGTATGTGCACCTAATGAATGGTGGAAAATGATTGCAGTGGGGGCATGGAAGCAAGCATGGGTGCTACAGCAATAAATATGAGCTGATATAAATCAGTGGCATTTTATTGACTTCAGTTCTGCCGGTCTGATTTAAATCAAGGATGAATTTGGCCCCAGGGCCTTGCAGAGAAATCTCTGGGACTGAATCCTGCTGTCTCGGCTCAGATAATTTTTTCCTAAATTTCAGTGAGAGTCATGGTTGAACAAGGATCTCGGGATTCTGCTGTCACATAAGACAAAAACCAGCTCTCTCATCAGCAGCTCATTTAGATTTGAAATGTATCTAAATGTTTCATGGAAATTATAAGCTTTAAAATTGTTCCCATTGTGTTTTTAATGCTGAGGCATTTCCACTCTTCATATGTTCAGAAACGTAAGTCACATTCTCCAGTTAAAAAAAAAAAAAAATCAGAAGCACATATGAAAAAGACTCCAAACAAAACAAATTACTTTGTGTGTGTGTTATCTAAAATGTAGAAGCTGCATATTGAATAGAAACAAGTAAAATGCCAGTGGGTTCACAGGCACACAGCACTGCAGGTGGGGAAGCCAGGTAATATGAGGATTCTTCATTTTCCTTTCTTGTTGCTTTTCTTTCGGTGTTTTCAAGGCAGACCCATCAACTTCACAGGAGTGTCAGACTCAGAACAGAACCACATGTTAAGAAAATTACTAATTATGGAGAAGGGAAAAAGGCATGGAAACAACATGAATTTTTTGTAGGAGACCTGGTAGTCTCCAGGTCTTCTACTTCCCAAGGAAAAGTAACTGCATTGCTTTTCAAACCGCAGACTAAGGCGTGATAATTCCATATTGCTGTAAGTGCTAAAGGAGATCTCCATTTTTATGATTTTGTGCCTCATTTTCAGGAGGCCACCCGGGTCTGTGTGTAAGAGCAGGATGGCAGGTAAAGATAAAGCTTGGCTCTGCTTGCCTTGCTTGGAGAGGGCAACATCCACAAATAACCCAGCACCCAACACGGGAACACAGGGTCCCTGGGATGGCCACAGCTGCCAGTGCTGCCTTTTTCCCAACCTGGAAATGAAACTGGAGATAGTTTTTAGTACAGGAGGTGATATAAAGGTGGATCTTTATTTGGAGGCCTCCAGGGGCAGTTATGGAACAGTGTCCCCAAAAGGCCCCCCCCCCCAGGGGTGAACACAGTTTTACAGGTTTGGTAAATTAGCAGAATTGATAAAAACCACTAATCAGGAGGACAGGTGGTGATGCAATTCCCCCTCAGGTCAAGCCCCTTCTCTGGAGCCCCCCCTGGGTACCAGCTGTACTTTGTTGATGAAAATGTGTCTCCAAGAACTGTTTTCACCTGTGGTAGCCAGGGAGAACCAGGATAGGACAGGGGTCTGGAATTTGTTTTGTTTTCTTGTTTAGGAAAATGCTGAAAAGCTAAGCTACAATAGGAAGTTACAACGTTATAAATCCATGTGTAAAGGATACAGAGAATATATAAAAGAAAAAAGGGAAAAAAACGAAAATGACAAAAACCAGGGCTCAGGGCACTGCCCTCGCACCTGAGCCTGGTGAGCCTTAATTAGGCTCAGCTGCAAAGAACCAATCAACCTTAACGAGGTACCAAGGTGTGAGGGCAGCAGGGACAAAGACGCCTGAGCCTCCAGCCCCTCCGGTCTGCTGCCTTGGGACTCCTCTTTGTTGTAAGGAAACTTATTTCTCCCTAGATCGAGTCAGAAAAGGTATTTTTTCCATTTGGTTTATGAAATACCTGTAAATCGGCAGCTGAGGGTGGTGGGGTTGGGTTGTTTCTGTCAGGATTTTGTGCAGTTTGCTCAGACTGGAAATACAGTTCAGGTTAAATAGGAATGAAATTTCTCTTTGTTTTTTTGGGGGGATGGAGCTAAAGGAGAAAGGCAACCACTGTAAGTAACTAGCTAGTTTAATGTAATTTCCAAATAAGCATTTCACTTTCTGGGGAGAACGGGAGATTGTATTTTTTAAAAAATAAACTTGTATGAATTCCATTAGAAAAAATGCTATTGCCCTAAGAGAAAAGGAGAGACTTTCTTTTTAAGCTTGTTTTGGTTTCCTTGCTGTTTTGATCTGTTGAAATTGCTTGACCAGTTATTGTGGACTCACATATTGATTCAGGCAAATGCCTGTGAGAGGCCCTTTAATGCAAAGAAAGTCATCTCCTGTAACATCTCCCTATTTCTTCTTCTAAACACGTATAAAGATTTCTCAGTTGGCTCTTTGACTGGCCAAGGGGCTCTGAAGAGGTCTGAGTGTCCCGTTTCCATCCTGAGAGCGTGTAGCATTTCCCAGGGTTAGTTTCCTGCTGAAACCCTTGTGTGTATTTTAGCTGCTCCCATAACTCTGAAATGTCTGTCCCACTCACGAGGGTGCTGCTCACGTGTGTGTGAGCAAATTGTCTCTTTTTATATTGCAGTATCTGTAGGTTGTGCCTTTTTTTGTAGCAGACAGCTTTGTGGTTTGGGTTAGGGATGAGCAGCTCAAGGAAAAGGGTGTAAATATTTAAGCTTTATTTTTTAAAGATCCTGTGAAGGGGTAACCCTCAGAAATCTGACCATGTGTGAGTGGTTATGTGCTGTCCTCACCCAAGGGCTTCCTGGGAAAATCTGTGAATCTTTTGAGCCGTGGTCATTCAGACTTTGCTCAAAAGAGAAAACTCCTGTTTAATTTACTTGAAATGCGACAGAAAACCATGAAGACCCTCATGCAATTCCCTCTAGGGCACAGATCATTCATTTCCCTCACCTGTTGGGCTGCTGCTCCTATTCCCTGACCTGGCTCAGCACCAAGGCTGCAGCCAGCAGAGCCAGGTTTACTTTGCTGTTGAATTTTTCTGGGCAAATGCAGTATTAAGCCTGAAACAACTCCCTTTAAAGCAGTGGTTTGTGTATCCTGATCACAAATCCGGACTCTGCCGCCTGTTGCTGTGCCTTTGCTGCTCGGGGGTCTCAGGTGTGCAAAGTGCAGGCTGCAGAGGGGTCAGGGCAGTGCAGAGGGAGCTGGAGCTGCCCGTGGGGAAAGGAGAGGTGCTCAGGGTGGAGGCAGCACTTACTTGGCTGTCAGGCACTTCCCACAGCCTGAGCTTCGTGTCACATTCACTGCCTGCACCTGCCAGTCCTGTAAAGCACAAACTTTGCCCAGGGAGGGTTTCAGGTGCTTTGAAAACAAGTTGCGTTGTTTTTCTTTACGAGGTTGTAAAAATAAGGAATAATGAACAGAGGATGGCAAGCAACTGTTAAATCAGCAATAAATGGATGTCAATCCAAGCCATGGTTTATTGTGCAGACTTTGCTGTTAATGTCTGTTTTCTGGGATGTGTGAGTTCTGAAAAACAAAGAGTTAAAAAAGCTGCGTTTGTCACTTAGCTTCTGTGACAGTTCATAAAGCTCTGAAATGTCTAGGAATTGTCCTCGGTTTCAGTTCCAAGCAGCCCTAGAACACCTCAGACAACAGCTTTTAATGGAAACACTGTTTCCATTTTAGTAAATAAATGAATAAATAAGTAAATAAAATAAAAGAAGTTTAGTAATCTCTGTTTTATGCTAAAACCACAGAGAATATTTAAAATATTTTTACTTTAGGTTTAGCTACCAACATGAGGAAGCAAATAAAGAATTACCAGAAGAAACATCCCTGAAAGAGCAGTTTGAGTGTTTCTCTTTCAGCAAGGCACAGTTTGTGTTTGCCTCCAGCTGACGTGTGCCACTGCTGTTGTACATGGGACGAGACACAGGAAAAGAAAAAAAGACCCACAGCAAGAAATCCCCTGTGACTTACACCGTTTACACACGCAGGGTTTTCGTTTTCTGTGCAGTGTAGCTGGTTTGTTAGTTGGAAAATTGATGGGAGTAGTTGTGTTTGTTTGGTCTTGTTGGACTAGAGCCCCTTGTATTTTTATTTTTTTTTTTCATTTCAGCTGAAGTGAAAAACTGAAAGCAAGCTAAGACTTAAAGAAAGTACCACTTTAAAACTGTGTTTGGTGAGTAGTATTAAGCAAGATAATTGTGGAAATAACAAGGAGATATTGATGCTAATGCTTGAGCCTTTGTTCAACATGCCTCAAGAGACTGAATTTTCTGCTTAAATAGATATCAGCAGATACAGTAATTAAATAGTAGTATTTAGAAATTAGGCTGAAGATATTTCATGGATTTAGTTGGTTTAAAGTTAATGCTGTTTGAATATGATTGTTTTCTTAATTAAATGTAATTTCTACTACTGAGTAAGCTAGGACATCTAAATACATCCTTTTGCATCACAGCTCCATTTTTTAAACCCTCTCACTTATCCAGCCTAAGATTTAAACAGTAGGAGTTTAATCTCCTGTCTTTCTGCTTTTGCACCAGCTGAAAGGCACAGATCAGTGTTCCAAAGCCTCGTGGAAAATCCCATCAGTCCCCTCTGTGGAGCTGGTGTTCTCTGCAGAGCCTCGGGGCATGGGGAGGGGCAATAATCATATCTAGATCTAATTATCTATCACATCTGGCAGCTTGTGGGAGCTTCCCCTGAGCTGGGCAAGGCCAGGGTCTCCAAAGGTGCTGGGTGAGCCCCCCAGTGTGTTATTCTCGGAGATTTTCTGCCACATGTGAGCGATCCCAAATGCAGGATTTGGCCCTCAGTGTTGCGTCTCCCCTGTTTTCCCCTCCTTGGATGTGTTGTTAAAATACTCCGGCCTGTTTTGGGGACTTGTGAGAAATGCCTAAAGGTAATTTTGGTGACTTGATTTGTGTTTTCACTGCCTGATGAGTCGGTTATGGTGAGAATGGAAGCAGCTAAGATTGTTAGCACAGAGAGTGACTTCAGCTGTTCCAGAGCTAAGTCAGCTTTTTCATGTAGCCAGTGGGAGGTTACTTTTAAAACTCGTGGAGATAACCCTGCAAAGACTAGATTAGTTCTGATGTGTTATTCCAGCCTTTACCCATTACACAAGCAGCAGATGGTTCATCGTGTTACATTTTATTGACCTACAGGAAGTGATAGAAGAGGTGTTTTTGTCACTCCTACTTGCTACAAAGCCTACAAAAGTTGCTTTTAGCTCTTACCCAGCGACTTCAAATTGGGTATCTGTCTTGTTTAATGAGCAGAGGAAAAGAGTAAAAAAAAAAAAAAAATCAATGAAAGTAGGGTTTGTAAATATATTATCTGAATCCCCTGGGCTTATTAGGTAGGAGAGTCTTGTAGACAGCAGGATCCATATGGAAATCCTTGAGGTAATTTCATGCAGTGTTGTTCCATACTTGTAATTCTTTGGCTGTGCAGATGATTTCCTGTCTGACCAGACTAAGCAAGCTGGGTGAGTCACCCATTAAGAGGATTAAATGCTTCTGGCTAGAAGAAAGCAGAGACCAAGCTTTCATGTGTGGCGTGGAATCGAGCTGGTGTGATAAAAGGAATGCAAAAAACAATCTAATTTTCATTTCTGACATGCTTAGATAACAGAAGAATTTGTAGCTGCTCTCTTTTAAATGAGAAACATAAATGGCTTACAAAGGACCATTCAGGGGTAAATCAAGTTTAGAATATAAACTAGATGCCCAAAAGCAACCTTTGTAACTTTTCTGCGAGTTATTCTCCTGAAACAAATGTAGTCTGGAGGTGTCAGTCTCTTGAATGTTTTATAGCCTTAAAAAGTGATGTCAAAAAATCTGTGCTTTGACAAAATTCTGACCTTGAGGTGTAGGGGCTCCACTTTCTTAACTTGTACAGAGGAGTGGTTCTGTCCATGCCAAATCTGGACAAATGGAGACTGGGAAATGTGGCTGCAGTTCCTGGCAGTGCAGACAAAACCCATCAGACGTGCGAGTGGCACAGCTCAGGAAAGTCTGCAGATCAGCCACAAAGCTGGAAGGAAGTTTGGGATGTATTAATTTTAATCAGCAGGGCACAGGTGGCATTTACGTGTGCAGGACTGAGGCCACAGGGATGAACAGACAGAAAAGTGGACTCTAAAAACTGGCAATAAACCTGCTTTGTATCCAGCTTTGGTCTGAGGCAAGAGGGGAATCCCCACTGCTGTGCTGTTATTTTAAACATCTGTGTCTTCTCTTTAATAAAGTTATAGACACGTGCAGGCTCAACATCAGTGAAAAGGTGGTTTCTTCACTCTGCTGTTGCTAGAAAATGTTATCTTTTCTCTTTTTGAATTCATGGCTTTAAATCCTTTCCTCCCAGAGCAGTGAGAGCAGGGGAAATAGAGAACAGTGCACCTCGAAGGTTGTCAGAAGTAGGATTTGCTCACCTCTGGGTGCTGAACACTCAGTGGCAGTGCCAGCTGCAGGCAGAGCCCTCAGAGCACAGCCCAGAGCTCAGATTAACTCGGTATCACTTGCTCTTGGTGGTAGCTCTGCACTCAACAGCGAGAGCAGAACCTCAGGATGAGCTGTGTCGCACAGGTGGCTGTGCAGGCACTTCTTGTCCTGTGCTTGTTCCCTCTGGGCATCCTCGGGGACTCTCCTGTTCCTCTGCCACTGTTGAAGCCAGGACCTGTGGAGGATTTAGTGCTGCCAGCGAGGATGGCAGGGGCTGGCTGTGCCTGGCGTCGTCTGGCAGTGACCCCTCACCCTTCACTGCCTTGGGGCTGCTAGACCCCTCTGCAGAGCTGGGCTTGCACAGCCCCTGGCTCAGCCACAGGGACCAGGGCTGGGTTATGAAATGCACCAAACACCCAGGGTGAGGTGGTGCTGCAGGGAATTCCGAGACCAGCAGAGCTGTGCCCGTGGCCTGCCCTGATTTTGGAAGAGGAGGCAAACCAAACCAGAGGAGGCAAACCAAACCAGAGGAGGCAAACCAAACCAGAGGAGGCAAACCAAACCAGAGGAGGCAAACCAAACCAGAGGAGGCAAACCAAACCAGAGGAGGCAAACCAAACCAGAGGAGGCAAACCAAACCAGAGGAGGCAAACCAAACCAGAGGAGGCAAACCAGCCACCTTGGCCTCTGCAGCTGGAACCAGCAGTCCCACCCCCAGCTCCTTCAAGCACTGGTAACGCTTCTCTTCCCCACTCACCTTCCCCCCAGGTGCTCGAGGCCGTTACCATTTTGAGGTGTTTGAATTAGACAGTTCTTGTGTTTATCCTTTTGGGTGGTTTCTCCCCCCTTCTTCTTTTTTTTTTTTTTTATTATTTTTTGGTGTGGCTTTCTCAGCATGATGTTTGAAATTATATCTCGAGGTGCTTCAATATTGAATGCTTTCCTGGCAGCAAAGCCTGGGAAGGCAGAGGCACAAATATACACATTTTCTATTTTGATGTTGTGTGCAGTAAGTGATATCTATGCTTCCTCATTGCTTATTTTTATCCGCTTACCCGTTTTCATCCCCTGTTGCTACATTGCAGCTTTTCTAACCCTTCTCCCTTTCTGTAGCAAAAAAAAGGACACTCAGATGAACAGATCTTTTTCAGTTTTTGGAAAGTTTACATTTTTTTTTTTTTTTTTGGTTGTCCTTTTCAAAAGTGAGATTACTAAAGGTAAAAAAGCAAAAAGCATGAATGATTCTATTACATGCAGTGAAAACTTTCAAGTGTAGGTTTTCAAGCTCTCTGCTGTAGGGTTTTTCTGGTGGGGAGAGTGGAGGTGGAGTGTATTAAAAAAAAAAACAACTATTGAAGAAATGAACATTTGCTGTTAAAGACATAACAGAGAATTCAGTGCTCCCCAGCACCAGCATTTGGATGATTAGCGAGGAAACAGTTTGAGTGTTCTTGTGGAAAACATAAAGGTGATCAGGCAGAATTTGGCTCATAATGATGGCTTATTCTGGAAGTTCTTACGCTCCATTCCTACTCCATAGAGTGCATGAGTGCAGCTGGAGGCCAAAGGTTGCTAAGAATAAAGAACAATCAGCAGACTGGGATTTTGCTCTCCAGAGCTGCCTTTTTACCTTGGGCAGGCATTAATTCCTCGTGTTGTTGGATAAGAGACGTTTTATTGTTGGCTGAGCCATTTGTGTCCCCCACACATCACCCAGTCAGGAAGAGAGGATTTCAGCTGTCCCAAGCAAGGCTGATGTTCCTGGTGAAACTGGTGCTGTTTGGCTCTGTAAGGATTGCTAAGGAATGGTTTGATTCTCCACAGGCAGGGCAGTGCTGTGGGATGAAGTGAAGCTTACAACAACCCAGAATTTTTACCTCCCACCACCCCAGCAAAGAGACTTTTACCTGTGTCTCCCTCTGCTCCCCACTACAGACCGAGCCAGCTCGGTGAAACAATGCAGGATTTCCATTTCTTGCTGCAGGGCTCGAGAAATTCATGACCAGTTGCTGATGCTTATTTATATTTGGATGTAAACACTATATCAAATGTGCTTTTATTGCCATTCGTTCCAATAAAAAGGTAAAAATACATAATCTAAATGTAAATTTGTCAGTGAATAAAAGGGGGCCACAAAAAATAGCTGGAAAGTTATCAGTCTTGCTGAACATGAAATACTGTGGAAAAAGATGGTAAATGCATACAGAAAGAAATGGAAGAAAATACATTTATTTGGAAAAAAATATTGCCAAGAAGGAGACAATTGTACTCCATTCTGTCAGAACATAATATAATAAGGTTTCTTGATTCTTCAGGGAAGTCTCTCAAGGTAATTTTGTGTAGCTTTTAAAACAGTAAACAATAAAAAACTAAGAATGAAACATGGGTTACTCCTCTCAGGAGCAGCTGCAACTTTCGGTTTTCTCAAAACCCTTGTCAGTAGAACTCCTTGGCCATTATTATGTTAGGAAAAAGAAAAGTGAATTTTCCATTAAGATGATCTTTGGAAGAGCAAAGCAAGGCAATAAGAAGATACTTGACACAACAGGTAGCTTTTCAGCACCATAGAAGTCCATAATTTATATTTTTTTTTAACCTCTCCCTTGTCCAACTGCAGAGCAATGTGACTTGAGGTCCTGCCGTGTCAGAGGCAAAGTTTTTAAGGATTTAGTCACTGGCTGGTGCACTCCCAGGCCCCTCAGCCTCCCTTCTGAGGGACCAAACATTTGCATGGATTGTGAGGGTGGCATTGAAACCATCAGGCAGGGTCAGACCACGAGTGCTGAACATTATTGTCCCTTCACGTTGGCTGTTGTCCCTTCTTGTTCTGGGAAGCTACTTTTAGTGTCTTTCCCTCAAGGAGAGCATTATTTTTGATTTGTGTGGAGCAGCATGGAAATGGGCTTGAAGTGATCAGCTGCTGAATTGTGTGTCCTCTACCTTTTATTAGAGGTGTTAGTTCACATCCTGATGAAGGATGTATTGTGTGACCACAGAAACAGAGTAGATTTAACTCTCTTTAAATGCCTTTTATCAATTTCCTCTTGCCATAAAGGATGAGTTATTGACAAACCCCAGGCCTTCTGTCACACCTCCTCCTCCTCGGGTTTAACAGCCCTCTCCTACATGCCCTTGTTGCTATGGTGCTCCATCTCACAGCCAAAATGCCTTAGATATTGTAATAGGTGACACATTGATAACTTTGAATTCTTTACTTAAGCAAAAAACGTTGAGGGTGTGAGGCAACCAAAGTGTTGACAGTAATGGCAGAGGTTCTCAGGAGATCATTCCCGTGCTGCCTTCCTCTTGAAAAAGCAGTGTGGAATGAGGGATTTGCCCAGAAGGGAGTAGAAAGGCAGTTTTCTCGGCTGTAGATTATCATATTTTATTGATGTTTTTAGGTAAAAGTAAATAAGCAAACCTATGTGCTCTGCTGGTTTCCTTCTGTAAATATTGGCAGGAAGAGCAATGATGTCTTAGATGTGTGTGAGATCTCAGATGTTTCTGTGCAACAACTTGAACAGTCTGGAATTTTTCAGATAGGGAAAAAACCCAAGAAACTTTCCATTACCTCTTTTCTTACAATACAAACTTGTATTCTGCACCTTAATTTCCATAGAACTGCCAGGATTTTTTTCTTTTTTAAAGGGAAGCAAAACTTTTGTCTTGGAAATTGAATCTTTAGTGTTGTTCTGGGTAAGGTTTTGAGATGGTGCTCTCCTTGTTTCAGAAGCAGAAGCTGCTGTCCATGAGCACAGCTGTCCATCTAAAAAGCATTTTCAATCACAGGTATATGAACAGTCATTGTAATAGTAATGGAAAATTTAGTAAAGCTGCATTTATTCACTGAATATTAAGGCTGATAATAACAAAACATACATTGTTGATGCAGAAAAAAAGTGAAATAATGTAAATATATAAAGTAGACGTTGACAGGAACTGCTAGAAAGTGTCAAAGAGAAATGAGTCCAGGTGTAAATCAGTTCTGGCCATGTTAAAGCAGAGCTGTGAGGGGTCTTTCCAGATGAGTATTAATGCTAACACCATGCTGAAGCAAAATATATTGCCCAATTTTTTTTTTTTTTTTTTTACTTCAAAATATGGAAATATAAAATTGGGAAAGAAGCATGATCTTAAAGATCCTGTTCTCACAAATTAATGGAACATGCCAGCAGCTCTCCTGATGCTCAGCCGGGCGTGTTGTGTGATGAGCTGCCAGCCTGAACTGGGAACAAAGGCACCTTTTAGAGAAAGTGTTGAGTGCCCAGTCTTGGTGGACACTGAATTTTCTGGCAGTGCTGACTCCCCTGGAGGGCATAACCCACCTGGGACATCCTCCAGAAGGAGGGGCTTGTGTCTGATTTTGTCACATTTAAGTCGTCTCATGATGGTTTTTTGAGGTTCATTTGCCCGGCCGTTTTCTGGCTGCTCAGCCCCCTGTGCAGAGCCGGTTCTGGGCTCCGCCAGGCGCTCCGGGCGCGGGTTCTGGGCTCCGCCGGGCGCTCCGGGCGCGGGTTCTGGGCTCCGCCGGGCGCTCCGGGCGCGGGTTCTGGGCTCCG
>VZTJ01003867.1:62461-78914 GCA_013397795.1 Orthonyx spaldingii
TTTTTTTTAATTCCTAGTGAGTAGGTTAAAACGTAAAAAGACAGAATTTTGCCCAGGAGACTGATTCTTCTCAGGCAGAATATATATTTTAAAATGACTGCCATCAATGTGATGTGGTAATAGACCTTCATCCCTAATGCAAGTGCTGGCAGCAACTGAGGCATCCGAGGCATCATTTCCTAGAATATGTCTGTGGATGACTTTTTGTGGCTTTTTGTAGCAATCTGACTTCAATTCAAACCGTAATCAGCTAATCACTGGCAATTTTCAGATATGACTCAAGCTAATTTCAAGACAAATCCGCCTTAGTTTCGTTGAACAGCCCTGGAGATGATGTTTATGTTGATGTCCATTAGAATTCCAACTGGCAGTAATGTAAGCTGTGCAAAAAGAAAAACAAAAATCCCACAAAAGAAAAAAAAAAAAAGAAAAAAAGCCAAAAAAAAACCCCCTTTCTAAAATGAACAAAAAGAAAAAGTCTGCCAGCCTGAAGTGCAGAAAATGGAAGTTTATTTTTCGCCACCTGTGCTCCCCTAGCAGGTGATCTGAACCTCGGATGGAGCTGTGTAAGTAAGCAATGGGTCATTTAGGATACTTACCCTGACTGGACGTGTCCCTCAGCTTCTCTTCAGCACTGAATATCAAAACATCTGCCTAAAATCGTGGAAACTAAGCATGGGGTTGGAATCAAGGCCTTACAATGTGTCTGTGACTTTTTGAAACCACAGACAGCTTCAAACCACAGCCAACTTCCCTGCTGTGCATCACTCAGGCATGTCAATGAGTCTAGAACCTGACTGATTGATTGAGGAGTATTTTTCCTTCTTTTTTAACCGTTACTTGAATTTTTTCTCTCTTTGCAATCTATGGCCTCAGGTATACACAACACCCCATTTGCAGAGAAATTTCCACAACACAGAGGGATGGGCCCTCGAGTCATGCAGCCAAAGTGAGACGCTGCAGGACTGAAGTGGGCACGTTAACGAGCAGCTTTCTTTTCTGAAAACACTCTATAAATCTATAATCTATAAATCTGTACTTTATGAGCAGAAATTGGATGGGTAAAGCCTGCCCCTGGCACTGCTAAACACAGAGGGAGGTGTTTTTTGGCATCTGTTGCAGGAGGGTAAATGTGAAATCCTTTTCTTGAAGCAAGACAATATTGCTGCTGCAGTACTGACCTCACATTTATTTCATTTGTTTCATTTTTCCATTGTGGCTACAAAATACAGCTTTGGAGCTGCTGCCAGTGCTTCCTTTGCCCTCAGTGTGCCATTAATATGAAATTCAGGTGCTGTGGGATCTCTTGGCCTCTGTGTGGGAGCTGCTGAGAGAAACCTCTCAGTGTCAGACACAAAGGGTCTGTCCCTCTCACCTCAGAAGCCTTGGTGGACTTGGCACCTCACTAGAGTGGAGGAACAAGATGGAATTTTCACCAAAACCCTGATGGGGAATCCACAGAGAGAAGGACAGGAGTCTCTTACTGCACCTACTGTTATTTGATCAGGCTTGAAAACAGCAAATCCCACAAAAACCCATGAAATATGCAGCACTAAAAAAAAAAATAAAAATATTAATTTCAAATCAATCACCACTTAATCACACTGAAATGAACAGTAAAAAAATACAACCCCAGTGTGTTGGGCATTCAGATATTCAATGCTTCATCCTGAGCAACACCAGCCAAGAAACACTTCTGTGGCTGTCTCCTGTTTGGATCTTAGTTAACTGGGATCACTGAGGAAGGGCACCTGGAGTCATAAATAATTTTACTCAGTGTACGATGGTGGTGGGATGGCAACCAGAGCAATAACAGCTAAAAAGGGAATGCAGATTAATAGAAAAAACACAGAATGGCATTTCAGAAATCAGTGGTCCTTCACCCTCAATTGTGTGTGCTGCTGGCTGCATCTCAAAAATATGAAGAGCAGAAACAGAGATAAAATGATTGGTTAGGTAGGAAAACTTTCTTAAAGAGGGAACTTGAAATGACAGTACCTGTTTATCACGGATGAGATAAATCACACAGAACAAGCTCCTGTTAGACAAAGTAATTAACGGCATACTTGTTCTCAGAAAAATCTTATTTAATGAGATCTGAAAAAATAAAACATGATTTAATTATGGTAGATAACAGCAGTCACGAAGCTTGCACTGATCATATGTAAGTTATATGTTACATGTCATGTTGCATATTAAAACATCTTACAGAACGTTATCTATCACATATATGTTATGGCATATTGCATAGAATATTCTGATGTATTAATTTGGACCACACAATCTTTTATTGCAATATTATTGTGATACATTATGTATGTAAATATCCACATTACAAGGCATTGTGTATGATATACACAATGTTTGCACATATAATGTTATATGTCTATATAAAACAACATTAAAAATCTATCAAACAGACTTAATATGTTAACACCAAATTTCTTTTTGGTCACATTTAACAAAGGTATAGGAGAGAAATAAAAGAAAGGAACTCAAGATGGATGAGAAGAAACTCCCTAGGTATATTAGATATAATTATGCCATCTCTATATGATTTTAAATTATATGAGTATTTATATATTTTTATAGACTGCAGATGCATATTTCAAACAAATATATAAAATAAAGCATGTTATTAATTCTTTTTGCATCTATAAAATACACAAATCATGCACACACACACATATATATAAAAAACATATAGAAGAAGAGATGCCATTATGCTTTATAGATATTGATTGATATAAAAAGCAATTTTTCCACACAAGTCATTCCATAATTGACCAGTAGGAAGGAGGTTGCCTGAATAACAAAAGGCTGAGTAGCAGCAAGGAAAGAATTACTGTGGGTTACTGGACACAATATTTTCTGTGTGAGACAGTTTCACACAGTCAGTGTCTTAGAAGCAGAAAAAACTTGTAAGGCCCTTTTTGGGGTGGCTCCCACCACACCCAAGCACAACTCCCAAGATATGTTTGGTTCAGAATGCCATTTCTTTATCGTTGTATGTTGATGCTGTGGCCAGAAGGGCAGACTTGGTGCTGTCTGCTTGGACAGGTGGAGGTGTTAAGAACATTTATGTGCATTTGAGCAGGAATTTCTGCTGCCCAAGGAGGCTCCCGGCTCCCCAGGGAGCTGTGGCTGATCCCACAAGGCCCTTGATGAGTGTGGGAAAGCGTCATTCCAAAGTGACCCAGAGACTGATTTAAAATACCTTCCATGTGGATTTTTGCACAGCAGCACTGCCAGCAGCATAAATATTCATGGGAAGCAAATACAAGAGGAATTTGTGCAAAATGAATACTTTCTAAAAGGGTTGTAAAATATTCAGAGGAAATTATGTCCGGCATGAGCTGGAGGCCCAAACCTGGGAGTTCCTGACACATTCCCCCCGCACTAAACACCTCAGAATGCAGCTCCTCACATTCCTGAGACAGGCCTAGGTCTTCAGCAGAACACGTTTGGTCAGTATTTTGTGCATTACAGCTGTACCAGGCTGCTTGGACCAGAAATATTCTGCTGGAAGCTCTTAAAGCACTCCCTGGCATGTGCTACTGCCGTAGGCCGCAACTAGCTATTCAACAAGAGAAATGTGGGATTCCCCTGATTAAATAGAACAAATGCAAGGATATGAATACAGTTTTGCTGTTAAAATGAGAATTTAGTTCCCCTTTTAAATAATTTTACTTTAAAAACTCAGCCCGAGTAGCAGATCCAACAGTAAAAGAGAAAGGCAGTGTCGTGTTTGGTTGTAGAAATGCTAAACTGCATTTATCTGGGCTATCTTTTAGCAGGATTAAGATTTATTGAGCATTGTTTGTTTGAGACGAACAATGGCTTCCCCTCCATAGCTTTTTGCTGGGGAGGAGGTATTCATTCCAAAGGTGAGGAAATTAATCAATATCCATTCCACTGGGTGCTGATTCATCTCCATTTTGAACTCTTCCTTCCCCAAAAAATGATGAAATATTTTCATCATTTGTGTGCAGAATACACCCAATAAAGCCTCCAACGGGATCGACGTTATTAAAGGATGGTTTCAAGCCGTGGCAAACGCGGGGGTCACAGAGCTCACCTTAGAAAACCGATGTGTGGAGTACCTCAGGTGCACAGGGAGGCTCTGAGGAACAGAAAACTTCAGCACAGTCCCCAGAGAAAGTGTAGGCACAGCAAGAGATTGGAATGGGAAATGAAGCAACAGCAAAGGCCGGTGCTGGCAGCGTCAGCCCAGCTGTTCCTGTGCTGCAGGGAGGGCTGGGGACAGCGTGTCCCAGCTTTTCCATGCCCAGCTGGCCTGCCAGGGTGCAATTCCATCCAATCTCATGGCTGTGCGTGGGCTGTGTGACCTAAATGGGGCTGAGGAGCTGAGTGCAGGTATTTCTGCATCCTTACCTGCCCTGACAATCCCAGCTCCGCAGCCCCCAGGTGCTCTGCGCTGATAAACAGCATCACAAAGCTCCCTGCTGATACATCCTCCCCAAAAACACAGGCTGGGAGTAATCTTCATGCTCATTAATTTATTAATGAGTCAGATGGCCACCCAAACACCTGAGCTGAAATCAGGAAAAGTCTTGAGCAAACTTCAGTTGCCTCCAGGCTGAAGTCTCAGCTTGGATGCTCCTGGGATGGCTGGGGAGGGGGCACACAGAGACACAGTTGCCTCACATGTGCTCTTATTAGCACCCACTCCTCTCCTGCCATATGGCACCTTCTGTTGAGAGACGCTGTAAACAAAACTGCAGAAGTCTAAATAATGTTTAAGTACAAGCAGCACAGGCCCAAGTGCTCCTCAGTACAACTGAGAGTTGTAATCATTCGTTTTACTCGTTACAGCTAAGTCTGCTCAGCTGCCCTTACAGCGAGTTTCATCTCTGTCTAATTCTTTCCCGAAGTTAGGAGTGAAAGTTCAGTTGATAATAATCAATGAATCACAGGCTGTTGGCGCTGGGTTAGTTGAGTGCTGCTGTGGATGGCAGCTCAGCTGGCCTTCTATTGTAGTGCAGAGATTGAATTTTCAGTAAAACTGGCATCCTCGTAGAGCCCGCGGTGAATTACGGCGCCTGTGGGAAGTCAGCCTTCCCTGGCAAGGAAAAATGAAGTGAAAAGCAATTTTCAGTTAAGAATTTCCTTTCTTCAATACCTGATGGATTCTGGAGCAAGTCTTCGAGTTTCTTTGTGCCAGACACCCACAAACACAGGGCTGCACTGCTGCCACCCTTCCTGGGGTGAGAGGTCAGTGCAGCAGTACAGGCAGAGATAAGAGATGAAAGCAGCAGTGGTTACAAACATCATTCACACCATCACAGGATATTCTGAGTTGCAAGGGACCCATAAGGACCTTCAAGTCCAGCTCCAAAGGGAGTGGCCTGTAGAGGGATTGAATCCACAGCCGTGGCATTATTAGCACCAGGCTGGAACCAGCTGAGCCAATCTCAGGCTCAATTCAAACACTGTTCAAGGGGATTTTTTTTGTTGTTTGGAGAACAGTTGTCTTGTGCAGCAGGACACACTTCTAGACAAAACCTCACCAGCTTCAGCCTTTGTTTAACACTGGCAAATCACCAGCTGCCGTGGATTCCATCAGACACCTCTACTGATGCCTGTCATGCCCACTCTAAACGCACCATTTTCTGTTTTCAGTGACTCTTTCCACTCACAGCATTAATCACAACAAAGGACTAAACTGTAACCACCATAACCATGTGTTACACCTGCATTTAGCCTGACAGAAGAGACAGTCCAGAAGAAAATAAAATAAAATCTTGCTCTAGGTTGGGACATACATTAAAAAACCAAAAAAGGATCTTAACTCTGTGTGAAGTTAATTGCCAATAATATATTTTTTTTTGTCCTGCTTCATCCCTGAAGCTCTATCTCTTTATCACCTTTTTACTTTTTCCTGCAATTGACCCAAGCCTTGTCCTCTGCTTGCCATGGTTACACGGTGTGTGTGTCAGTCAGCTGCACTGACATACATTCAGTCACGAGTAATTATGTTTGGCCAGATAAAATTGTACAGTTAAACTTAACTATGACCAGATGTGTTTCAATACAGCCTTTCAACCTCTGAATTGCGCAAAATTCTCTCCTCACTCACACTTTTACTTTGTCTCATTAATTGACTCAGTAGGTAACCCCAGACAAAGATGTGTGCTGTAACCATAACGAGGGAGGTGCTCAGCTGTAGGACTCCAGGCCAGGCTGTGGCTTTGCCTGACAGCTTCGGAAGCCTGAAATCCTGGCTTTTGGAAGGGCTGGCTTATGGCTCCGAGTCACTCCAGTGCCTGAGATTTTACCTGTTCCCTCCCAGGCACAGCTCCACTGGAGTGTGGAGGTGGTTTTGTTTGCATCTCCATTTATGAGTCAGAGGAAGCTGGGAACAAGAAACAAGAGCTGAATACATCAGTGTTCCCATGAAACAAGAGCTGAGTACATCAATGTTCCGTTCACCCAGGCGAAGAGAAGGCACAGGAAGAGATTTGCCTCACAGCTTGACCTTTGATTCCCAGAACAGTCCCAAGAACACTTCTCCATGGATCATTGCTGGTCTTGGGGGCTTTTGTCTCCCTTTTCAGAAGAGCCCCTGGGATGGGAGGAGCAGGAAGATCCTCTGGAAAGAGAGGAGCCAGGCTGCTGAGACCTTTCCTCTCTCAATGCAATTCACTTCTTGCCTTTTTCTTTCCTGTGTCTTCCAACCACTTCTCTTTCCTACTTCCATTTCCTCTAGTAATGATGTATCCCACTCAGGAAAAAAATAGGAAAACCTCTACTGTTTACCTTGGAATCTTTGCTGAATTGATTAAAGGTATGATAAAATACTTTCCCCAAGGACTTGTTGCCATGATTTATTTAATATGGCTATAATAGATATTCCAACACCAAATTCTATGCAGAAGAGATAATTCAGAAGGCATATGTTTCGTTCATTAAAAAGATAATAAAATGAAGGCAACAAATCTTCATAATTCAAGGTATACTAATGGCCAGATTCTATGATCAATAGTGAGCTCTCTTCTTCATTTTGTGTGCCAAAGAAATTATTGTTAGATAGGATTACTACAGCAAATTCATATTGGACATTTCTTTCATCTCCATACCAAGAACGATGTAAAAATGGAGTCATGAAAATTCCCTGCCTAGGAGAAAACTTAAAATGGTGAAGGTAACACATTTTTGAAGAGTGTTGGCCCAAAAGGCCTGGGAGAACAAGGTTTCAACTGAAGAGGTGGAAGAAGGGTGGGAGGAGGGGTGTGGAATGATATTGTCAATTAAACCCAGGGTGAGGGAATGGAAAATGACATCACCTGCACATTTCTGACACCCACGCCGACACACAGGGCTGATAAACACAGCAAATCCCAGCTCGGTGAAGTGGGACACTCAGGAGCAGATTTAAAGGGACAGTTTCTCAAATACCCTTTGTTAGAGGGGGGAAAAGAGAACAATTAAACATTTTGGCTGGGTTGTATGTTTGATGCTCATCCAAAATGACTGTGCCTGGCTCCTGAAGCACCAAGCTGCTTGCCTGAGAGGTGATCCTTCTTGCCATCCTTTGCTTATTACTTTCTTTCCCTCCCACAATATCAAGCTTCTTAAAGAAAAAAAAAAAAAAAACAACCAACAAACATCAAAACCCACCACTTTGAAAGAGTGACCTCATCTTCAAGAGACTTTTACAAATGGAAGCATTGGAGGTACACAGAGAAATTAAGGACAGGAAGGACAGGAAGACAGGCATTTATTTTATTCTGTGTGTGCCATGCCACAGAAACTGTCGGGTGACCTCAAACTTGTGTTGTGCTCATGTTTCTCACTGCAGAGCAATGATCTTCCTCGAGAAGATAAATGTCCCTTGGAAGTCCAGAGGATTTTAGAAAGCAATTACTGAGCCAACAAGGCAGGATCATGGCTTGCCTTTGAGCCCTAACCAACAGAACTTTTAGGAACCTTGGACAACCTAAGCCTCTAAAGTGGGGGCTGTCAGCATCTGGCTTTTCCTGAGTGTGCATCAGGGACAGGAGATGGGTTCAGGGAGCAGCTCCATGCTGAGACCTTACAGCTGAGGTAGCTGTAACCTCAGACATGCAGGAATTGTGCTGGCAATGCTGAACTGGGCAGGTGCTGGGTGGTCACACCTTTTCCCAGCTCTGTGGTCACTGCCAGTGAGGAACAGCAGAGAGCAGGGAGAGCCCAATGCAACCCACAGGCTCTTCAAAATCTCAGTGCTCAGTTTTAGAGAGAAGGAGGGAAAAAAACCAAAAACCTAATAATAATTGCAGATAAAACATAGTGTGTTCAGGAAATGCTGGTTTCCAAAATTAGAATAGGCTCCTTCTACTGCAGCAAAAGCCCACTACAGTAATAAAAATGTTAAAATTCCCTGTCTGCTGCTCAGAGCAGAGCCCTGAGTCCAGCACGGTGTGAGCTCCTGCCCTGCAGAGCTCTCCAAGCCCCTTGCTCAGGAATCTCTCTCACACCCCGGGGGCAGCCCCTCACCCCCTGTGCCTCACACTGTCCTGCCCAAACCCCACCAGGTGCCCACCACACCTGGCTGGGTTCCCCAGACCGGGCAGGGCTCACAGCTGCCCCTGGTCCCAGCCCCCTTGCTGATAAGATCCAACACAAAGGGCATTTCCAGCACCATATCCATGGTTAGAGCCAAAGAAAAGCAGTTTTCCCCTCAGGAGGTGAGTCCTCTGTGCTCCCGTGCACAGTAACCTCATGGAGCAGCTCCAGAAGCACAAGGTTACTGCACTTACTTAATATGCAACCCAGCACTGTGTATTTTCATACTTAATATGCAGATCTAATTGCTTGCCTGCATTTTGATTACCTTCTCTTCCTGGAATTTGCTCTTGTGTGGCTAATCCTAGTGAACTTCAAAGCATGAACTCGGTGGCTTTTATTTTTTTATTTCTGCAGTTTGTGTCTGAGGCCAATGTCAGAACTCTTTGTAAGGAGCAGGACTTATTTTTTTTTTGCTTAGAAAAAAAAAATAAAGTTCCTTAGCAGTCAGTTGTCCTCTTTTTTTAACCTCAGGACCTTTACTTTTACTGACATGGAGGGTTACCCATTTGGTCTGGCCATAATTAACACTTCCACATTAAGTGTCCTGCCAGCAGCACCCTCAGTCCTGCCTACCTTATACCAGCTTCAAGAATGGCTCATATGCAATTCCTTTTAGGAGAAAGGCTATTCTTCATTTCTGAGTGTAAATGCAAAGCAATTTGTCTAAGTACTTCTCTGTCTCAAACTGCTAAACCCAACCCACACAAAAGCATTTCCCTGTAAGTGCCCCCACTTCCCACACTCTCCCTCATTTCTCACATCTTTTCCCATTATCCACCTCACCAGCAATAAAATGCAATAAATTTGTTTGCCTCTTTTGATGTGGTGAGTGTCTACTTTAAATGCCACCTTGTTTAAAGATTAAAAAAAAAAAGAAAGAAAAAATAGCCACAGAACAAACTAATCTCCCTCTCCAAATATAAAATAAAAGCTGTCTTATTTTTAGGCTTTGCAGCAGCTCATGTGTCATTTTCATCATTTCTTTCTCTCTCGATGACTGAGAAGCAGTGAGAGGAGGCGAGAAAAAACCTTTTTTTTTTTTTTGTTCCCCCTGGAAAATACATATTCAGAGCTTTCCCTAACCTGATTTCCTTCTGCATTAAATCATCCATAGCCAAAGCTAAAACGAACCTCAGTAACCTGACATATTTGTCAACTTTTTGTAAAACGTGTGTCAGTGATCAGACCAATATAAGAGCATCGTGAATTATGGGGGTTGCAATTTTTAATGTTGTAAATCATTAGACTTACAGCACGTGGCAGCAAACCAAGGCAAGCAGGGCGTCCAGGGCTGGCTGAGAGCAGGCTGTGAAGAGGGGCAATTTCCTCAGAAATGAACCATCCCTTTACCCCAAGAGCAAAGGGAGGAATTAGTGCAGAATCAATTTTAGGCAATGCTGGGCCCATTCAGGATCTTGAATGAGTCACACAGGACCTGACTCCTGCTCAGCTGGACCAACAATGAGCTGTTTCAGCAGCTCCAAAGACAGGAGATCCAGCCATTAACTCTTTCAATTTCTTGGATCCCTCATGAGTAAGAGGAGATTTTTTTTTTCTCTTTTAATTTTTTCCCGATACCTTTCCACAAGCAGATACCAACACCAGATGAGCGTTGAGCTCCTACTCTTGAGATTTAATATCCCCAAAATGACAACGAATACCTGTACAGAGAGCAGCATTTCTGGCAGGTCCCAGCTCAGTGAACACAGCTGGTAACTCATCCTGATGTCCGCGTGTCTCTTCACACGAGGCTTTGTTAGCCAGGAACATCTACAGTTGTACAGTGTCCTGTACAAACACAACATTCTGTGCCTTAAATATTCGACTTTTAGCTTAAACTGCCAGGAAAAAAAGGTGAATGCTTAGTTCATACTACCACAGCTGCTTTGCATCAAAAAGTGTGTAAATGCTGTCAGCTGAGTTTTCCTAAATGTATTGCTGCCCTCAGAGAAGAAAGCATGAATACGTGCAATAAACACCCTTGAAATCCATTCTTGTGTCCTCTGGGCTGATACTTCTTCTTTCAGCACACAGCTATCAATTAGCACTGGTGCTTCATCTGAATGTTTCAAAGTCTGATAGATCTATTAATAGTAAAGAGTCAAGGCACCTAATTTCTGGGTACTCTAAAATTCAATTTCAAGTCTGTTTGACTGCCCTGGAGTTCTGTTGAAAATTTTCGTGCATAAGTTTCTGCTAAGCTGTGTTGCTTTATCCCGATGTTATCAAGTTTGGTGCTTATTTGCTCAATGGATGAGCTGGATTCTGCAGCAGACTGTCCTCATGACTGATGCAAGATCCAAAAGGACTGGGGAAAATGTCACTCCACCAAAATAAAACCACCAGACCCCACAACAAATTCTTGAGCTTAAAAAAGCAGAAGAAAGAATCAAAAGTGAGAAGTCCTGATGGGTCTTTTGCCGGACTCCTGTACTGCACACTTAGGAGACACAATTTTCCTTTAAAACTGCAATTAACCTCCAATCTTGTCACCTTTTGTAAGGTTTTACTCTGCCCTGGCAATCAGCCACAGCTGGTTGAGGGTCTAAAGCACAAGGCAGCACAAAAGCCACATTTAGCTGGTTTTAACTCACAGCAAGAGCAGTAGGACAGGAACAGGTGGGGTTTTCTTCTTTCTTTTTTTCTTCATCTATTGGAGGAGGTCGTTTTCCTTCATTTGAGAAAAAGAAAATATGTGGCTGGATAAATGATGATGGCTAATAACAAGCCCAGTTGTAACGGCAACCAGTCCCCTTAGGAGACATCAGGTGCAGTGCAACACTGTATTTTCCTTTAATATTCACCATTTACCTATCCTCGTATAGAAAGTCTCATCACAACTGGAAATTTCAGTTATCATTCATCAGCACTTAAAACAGCATAATGTTAATGGTAATTGGACAGAGCAAACAGCTTTTTGAATGATAACTCCTTCTGTGTGCATTACCATTCTTCTCATACAAATATTATCTTGTGTCTTTAAAAAAAGAGAGAAAAAATGGACAAAACACTGTTTCTCAAAGCTAGAATAAAGATTTAATGCAGTATTTTTAAAAATAACACTAAAAGTGAGAAATGTTGAGAGTGAACAAATTATTTTGTAAATTTTTGCATGCATGTCTGATGGAATTCCCTCTCTCATCACCAACTGGATTTGTTCCTCTGTTGTGCTCTGTTCTGGACATAATGCCACAGAAACTGATCAAGATAAATGGTGATAAAGAAACAGGAGCAAAGATGGAAAAACTATGAAGGATGAGGTTTTTACGTCCAAAATAGGGACCTGACTTTTAAAGATAACTACGCCAGATACAGATCAATAAATGAGAAAATTAGACTTGAGTTAGGTCCTGCAATGGATCTGTGGGACTTTGGTCTTATTGAGCTAATTCCAGCCAGCCTGAGGAAGCTGGGACAGGGGTTTGTGTGAGCAAGGACCTCCAAGTCAAAGCAAGGGCGCCAGCTGCAGGTATTGCCCTGGTTTTTAGCCACAAAACAGTAAATGGGAAAAAGTGAGCATTGGATGCTCTGGAAAAGCAGAAATCCTGATGAACCACAGGGACTGCGGGACCAGAACCACCTGGAAGAAATGCTGAGGTGTGGAATGGACTCCCCAAGGACAAGACCTTTGCAAGCCAACAACCAGGGCTGCGTCAGGGCCAAACCCAACTGCTTGTTCAACGACCACGGAAGAGTCCTTTGCTACAACTGTGGAAATGCAGATGGCTCTGTTTTATTGCATGAACTCTTTTTTCTTTCGGATGTTACTCAGGAACCACACACCCCTGAAAGAGATTCATTCATCCTGAATCATTCATCCTGAAACTTCTCCACACTAAGCTCTCCCTTACAAATAACACCTCGTTGCTCTGGTCAAACAGTACCATTTGGGGAACATCCACAACTGTGGGTCAAAATCCGCTCCTTTTGGGCAGTAATTCGTGCCTTGGGAAGTCTCCTACCCGTGCTAAGAAACCATTCAGAAGCACAGCTGTCTAAACAAACAGGTTAAACAGAATTTATTATTTGTAGTGTAGTTTAATGCTCTTGTATTTAGTCATTTTCCAACTAAAATATCTCTCTCTGCCATAATTAAATAGCAGTAATTTCAGGAACAGTGCAAAGGTCAGTGTCCAGAATGATTTCGATTTATGATTAATGTGAAAAATATCAGGCATTTACTGTAGAGAGATGGAAAGAATAACACATATATATATAGGTGTCACATATATTAAAAAAAAAAATAAAGAGAGGGAAGACTAGGGAGAGGTGGAATGTTCAAAAATAGAATTTTGAAATCGGATCATTTTATAGCTTTTTTCTTTTTAAAGACGAAAGTCCGTGATATAAATACTCTCCAGCAAAGGTGCTTGTTTAAACACTTCGTCGATATCACAATTTTCACAAACAAAAAAAAAAAAAAAAAAAAGAGCAACGGAAAAGGCACTATTGTCCAGAAAAGACACTTCTATAAAAGTTTTATATATTCTCCACCCTGAACTTCCATTTCTGTCATGCAGTCAACACCATCTTGATATGGAAAGATGGAAGGCAAAACAACATTCCTTAAAATACTTTCTTTGTTATGGTTTCAAATAAAATTGAGTTTGCACTTAGACAAGACTGTCAAAAAGAAGGTTCAAAAGCAGATATTAGTCACAAAACACCCCAGAGGACTGCTGCATTTTTAGTATCTACAGAGGCATCTCCAGGGCACGAGCTCTTCATTCTTTCTCTCTCCATTTCCCGACCCCTTGATTGGGAGAGCAATTTCTGCCCATCAGGATGTTTTTAACGAGAAACATTAAAAACATCATTACTGTGAGAAATATTGGGGTTTTTGGAAAAATTCACAGTGAGATCATATTTAAAAGTAAGTCTTTGTAAAGACTCTGTTCTTCCAATTCATTAGACATCTCTCTTCACAAGAACTAAAAAATTATAATTACCCCTGACATACAATTTGAGTTGAAAATTGAAAATATAAGCTTCAAATTAAGACCACAGTACAGGAAAGGTTTCGCAATAAACAGAGAGTTTATAACAAAAAGTCTTTATACTAAAAGTTTTAGAAGAAATACAACATTTCAGCAGAATTTTCAATCGTATTTTTTCACAAAGTTTTCTGTAAAGAACCTGCACCTAATTTTATCTCCAAAGACCAGTAGTGTTAACCACTGATTGAGTCCTTATATCAATTATATCCAAATTTCCCAGATTGCCTAAAAATATCAGCATTAAACTCGATGTCAGCTAATGTAATTACATCCACAGAAACAGGAGTTTCTATTTATTTCTTTTGCCTTTTTCATCTCCATTTTTATCCCTCTTAACCAGCGGTTTGGGTCCAGCAAGAGGAAGGACTCTCTAAAAGCTGTGCGTGTGATTTCTCAGCTATAAACAGGAAAATGAACTCACAGGACACATAACTGCAGGAAAATGAACTCACAGGACACATAAAAAAACCGGTTTTTTCCCATGTATGGAGAGTTTGGACCCCGTTTGCAACACTTGGACTCCAAAACCCATCTGCTTTTTTCTCCTGGTGGGCACCGACAAACAGACTTTGACGTTACTGCTCCACAGTGACTGAAGTGTGCAGCTCACTGACCTAAGTTAAGTTTTGAGGGCAAATTGCACACCAAGGCTCCTGGTTTGCCATGAGGGTGAGACTATTTAGCTTTTCTTTTTTTTTTTAACTCACCAAAATATTTATTTCTATATTTTAATGACCTTATAATAGGTTCAGCATACTCGGTTTCACTTATTGAAGAGCAATGGCAAAATTACTCCACCACTGCCCGGCGTGTCTGATGCCAGAGCAGTTAAATTAACATTTTTTGAGAGTATTAAATACACCCATGGGCACAGCTGTACACATTCATGCAAGTTATTAACATAAATAAGGAATAAATTATTGTAACAGTTGAGCTGACCTATGATCAAATTATCTGCTGGTAAATCCCACTGTATATCAAATCATTTGCTTTTACTCTTCAGGAAAAGTGATGCCTGACAGAGGAGCAGTGGATAAAATATTGGAAGAGAAGTAACTAAAAATTCTCTGGTTTTACAAGAAGTAAAAATGGTGCTGTTTTACAAAAACAGATTAAAAAAATATACAGCCTGAGAGGGAAAAAAAAAAAGCCCAAACCACTATGATCTCGAT
Source organism: Orthonyx spaldingii (assembly GCA_013397795.1). Classification (NCBI taxonomy): domain Eukaryota; kingdom Metazoa; phylum Chordata; class Aves; order Passeriformes; family Orthonychidae; genus Orthonyx; species Orthonyx spaldingii. The sequence goes on from VZTJ01003867.1 coordinate 77,202, forward strand.
ATATGCCAGTTAAAATTCACCTGATTCCCCCCACTTTCCCTCATAAATCAAAACCAAATATACGGATCCCAGGGATGAGGAGCAGGTGGTGAAACAGCATAAAAATCTCTTTTCTCTACTTCCACAGAGAACTAATTTCACGTTGAAAAGAATAGGTCATTTTTACTGCTAGTTTAGCCACATGGCTCCCAGGTACCAATTTTGTGAAGTATTATCCGTTTCTACTGTGGGTCATTCGCTTCCTGTGCAGATCTCCTTGAGACTCACAGAACCGACACGCATGGATTTCTCCAGTTCTGCTTTTGAGCCAATAACAATGATTGGACAAGTTATCTTTCCTTTAATCTGCACAATACACCACAGAGAATGCAGAAATTTTATCCTCTGTAACGTAAAATACTTCTCTAACCCTGAAAGAGACACGGGCACTGATACCCTGTAAATTGTCCTATCCCTCATTCTTCTAAACTGCTAAAACCGAACCTACCAGGCACAGAAATAACAGTACATAGTTGGAGATTTCCTACAGAAAAGCTGATAGCTTGGGTTCACTTGGGAAATAAGAGCCTTGTGCCTGAACAGAAAACCTCTTTCGCTTATTAACCTCCGTACTTCTCCAGCTTCTGCCCCAATTGCATAAAATCATTTGGTTTTCTTAATTTTTTAATATCCGCTCTAAATCTCAAGACACGTGTCCCAAGTCTCTGGCCCGAAGTACTTCATTATCAAAATCTTAATGATATCAAGACTAGCAAGTCACAGACCCCTGGGAGCCAGGGGATGGAACCTGGATGTCACCGAGCCACGGGTGGCACTGAGAGCCTGGACTAAGCAGGGCCCTCGTGCCATCACCGCAGAGCTCCCCTGGGGACAGTCCAAACCAGAAATCGCAGCTGCATTAAGGCTTCCAGTTTTTCTGCATTTCTATTTATGAATGGAAAAAGAGCACGAGATGGCTGCTGAGGCATTTAATGAGTTACTGTCAAGGCAGGGCTGTGCAAGCCTGGGACCAAGGGCAGGTCTGAGAGTTAAATTTTTGGTCGTGGAAGGTGATGTTCAACCCTCAGATGCGGGAAGGGAAAAACATCACGACAACACAGCCCAAGAGACAGCAAAGCAAGGCAGTGCAAGGCTGAGCAAGCGTTCTGTTTCCATGACCAGTGTGTTCAATCACACCGCACTGGAGGATTAAATCGCATTCAGGAGGCTGAGCGCACTGAATAGAAATTCACATCAAGTTCATTCCGCGGTATCAGACATGGTTTGTCACCACGTAAGGAAATGTATTTGAGCTACACGAAGGCTGATGCCTGATGGTTTTTAATAAAGTTGAGGACAGATTACAAACCTTTGCTTTCAGCCCCAGCAGTGGATGGAAGCTATTTCCTTTGACATGATGAATAACTTGCCTTTTTTGAAGTTACACTAAGATAATGTAAAAAGCTTTGAATACCGCATAATATGAAGATATGTAAAAATAATAATATATAATAATAATATATAATAATTATTATTTATTATATATTAATTAATAATACATATTATTAATTATTAGCTAATTATATATTATAATAATATTATAAAAATATTTATTATAATAACATAATAAAATATGAAGATAATGTAAAAAGCTTTGAATACCGCTTAATATGAAGATAGGTAAAAATAATAATATATAATAATATATAAAATAATTATTATATATTATATATT
>VZTJ01003867.1:79118-94814 GCA_013397795.1 Orthonyx spaldingii
ATAAAATATGAAGATAATGTAAAAAGCTTTGAATACCGTGCAGTGTTAAACTACATCTGAAAGAGAATACTGTTGGGAGTAAAAGAGGCAGGGCACTAGAGCAAAACAGACCAGGAGAATAAAATCCAAAATGACCACATGGTCTAAAGGGAAGAGTAGACTGATGTTTGCTCCTTTAGTTATGGTTTCTTGGAAAGTTTTAACATTTTAATACAGTGCTTCTGGTTCCTATGTATGCTCTAGGAGAAAAAAAAAACCAACAAAAATCCTTCCAGAGCTGCTAAATCAAGACCTGCTTTCTCCCGGCCATGCTCCTCAGCCACCAGATCTCTTCCCCTCACTGAAGGTCCATCCTGAGTTTGGGCACAGATGGGGACGTGGTTCCCTCCTTTTCCAAGTGCAGCCAGCAGCCAGGAGGGATGGGCAGGATCCTTGGAGGAACCCACTGTGGAGCACCCTCCCTCTAAATAGTGGCAGACAAATGAGGATAGGCTTCGAGACCTCAGCTACCGGCCCAGGGAAGGGCGTGAATAATTTTTAAGCATCTCCAGGAAGTTCAGAAGTTCACGCCAGTGCTGGGATGAAGGCAGGAAGGTTGTAGGTGTTACAGGAATTACGTGACGTAGTTACTGACAAAAATCTACTAATCCCTTGAGGCACCAAGTATTTTGAGACCTTTGGGATGAGTTATGTCCAGTCTATCTAAAACTCACAAAGCTCAGAGGCACAGTTCCCTTATGGGGCATATGTTTAATTTTTGGGTTTTCCTTTTTTTACAATCGCACATGCTTTAATTTAATTTCTGAATTTCAGCCAGCGTTGATGCTCTCTCCTTAGGAGAGCTTTTGAATACTGCAAAGAAAGACTTTGCAGAAGCAGCTTTCACAAAGCTGTTTAAAGATCTTTATCTATCTCAGTGGCCCTGGCATCCTCCCAGCACCAAGCTTTCCAAACACAAGCACGTGCGTTTTTACGACGTCCCAGAAGAGGCACGTCAGCCTTCAGGGCTGGTTCCTCACGGCTCTGAGGAGGCTGTACAGCAGATGTAGGGAACTAAATCAAGCCAGCTGATTCCTGTGCAGTGTCGTGGCTGTAAAACCCTCCACCCACGAGGAGCAACGTGGGAGGCAGTTGTATTTGTGCATTCATCACGCATGCCATGACAAATGACAGTTTTATGGTTAAATGCGCTCGAGTGGAAGGTTAAGGTTCATCTCTCTCCTCTGCCCTACACTTCATATATCACCTCAGGTAAAACCAGGAGTCAAATAATACCTTAAACAGCAGATTTACTTTCCCTGCCTCGTATTTTTGAGTGTGTGGCAGCAATTCTTCCCACCCTTGTCTCTTCAGATTAGGCAAACCCGGAGCTTTGCTTGGGACTTGGAGCAAGGGGAAGCCTCGAGTCAGGCAGGGAGCCTGGAAGCTGCAGTGAAAGCAAAACCAACAGCACACAAAGCAGGCAACACCTGGGCTCAGCCCAGCTCCAGGGTTCTGCTGTCCCTTTCTGGTGCTGAGCACTGCCCCGAGTCAGATCTCATCCGCAGAGAGCTCCTGCACAAAACCAGGCCCTTATGCTCTTTATCAGGACTAAGATTTAATTAAGGCAGTTCCTGTGGCATTAGACAGATATCAGACAGATTTGATTTTCTTGTTTAAATATGTGGGTTTCAAAATACTCACAAATCCGTGAGGAGTAATTGCACATATTCTGTGTGTGCGACGAGAAATGCAATGGCCAAAAAGTTTGTTAAGGCTAAATTAACAGAAACAGAAAAATAATTAAACCAAAATACTTCTGTCATTCTTGAAGCAAACCCAAAGGTAAGATTCTGAACTTTTATGAAAATCAGAAGGCAGTGAAAAGATGGAGATTTTTGCTAGCTGATGCTTTAGCACTTTGAGAAGTTGTTTGTGTCTCCTCTCCATTATCTTTGCATTTTATAAACAAATGTATTTCTTAGTTGCAGAGGTTCATTAGTTCTTTATTCAGTCATGTTTATACACCCCTCAACAAAAGGAAGAACTGTTTATGTTAAGTACATGAAGATTTCTGCAAACGGTGACATTTCTTGGAGCTGCTCATTTCTCTACAGATAAAATAAATTCTGAATTTAATAGAGTGGGGTTTCTTTCCAGCATGGTGAAAGATCAGGTGGATGCTGGATAATGATTACACTGAGGGTGGGCTCCAATAACGCTGTGGGCATGATGGAAGCTGTGGACTGCAGAGATATTGCACATGCAGGATGTAAAAAGAGAAGTCTTGTGGAGTTTTGTACAGCACTATCTTCAACTAGCAGTACTTACCACAAGAATAATAATGGAAGGTGTGCAAGACAGAGGTGTCATTCAGGCAAAAGAAAAATGTATTTGCTTTAAAAGATTGTAGGAAACAATCTGGGCATTGATTACCCACGCCACAAATAGCTTAGGGGAGGAGAGAGTCCTGAGCCAGTATCTCCCATGGTTTTTTCTCTGCTGAATTCTCTTAGTAGTGTAATAGAAAACTCCTGGGTGGCTCATACCCCTCCTGCAGCATGTGTTTCCATTTCTTTTTTTTTGTTTGGTTTGGTTTTATTTGTTTGGGTTTGGTTTGGTTTGTTTGTTTGGGGTTTTTTTGTTGTTATTGTTGTTGGGTGGGGTTTTTTTGGTTTGGTTTTGTTTTGGGGTTCCCCTCCCTCTAATTTTTCTTTATTCTTTATATCTGCTTTTATCCTCCCTCATGCTTTCATTCCTCTTTCTCCTTTTCCTCCCGTGTACATTCACTTTCTTTTTGGCAGCTCTCTTACTCCCTTTCCCAATGCATTTATTTTTCCAGTTATTTTCCCCTCTCCTGGTTTATTTCAGAGGTGCTGGAGATGCAGACAGGAACAGCTCTGGAATCTGAGCCTCTCACCTGCTCCTTATCAGCTCTTCCTGCAGGAATGTCCTGGGCTGAGGAGGAGTGCAGAGTTCACCGGGCAAGGGGGGAGGATGTGAGAAACCCAGACCTGGATCCCAAAGCTTTTCACAGACATAAATCCTGCACTGCCCAGGAGTGCTCTCCTGGTAAAAGCAGGCAGTAGTTGCCAGGTTTGGGAATTTGGAGCACTTGGAACTTTTTTTTTTTTTCAGACAGGCTGCTCCTCAGGCTAATTATTTCACATTTTTCATCCAGAGATGAAGGTCATTTGATGCACGGAGCCATCAGCCAGGGGCTTGGGGGCTTTGGAGTGGCAATTGCCCATTAGGAACATCAGCTGTGATTCTTCCCAATTATGCTAAGAGTTGTTAAGCCCTGAGAGAGACCTAAAGAAACAAGACTTGCCAGATTTGTAGGGGATTGTGTCATTCAGAGGCTCTGATGGGCACCAGCTGGATCAGTGAAGGTCCCACAATCCAGGATTAATCAGCCAGAGCTCAGCCCCCAGAAAACCCCTGCAGAGCAGAAATTGCCACCCAACTTCTCCTTCAGCCCTTCAGCTCATCAATATCTCTGAGGCTTTAAGAGTTATCCTGCTTTAATAAAAATGCAAAGCTATTAGTGGAAATCCCCACATGGAGATTCTTTATGCTGATTCCATTTCCTAATCCAATAGCTTTATAGTCTTGAGAAGAGCAGGTGTATCTAGGTAAAAATCTCGTATTTTTCAGAATGGAAAAAATGCAAAATGTAGGAAAACATTTGTCCATCGAGGCTAATAAAAGAGCTGAAAAAATTAGTATTTCATTGGCCTTCAAGGCTTTTTCTAAAGCCATTCCTGTGGCCAGAGAGAAGCACTGCAAGTGTGACTGTGTGTTTACACAGGTTTTGGTGTTAAAAACCACCAGGGTGCTCAGGGTGGCCCTTAGACCAGGAAATCCCTGTGTCACCATCCACTGGCTGCTGACAACTCTGTGGTGACAGGCAATGGGTGAAGAAAAATATGCAGTACATGGTTGACTAATCTGCAGTGAAATGGTTAATTTTTGTGAGTTTCACTGCACATTCATTATGAGGCAATTTGACTGGAAGTTTAATAGGATTATTTTTGACTGGCTGAGGTTAATGGCATTACCTGTTTGGCTTTTATGAAATCTCCATAATTTAGCAATATTTATCTGAGTCGCCATAAAAGTGTAGAAATTGATAGTAAAATTACAGACAGCCGGGTGCTGGAGGAAATGAAACAAATTAAACCAAACCCATGCTCTTAGGAAAACACAAATGCCAAATTAAGTATGTTAGGCTAACAGTTTAAATAATCCAATTTAACACTAATAAAGGTACTTTAGACCCAAGTTCTGCTTGATTTTATATGAGTGTGCAGAGGAAAACATCAGTGGAGAGGCAGAGAGCCTGGGCCCAACAGGGATACCAAGGGAATGGGTAGCTTGGACCCCTGCAAATTTCCATCCTCATTTCATATATTCCTAATAGTTTTCCACTGGAATAAAGTATAAAAGCACAATTTTGTCCTGAAGAATTGCTGAGGGACAGCATTTGTAATGGAAAAGTGCATGGAGCAACAAACAGCTTTGGTGTTTTTTAAGGCCTTGATGAACAAAGAAGGAACGCTGAGGTGTCTGGTAGCTGAAAGATTTTGGGTTCAGATGAGCCTGGCTCCTCCCAGCAGAGAAGAGAAACTGAAATGTTCCCACAGCCAGAGCACAAGCAGCAGTGGCCCAGAGCTGGCACTTTCTCCCCACAGATCTTTGCTGTGTGAGAAGCTGAAACTGGCAATGTGAGAACAGGGGAGGGGGTTCTGCGAGAGGTAACTCGGCCCAGAATCTTATCAATAAGATGTGTTTGATTCTTACTGGCTATGACTGCCTTGACTGTCATTGTCTCATGGCTAATGTGGGCCTGATTATTGTAATGTTTCTAATTGGTTTCTGATTTACCCAGAGAGTTAAAGGCAATTTAACTTGAAGGTTTGTACCTCTGTCTCATGGCTGCATCTCTGTTTGAAAGTGATGATTCAGAAAATGCTTTTTCTTGACAAAGTCATTATTTACATGTAGGTTCCATCGAAAGTTTTTGCTTTTTGTTTTTTCCTTCATTTTTTTTGGTGATATGGGCAAGCCAATTGAATGAACTGCCCATATCCAAAAGGATATTTACAGGTTTTACATAGTGGAGCCACTTTGTGAATTTTATTCCGTGGCTGTTCAGACAATGTTCAACGATGTGTATCTTCCACTCCCACAAGCAGAACTGAAAGAAAAGGAAACCTCTTTTCAAGGTTCGAGAGCTTCTGTTTCACAGTACAGTACACATGTACAGTATGTGGCCAGGAAACGAAAGTCAGAGAAATATAAAGGCAATTGTTACGTGGCATACACCAAAAATGTCAACAGCTGTTCCAAAAAGCAAAATAACTGAATAACAATAACTGAAATAACTTCGTGGCCATCACCCACGAAGGATGCTGATGCTGTAGCTTTCACATAAGTTGCAATTCCCGAAGATCCTTGGCTCTTCTTGTCGCATGTAAATGTTTTATACCTTTTTCTGTATTTTCATGGAGCTATTACACTCTTCATCTCTTGCTGTTTACATCTAAAATGTGTGCCTGAGATTTTATAATTGTAAAAGATCTGTTTGGATCCGTGCTAGAAGAATGCCCTCACAGGAAGGCCTGCAAGGATTGCCAGTGTGTGAAACCATTCCAATATTCCCCGTTGTACACGTAATTTTACAGACATCTGTACAGTTGGTCACTCAAGTTATTTCATGAAGAAGTTTTTATTGTAAGCACCTTTGATTCAGAGCCTCGTGAGTCCAGGTCTCCTGAGGAATTTTGGCAGATTTACGACAGAGAAAAGGTTGTATGGGTTGACTTGCTGGGGGAAAAAAACCCAAACAAACCCATGTATTTATAATGCTGCATAAATATTAATAAAAATAAGATCAACTCTAAAGCTGTGACACATGGAAAATTCCTAAGGTCCAATAACACAAGGAAAAAAGTAGTGATATTCAATTGTAGGGACATTTGCTATTTTCATCACAGGATTGTACATTCAGGGGTCACTCTATGGATGAATTCCTAGAGACAAAGATGAACTTTTCCTTATTTAGGCTGAATCGAAGAAAAATATTTAAAAACCAGGCTAAATTTAAGGAAAGAAATTCATCTCTTACAACCAGTTCTTTTAATAACTACTTTATCAAGAGATTTTATACACTTCATGATTTTGAAGAAGGAGTAGAAATACAGTCCTGTGCCCAGACTTCTGCCTGGAAGATATTGCCTCTATGCTGGCAAGTGCTCCAGAGCTGGGTCTGTGGGACTTTCCTGGCTCGTGCCAAGCTGGAAGAGCATCTTCTCCTCTTCCTGCTGGAATTTGAGCAGCGAGAAGAAGGAAGGGTAAGCCAGGAAAGTTCGTGTTAGGAAGAGAGACACTCATTAAGTGCAAATGGGTCCTGGGAGACCGAAAAAATTCTCCTTGACCAGACAAAGGGATAATGGAGAGTACAGAGAGTGGAATGCAAAGGCAGGAAAGAGGAGACCTGTTGTTAACATTTTAGTTCACACTGCCCTTGTACCACTGCAGATCCCCGTGTTTTGGTTTCCAGCAGCGAGCAGGACGTGCAAACTGGGCCCAGTTGATGAAGTTAAACTGGAAGTGGCTCTGGTTGCTCCCCACAGGACCTGGCTGGAAGCTGCTCAAAGCAAAATCTTCTAAAATGTGCACGGGGTCGATTTTAACCACCAGCTTCGTGCCAAGTCCTATCCCCTTCAGTTCTGCCCCTTTGGGCTGCACTCGTTTGCTGACATCAGCACAGTCCCAGAGACCAGGACTTCTTGGGATACAGGAGTGGCAGGACACCCAAGGTCGACAGTCTGGGACTTTGCTGACTAAGAAACCTGCAAGGGTAATGTCTGGTGAAGCATCAAAATAACAACACAAAGGCTTGATCCCTCTTCAGCCAGTGGAAAAGAATAAAATGTAGTAGAGGAACTGGAGTGAAAGGAAAGAGCTGGTGACCTGGCACAAAGGTGAGGAGGGAGAGGGAGGAGAAGGCTGCAACAAAAAAGAACTCAGACATTGTAGCTTGAAACTGTTCTTATGTTTTACATCATTGTGTTTTATCAAACATTTCCTTTGATGCCAAAGCAAAATATCATCTCTCTCCAAAAGCTCTTGCCCTATAATGGGGTCTGTTTAAAGCACTTTTGAAATAATGCTGAAAATGCTTGAGGTTTCCCCATGACCAAATTAAAGCTTAGGGGGTTAGACTCGTGGTCTATTAGAATTCTGTTTAGCATGCACAGAATTCTGTTTAGCATGCACAAAACTTAGCATTTTATCAGAGATGTTTTAATAAAAGGAGTTTCCGTGTCATTATCTAATGACTTGCTTTTCCCATCATGGTAGGTCCCAGGTTTGCGACGTGCTCCTGAGAGTTAAACAGAAAATAAATATTCCAGTTCTTACCTGCTGCCCTTCCAACTTGAGCTGAAAGCAGTAAATAGTCTCATGGATGTATCTGATTTGATTTGCATCACTGAGAAAGTAAATCCTACGAGAGAGAAAACTCAGCAAAAAAAGATGTGCGGCTTTCTTTTCATTCAGTCTGTAATTCTATGTTGGGTGAGAATATGCTGTGCCATATCTTCAATTTAACTGGGATCCTTGGTTTCTCTGCTTCCAGATATTTTCAGAAGTCCTAAAACTGGCTACGTGTCATGCCTGAATATTACTTGGCTGGGAAATAGGATAATGGGATACTTCCCCCATGTCTTGGAATGAACAAGGAAACCAATCAGCTTACAAGCATCAGTTGAAAAACAAAATAAAGCAAATTGGACAGCACCCAAGCAGAGATGTTCAGGAGAAGGAGCACCAAGCACCTTAGGAGGACAGCAGTGTGTGAGAGGTTTAGCACAACCAGGTGACAAGATACAGGTTTCAGGACACCGGATGGAGATAAACCGAGACTGAAGAGTTGATTCTTCCCTCTTCAGCATCCAAGTGATGTGTACCACATGCTGGGGAGCTGCTTTGGCCACTGATGATTCCAGGAGAGCCCCAGCTCAGGCCATGACCTCCTGACAGGGCAGAGCTCAGCCTGGCCCCAGCAGACTGGGCTGGTCCCAGGCTGCAGAGCTGCTGCTGCTGGGTAACTGAGGGTGCATTTGGCACATCAGGACCCCAAGGAGCAACACCCCCATGGTTTACTGGCTGATGACAGCTCCATCAGTCTGTTATTGCCCAGAGGTCTTGATTCAATAAAAGCAGTAAAAAAGAAAGCCGTGGTTCCTTAGTCTCTGCACTACCGCTGGTAGCGGTGCAAATGGAAGAGATTTCTTTATGCAATCAAAATATTTTCTGAAAAGTTCCCAAAAATCACGAGTTCTGTTCACAAGGGCAACTGAACTCACGCATTTGTGCCATGGCCAGTCTTTACAGACTCCCAGACAGGCGGATTTCTAGGCAGGACTGGATAAGAATTTGCACAGCCAGAACTCAGAACTTTTTTATTGTACTTTCATGCCAGCAGTCAGGGACTGGTTTCCACTCCCTCCCCTTTTCCCACACAAACATGGCTTTGCACCTCACAGTCCCAGCTGTTGGCTCGAGACCCTGCACTCTGCTCAGCTGCCTGTCTCGTGCACGGGTAGGAATGAGAGCCAGAGCTTTGCTGAGCAGCACTCAGGAAATACTCCCAGGAGGATTCCTGATGGGAGACCCTTGCTGCAGGACATCTGAATATGTCTGTATCCCCAACCAAAACCAGGGAAAAAGAAATAACACATAAAATATTATACGAGCAAAATAAAGGAGAAACTTACCAAAAATACGGAGGCAATGTTTATGCACCTCATCCTCCCCAAACTGTATAAATGCCATGCCCGCCAGAACCCTAGAAAAATCAAGAAAAATAACATCATTTGTGTTTGTTTACCAAACAGCTTATATTTATCCAGTTACAGGGATTTTTCCCTTTTCATACAGAGCACATTAAGGGAGGAGCACATTCACAGCGTGCTGTTGCAACATCCACACTAATAGGGCAAAGGAAGCTACAGTAAATTGATTAGGGAATTCACCATTCAGTGCTTCCCTCAAGTGTTGCATCCATCTTTTACTGATTAATAATGAAGCATTAATGAAAATGTTTCTATGTCGCCGTGCTCCCACCAATTAAATATGGTGCAGAATAGAAAAAAAAAAATAAAAAATACAGCCTTTAGAATTTTTTATTTGCCTCACTTGCCAGGCAAGCAGTAGAGTAATTCTTTACTGGGAATATTGGTAAAACAAGATCTGCATTTAGGGGTTTCAGACTGGTAAAGACGGATTCTTAAGCTGGCATTTAAGAATCACTGACTCTCAAATACCACATTAGCAATCAAGAAATCAACAATGTTTAGAAGAAATATAATTAGCTCGGCATGCTGTGCTTGAAACCAATAGTGTAGCTATCAGCTGCACCAAGTGCCAGGAGAAAAGAAATGGGGAATTTGTTTTCCATCGAAATACATTATATTTTACTTTATTAAAGCCATGAGAGCTCGAGACATTAATATTTCTGAGAAACTGCTGGAGCCAGCTTAGATCAGGGTGGATTTTTCTCCATTAACTGAGCGAGTTCTGGGAAAGCAATCTGTCTTCCTCCTGCTTGGGCTGTGCTAAATGCATTGCCATGGCGAGGCAGCGGGGCAGGATGCGTGCGAGCTTATTAATGTGTTTTCATTTCATTTATGTACAGAAGTTACTGAGGTTGTGTTTGAGATGTAATTGCATCAGGCTGTATCTAAATTGACCTTCTTATTCTAGACGTAAGTGGGGAGGTTGTCAAGCAAGCAGGCCACGAAAGGCAGCGCTTCTGGGCGCAGATGGCAAAGCTCACAGGTAGGGAGAGAGCAGTAATTGGAATCAAAGCAGTAAATATTTACTCAAAGCCAGCCAGCATTGGTAGGGCTTTAATCTGGCCACTGCTTTGAAGCTTATTTGAGTGTATGGTGGTCTCACATCACTGCAGGGCTGAAAGCTGCCACCCCTCCTGGATTTCTTAGCAATGAAGGTGTGGATTAAATCCTAAATGTGCTTGGGAATTGAACTGTACACTCAAAGCTGATGGCTCCAGTATATAATGCAGGATCACCATTAGCTCCTGCTGTACCTCTTCTCCAAGCCAGAAGGGGCTTTAAGCTCCTCACTGTCTATCACTTTAGCACTTTCCAGAAGTGTCTGTAGTGCCTTTGGAATCGGAGAGAGAGCCGAAGCATGAAATCACACTCGCTTAACTTGCTCAGTGCCAGCACCACACTTTTCTCAGCAGGGAATAAGAAGGAAGCAACACTCTTCGTGCCCTTGGACCTCCCCAGCGCTAAAGGCTCTGTCCCTGCAAGAACCACGGGCTGCAGTTGCCCAGGGGAAGCAGCTCTTGCTGGCAAAGCCCCACTTCAGCCAGCAGGTACCGAGACAGTGAGAAGTCTCTTGATAAAAATTTCATGGGATCAGAGACTGACAAAGACTTCTCTAAAATAGGCAAGAAATCTGAAAAGCACTGGGTTGGAGAAGAGTGACAGAAATGGGAAATGTGCATTTTTAGGAGGAGGGCAGGGACAGAAATTGCAGTGGTTGTTGTGGTGCTGTTAGACTGAGAGCCAGTGCTCCTCGGTGCCCTGGTCAGATAAATAGCAATGCATTCGTTCTAAAACTCTGCTCTGAAATGTCACCTTCATCTCCATTGATCTCTATTACCAAACAGGTCCTTCACTGTCACTTGTGACAAAAGGCATTAGTCAATGGAAAGCTCTAAATAACTTGAGGAAGACAAGAAAGCTCTTCTCTCTTAGCCACACAAAATAACATTAGAAAAAAAAAAAAAGGCTGAGAAAGTAGGGCACTGGAAAAAAGCATCGTGTACTGAAACTAAAAATTGAAATATTCTATTCTAATCCTGTCACATTTATCAAAAATATTTGGTGGTAGGGTTATTTTTTTCTCCTCTAGAAAGGATGTTTCTGTCAATAAGGAAACAGCCCAGTGAAATGTTCTTAATATTTAATCTCCACACTACAGCAACTGCTACACCAACCAGGACAGCTGATGCCACAAATCTACGGCAAGACTGAAAGTTACCCGAGATGTCCCAAGGCTGAAGTTGCATCTGAACCACTGAACCACCTTCACTGAGAAAGAGCTGGGCAGACAGTGACAATCCAGGTCCCTTCAGCAGAGCGTGCCCTCCATCCCCTCTCACCGAAACACAAGCACCACACTCCCTGGCATCCCTGCTGCTGCAGGACAAGAGATGATGCCAAAGGGATTTTTTGCTATTTCTTTTTATACCTTTTACCCAGTTCTGTGTATCCACAAGCATTAGCATGCACACTTGTGCTTCTCTGATAACTCAGCACAGCTCCAAGGTCCTGCAGAGCCAAGAGACCAAACATCCTACTGCCTTGAGGAGCCGTGGCTCCCCTCAGTAGAACATATTCTGTGAACTTATTGGCCCCCCAGGGAGATCAGGTCCATAAGTTGTGTGCGTGAGTGGGGTGAGAAAAAGAGAAGAAGAAAAGAAGGAGAAGAGAAGAGAAGAGGAGGAGAAGAGAAGAAAAGAAGAGAGGAAGAAGAGAAGAAGGGAGGAGAGCATGCATACATGGTGGGCTTTGCAATGTGATGTATCAGAACAGTATTCTATTAAAATACTGAAGTAAATGACCCTCAACCCTCTAACCTCCAACTGTGTCTAGATTTCATTCTTAAGACCAGGAAAAAGGCATCAGATATTCCTCTGGTAATAACCAGCAGGATGTGCTGTTCCTCTGTGTGCCTGGAGCACACTCCGGGTTTCAGGATAAGCAGCTCTCTGGTTTGTGCCTCAAGCTGTATGTGCTTCCCTATTTCAACCCCAAGCGTGCATCCACCATTCATGGAACAGACAAACCTTGTATTTTGGGTGAGACCAGGTCAAAGGCTTGCTCACCAATCACACCCTGGAGCTCTGAGCTTGGGGAGAGGGCACTGTTTAAGTTCATCCAGATTGCAAAGTTAGTGCTCTGTTTTCCTGCCCTCATAGTCTGTTGCAGTATTTATTCTCTGAGCAACAGCCTTTGTGCTCAGGATGGGCAGTTTTGCGACCCCTGCTTGGTGTTCAGCCCAACAAACCTCACCAGCAGAAACAGAGTCAGTTGTGATGCCCAAGCACTTCTGTCCCTCTGCCTGCAGCCAGCCCACCCCAGGCTGGGCTCCTCCAGCCACCTGAGCTGTGGAGAAGCTGCCTGCCACATTGTGCAGGCCCATGCCACCGTTTTGGGGACATATAAAGCGAAAACTTGGTTTTAGCAGAGCAGTTTTCCATGAGGAACAAAACAGGTGGGTTTAGGGAATGATTTGGAAATCAGGTTGTGGCAATTCCTGTGATCAGTTTGGACAGGCACAGCTACATAGGAAAAAAAAAAACAAAACCAACAACCAAACTAAAAAAAAACCCCACAACCAGTTTTGGAGATATTTTTGTCATTGCTTCAGGTCTGTGTGCTGAGCTGAGAGCAATGGCCCTGCTGTAACCACCAACATATCCATGAACTGCCATCACATCCATCTGTCAGAGCTCGGCGCTTCAGGAGCTGTCACCAGAGAGGAGTTTCCACGGAAATTATGGTTTTTTTCTGTTCTTCCCTTAAATCTTAAGCTGAAGGCAGACAAAGGTGGCTGTAATTCCCCCTGGTGCTGTCCACTCACGGGGACATCTCCGCAGAGCTGGAGGCTGGGGCACAGCTCACAGCAACCCTTCCTGTGACACGGCCCCAGGACTGACCGGCTCTGCTGACACATCCTTCACGGCCAACAAGAGAAATGGAAGCAAGAAGAAGATGTTTTGAGGCTGCACGTGGCTCCACATGGCCCAGCAGGATGCAAAGGGAAGGTCTGGGCTCCCTGAGGTCTCCCCAGAGCCACCACCCTGCCCCACAGCTTTGCTTAGATCACTCCTGTGCCCCCATATTCTGCAGGGTAACTGTTGAACTACAGCTTTTGTTCCTTGTTTTCCATAAATATTGCAGAAATTAGCCGAATTTAATTACAGTTATCATGAAATAACAAGCGTTAATCAGATTCTAGTAGCAGCTGTATTTTGCTCTTTTGAAAGCAAGAAACTATTTTAAAACTATTTCATTAAAAGCATGAAATTATTTTAAAATCAAAGCGAAAAGCATTCTATCTATAGAGTGGCATTATCCCAGTGCACACAAACACCTCAAAATAGTAATAAAAAGGCTGTCTTGATAGGATGATGTTGCATTAAGAACTTCTTACAGGGACAAAATCTAAAGAAACCTTTATCTGGACAGTGCACTGGACATAAAAGAGAACAACATAAAACACAACAGATTTCTCATCTCTTCTATTTAGGCTGCTGACATGTACTTTCTGCAGAGATGCCCATCTAATTACAGAATCACAAAGTTCTTTAAATGTGCATAAATCGCTCTAATTCACACATCAGTTCCTCCTTTGCACTGCAAGGAACGTGTCAGCGCGACGCAGATCGAGCCCTTTACAGATAAAAAGCAGTTTGCTTTCGGGATCCTCTGCTCATTAGCTTTCCATTCTCCCTCCCCCTCGCGGGATGCGGGATCCATCTGGGATCAGAGATGAACGCGCAGCAGTGCTGGGGGAGGTTCCCACCTGCAGAACCCTGAGGGCAGTGGGCAGCCCGAGGTGTGTCCAGGGAGTTTCGGGGTCACACCCGGCAGGGTTTGCTGCCCGTCCCCTGCACAGCTTCGGGGTTCTGCGCCCGTGGGATCCTCCCCGGAGGTTTTGGTGTGCCTACAGCTCCAGATGTGTGAATGAGCCCTGGTTTAGGCTCAAAATTAAGGCACTGCAGACTGCACAGCGTGTGGAGCGTCGGCTATGCAGTTATTCACAAGAGTTAGGATTTTTGGAGATATTCACAAGAGTTAGGATCCCATTTTTGCCTTCTAAAACTGATTATCTCGTCTTCAACGAGCACCCCTTCTAAGCTGAAGGTGTTATGATGCAGCTATTGCTACTTATGGTTAGAAAAGGTACCAGGCAGTGCAGCAATTCCAGAAAGATCTGTAACATCCTGCAGTTTCCTGGGCAGCCACGTCACGGGTGGGGGGAACACGTCTTTGCTGTACCCTGCACACCACCCTGACTGGGACCAGAGAGTGGTCAAACCCCACTGAGCACAGCAGCACTTCTCACTACGTACACACAGGACCTGCAGAATCATTTTAACAACCAGTTCATTCCCCTCCAAGCTGAAATATCCTATAAAATGTGCCAAGGCAGGGTTGCAGTGCTTTAGGGCCAGGCAGTCTGGGGCAGGGGGCCAAGGTGAGTTATGGCTTTGCAGAACTCTGCAGTTGTGAAGCAGCTGACACGGATTGCTGCTCTAACACCAGCCCTTCTGACTCGCCTGCTTGCCTTTGAAACCCATCCTGCTGCTTTCCAGAGCTGCTCTGGAGAAGCACCCCAAGTTGTAACATATTTCATAAGTGCAGAGATATTAAAATGTGAAGTACCAAGTCTCTTCTTATCCCAGATGAAGAAACTTCCTGTGATTCCTCACTACAATGACACAGGAAGAGAAATACTTATCATTATCAGACGAATACCTTGAAGCAACATAAGCAATATAAACTCCCTTCTCCCCCTTCCAAGTCAGAAGTTAAAGTTTAAATCATACTTTAGGAGCTCATATAATATATTGATTCCTCCAGGCCACACGCTTGCGTTAATAATTTTCCATTTCTAACTCCTGACACACTGTGGAGAGCACTTTGCACTGGTTATTTCCTCCCTTTCCTCATAAATTAACCCCTCCCCTTAAAGATAAGTTTGAGACACAGTTCTGTCTTCCCAAAATCCAGTTATAACTTTCTGCATGTACTTCATAACGAATACGAAACGCCACAAACACTTTCTGGGGACACAGGTGGCTCTGGCAAGCAGCAGAAAGCACAAAGTGCAGCAAAACCTACACAGATCTAGGGGCTGGGATCTTTAAGGTCCCCTCCAACTCAAGCCATTCTATGATTTCCTGATTCCATTTAGAGACTGCACCTCTTGGCACCAGCCAGGGAACCTGCCTGCACTGAGTCACGTTTACACAGGGAAAGGAAAGGGGATGTTAGATATTAAATATATTAAATATCTCACGTCAAAAGCAAGAAGAAAAGGGCATGTACACACCACTATAAACACACACACACACATACGTATATTATATATATTAGACTTGATCCAGGGCCCAGCCCAAAGTCTTCAGAGCCCAAAAAGTTTAGACAAGTGCAACGGTACCAGGGTGCCAGGGAACCTGCCTGCACTGAGTCACATTTACACAGGGAAAGGAAAGAGGACATTAAATATTAAATACACTAAATATCTCGCTTCAAAGGCAAGAAGGAAAGGGCATATACACACCCCTATATATACACACACATACATTTATTATATATTTATATAACTATATATCTAGATATTTATATATCTATGTATCTATAAGACTTGATCCAGGGCCCAGCCCAAAGTCTTCAGAGCCCAAAAAGTTTAGACAAGTGCAACGGTACCAGGGTGCCAGGGAACCTGCCTGCACTGAGTCACGTTTACACAGGGAAAGGAAAATTTAAATATTAAATACATTCAATATCTCGCTTCAAAGGCAAGAAGGAAAGGGCACATACACACCCCTATATATACACACACATACATATATTTACATATATATATATCTCCATGCTA